>WEIV01006356.1:35310-52155 GCA_013390005.1 Calyptomena viridis | reverse complement strand
TGTACTTAAATGGCCTCAATACCAAGTTATTGACTAATCTAGGATGAAAAACCTACTTCCTATTTGAGTTTAAGATGATTGCTACTGGTATGTTGCTATGAAGAAAAGTAGGTTCAGAGTAGTTAAGACTCGTTACAAAATTTTTTTACTTTGTTTTTTTCTTTGCAAAGTCTAAAACTAAACAAATTATGGCATCTGTCTCTCTAATATGTGACAGCTAATAAAACTGATTATCTTAGTGGAAAAATATAGTTGAGGTTTAATTACTCGCAGAAATGTTAATGAGAATTGAGCTTAGTATTAATCCAACTGTATGAGATTTGGAAATCTGTTAATCTGAATTTGGAAGTCGAAAAAATAGTTGGGTTAATGAGTTTGGGTTGTGCTTTACCTTTCACAAACCCCACAAAATGTGTGAAATAACTCCTCTACCACTGAAAATCTAACTCCCAATAAATTTCAAGGCCATGTTGGATGAAGCTATGAGCAACCTGTTCTAATGAAAGGTGTGCCTCTCCATTGCCGGGGGTTGGAACTAGATGATCCTTAAGCCCCCTTTTAACCAAGGGCATCCTATGATTGTACGATTCTATGAACCCTGAGCTGTACTTATCACATATACAGAATATTCATTCTAGCTTTGCTTTTTTAAATTATTTTTTTTATGCACATTCATGTCATTGTACTAATAGCTAACCATTTTCTAGAATAACAGGTTTAGGTTCCTTGATGCTAGTTGGACATGTTGCAAAATTTTGTCAGAGAAGAAGATAATTAGGATGCATCACTAGGCTCTGTGATGCCTATATACATTGTACTGTATTTCGCTCCTGCTTTACAAATGATGGTTTTATTTATGGATGTTTCTCCTTGGGCTTTACTCTGTGATATTCTCAACATATCCCATTGTTTACAAAATGCTTTGAATTTTTTTTTACTTTTCAGTGTCTTGAAAGTACTTGGAATCTCATGGGATACAGGCTCCAAAGCAAAGTATAAAAACAGATGTACCTTGTTGAGCTAGCTAAAGCACAGCCACCTAAAAGCATCATGCAGTGGTTCAGTGGGTATTTAGCTCAAATTTTCTCTACAAACAGTGCTACATAATCCAAATACGATACATGCTGATCTTTATGCCTCGAGCAGCCCAACTTGCAATTCCATGGTAGATTTTGGAATGCTATTTCCAGCCAAAGGAAAAAAAAGCAACAAGAGTAAATACAGAAATCAAAAGGATTTGCATAGCTGTATTTTTAGAATGAAACCTCTTGTCTGAAGACAAAAGCATCAAACTTCACAAGATTCATAAACTATTCTTTTAATGGTTTCTGGGATTTAGGAACTTCATGAGTGTCACCGTTGAGATGGACTAAGCGACATTGAACACACTTGCTGCATGCCGTGCAAAGATCCCAAATACATAATGGTTTATGGTGTTACAGCACAGACAGGTATACACATCAGAAGGTTAGCGTATTCCAACACCATTGGTACAAAGTTATCTTGCTCCTTTATCATTGGCTACAGCTACAACACTCTCCATCCTGCTCTTTCCAGCTGCAACTTCCATCTCAAGGGCATGCAGAAATGCTTGTCTCCCCTGACACATGAGGATGAGAAATTCCAGGTAATCTCTAACTTGCCCAGCAACAATGCAGAATTTGACTGGTGGTAGATTTTTATTTTTCTACTTGTGAAATCTGTAGAAAAGAATTTCTTTAATGCTAGAGTTACATGGGACAGTCCTANGAGGGACGTAGCAAAGGTCTCAGGGTGGGAGAGTGGTGGTCATACAGCTGGATCTGCTGCTCCCTATGAGGAGGTGACATTTTTGATAAGGATACAAACCTAATGTTAATGGTGAACTTTGATGGGGGGAAAATTCCAGCCCGAGTTCTAAGCAGTGTTTCCCTTTAGGAGATTTACTGCAAGTCCTGATAGATGAAGGACCTGCGGAGTGAACTCGTCAGAACAAGAGAAGCCTCCTGTGAGGGCTGATCTGGCTCTGGGTATGTGCATCCCTGTGTGGGACAGGGGACCTCTTTTGCAGGGACCTCTGCAAATTCACTGGGACTGTTCTTCAGGGAATCAAAGCATGCATTCCAGTGGTATGGCATGGTAGTATGGCATCTCTGGAAATGTGCAGGGCCAGGTTGCATGGAGCTTTGAACAACGTGGTCTAATGCAAGGTGTCTGGGCCCATGGCAGGGCTGTGGAACAAGGTCCCTTTCAACCCAGGCCATCCTATGATTGTACGATTCTATGAAACCTGAGCTGTACTTATCACATATACAGAATATTCATTCTAGCTTTGCTTTTTTAAATTATTTTTTTTATGCACATTCATGTCATTGTACTAATAGCTAACCATTTTCTAGAATAACAGGTTTAGGTTCCTTGATGCTAGTTGGACATGTTGCAAAATTTTGTCAGAGAAGAAGATAATTAGGATGCATCACTAGGCTCTGTGATGCCTATATACATTGTACTGTATTTCGCTCCTGCTTTACAAATGATGGTTTTATTTATGGATGTTTCTCCTTGGGCTTTACTCTGTGATATTCTCAACATATCCCATTGTTTACAAAATGCTTTGAATTTTTTTTTACTTTTCAGTGTCTTGAAAGTACTTGGAATCTCATGGGATACAGGCTCCAAAGCAAAGTATAAAAACAGATGTACCTTGTTGAGCTAGCTAAAGCACAGCCACCTAAAAGCATCATGCAGTGGTTCAGTGGGTATTTAGCTCAAATTTTCTCTACAAACAGTGCTACATAATCCAAATACGATACATGCTGATCTTTATGCCTCGAGCAGCCCAACTTGCAATTCCATGGTAGATTTTGGAATGCTATTTCCAGCCAAAGGAAAAAAAAGCAACAAGAGTAAATACAGAAATCAAAAGGATTTGCATAGCTGTATTTTTAGAATGAAACCTCTTGTCTGAAGACAAAAGCATCAAACTTCACAAGATTCATAAACTATTCTTTTAATGGTTTCTGGGATTTAGGAACTTCATGAGTGTCACCGTTGAGATGGACTAAGCGACATTGAACACACTTGCTGCATGCCGTGCAAAGATCCCAAATACATAATGGTTTATGGTGTTACAGCACAGACAGGTATACACATCAGAAGGTTAGCGTATTCCAACACCATTGGTACAAAGTTATCTTGCTCCTTTATCATTGGCTACAGCTACAACACTCTCCATCCTGCTCTTTCCAGCTGCAACTTCCATCTCAAGGGCATGCAGAAATGCTTGTCTCCCCTGACACATGAGGATGAGAAATTCCAGGTAATCTCTAACTTGCCCAGCAACAATGCAGAATTTGACTGGTGGTAGATTTTTATTTTTCTACTTGTGAAATCTGTAGAAAAGAATTTCTTTAATGCTAGAGTTACATGGGACAGTCCTATCCCCAAGTAACTCAAATGCCATCTTGATTCAGTTCCTCTTATACTTTGATTCTTTTAGTTCACCTTAAGGCAATAAATCTAAATAGTATAGTAGATCAATATATTTGAGGAAAAAAACTGAGCTTGACTGAATCATAGTATATGGACTTCCACATTGGACTATGCTACACAGTCTTACCTGTCTTTTATGACAGTAAGGCAAAATACACAAGTTCAGTTCTCTCTAAAAGACAAACGTGAAACCATCTTTCAAGTATTAATGTCATAAACATCTTTAAAAATTACTATTATAAATAAAACTATTATAAAATGCATAATCATTAATATTTATGCAAGTGTGTATTAAACAAAACAGTGAGAAGAAAGTGTTTTAGGGTGGATTGACATTATTTTACATGTGAATACAGTCTGAAGAAGAGCAAACTCATCTTTCAGTTCTACCCGGCATGATTTAGTGACTCTCCTTGTTCAGTAAAGGCATGTTTGGCACAAAAAGGAGACAGCTGAAAGAGGGATGAACTGTAGAAAGACTGCTGCAAAGAAGTGAAGATCAGCCTTCTTTTGCAAGCTTTAGATCAGGAAAAAGGAAAAAAATTAATCTTGACCACACCAAGGGATGCAGGTCAGGCACTGAGCTGGGTGGGCTCCTCTGAAGTGTGGACAGTGAAGACCAAGTAACCATTTCCCTGGGAGGCTGCAGAGTTCCTGTCACTCAAGGTCTCTAATAGCAGTTTATACCATCTGCCAGAAATGCTGTTGCCCTAGAATGGATTTACTGACCGATTGAGATTCCTTGGACCCAGTTTTTATTTCTTCTCTTTCCTTTCTGCTTCTTCCAGATGATCACTGCCACAAGCTACAATCTTTCCTCTGCCTCACAGCAGAAACCAACCTGCCAAAGTTGGAGGGAAAGTTTTGGGATGTCACAGATTACAATTGTCCCTTCCAGTATTTTGAGGGGGAAAAAAATATTAATGTCTTTAAGTATTTGCATAAATTTTGACCTTAATAAACAAATTATACATTGAAAATTTGGGGTATATTCTTTGCTTTTTCTCTACAAAACAAAGGGTATGCTCATTCCCCCAGTAAGATAGAGAATAAAAGTGACAGAAGGCTTATGTTGCGCCAATGGATTTGGCAAGAAGAAAGGACAGATCTTGCACAATGTGTGACAGAATTTACAAGACATAGAGAGAGATGAGGGATATGGAGGTGGGGAACAAACTAGGAAAGATAAACACGCCCATAGACTCATCAAACATAACAGGATTGTTCACCTGACAGAGAGGGCTGGAGGGGCACTTTGTTGGAAATAAGAGAGGATGTGATAAAAAGATGAATTTTGCTTTTGGTGCTTTTTTTTCAAGAGTTCTCCCAGTCTTCATAACAGCTGCAATTTCTCTGTGTCAGTCTGCACTCCAGAAGGTTTTCCTGAGCTGTAATTCCACAGTTAGATACGCGATATTCTCCTCTCTCTAAAGTTTTCAACAAAACTCAGGGAATAAAAGCCTGGACAAGACAAGTGGGGAAACCTTGCAATAGAGCAAGTACCTACAAATAAGATTCATGCAGGTAAATCATGTGTATTCTGTCATAAGGAGCAGCAGAACTCCTCAAAATTTGCATGTTAGGAAAACAAAATAAAAAAACAGATGGAAGTAATGTGGGAGAGGAACTGTGAGAGGAACACTAGTATCAGTGATGTCATAATTGATTTATGTTTGCAGCAAAAAGGCATAAAAGAACCCCAAGAGGAGGGAGGAGAATGGGAGTCTAGACAAAGGCAATGGAGGTCAGAGAGTAAAGAGCATGCAAAAAAAATAGAGTTCATATATTCATATCTTGTCTGCTGTATACTTAGAAATATTCAAAGACTCAGTAACCAGATCTAATTAGGTCCTGCTCTGAGTGGTGGGATTGGACCACATAAGCTCTGGAGATCTCTTCCAACCTAGATAATTTTATGATTATAATTAAGCAATTGCAAAAACTATTGTCTATATGTTCAGAACATACAGCTTCTCTCCTTTCATAGTTACTGGCTAATGATCAGTGGGTCCATAATGTTTACCTAACAATCCTTCTCAGGCAGAATGGTTAGGTGTGCTTTGCATTCTGCGAAGCCTATCAAGTATGTCAATGTCCACAGAAAAGCAGTGTTAACCAGAACCCAACTTGACCTGGTCCAGTAATTTGAATAGATCCCCCACAAGACAGGTAAGTAAGTAAGTGCAGACATTATTTCTATGTCACTAATGTGTGATATATATTCTTGCACAGTTGCACAAGCTTCATGCTGAGGGGACGTTGGAGGGAATTGTTTTTGTTTTACCCTTACACTGATTTAAACAATGCAGAACATCCTAATTTCTGGAAGTATGTTAAAATCCTCACCTAAATCCTTCTAAAAGTAAAGATTATGAGACTGCAACTTGTGACCATTATGGCAGGCACTTAAAATTAATGGAATTTGCCATGGTCTGAGTTCTTTTGTAAGAGCAGAATACAAAAATTGTTTTAAAAGGGGCATAAGTGCTTGTCAAGGGCACCCTGTGCTTGAAAAATGTTTCCTTTGACAGCATGAACAAAGCTGATGGCTTGGAAGGATTCGAAACACATAGGTCACAACAATCCCTGAGTTAGGCACTAAACTATTATCCTGAGTAGCATAGCATAAAGTTTCAGGTGCAATAAAATGCTGATACAAAGCTCCCATTTAAATCAAGCAGCATTTGGTCACTAGGGAAGTAATTGGCCTTGCACTGGATTTATTTTTCTGAAGTGACAGAATTTTTATCACTTTCTGTTTCATCTTGGAAATGGGGGGGTTAATGTTTCATGAAGGAGATAATGAAAACCATCTAGGGAATCATCAGAAAAAGAAACTTCTAGAAGCTGCATTAAAAAAATTTCCTTCTCTGCTTGTCTCTTATATGTGTGAATCACCTTTTTACCACCTCCTTTGAGAAATGACAGATTTAATATGTGCTCTATCTAAGCAACAGAGGTGTGTGTAACACAGAAAGGTGTGGAGGGAGATTTCTTTGAAATAAAACTGCTCTATACAATAGAAAATATTTGAACATAAATTTCAAAGGCTTGTTTCGGCAGGTAATGGCTTTGGGCTTTGTCAGCACAGTCTACTAGTAATCAGTATTGTTAACTGGCACAACATGATATAGGTATATGGAACTGAAAATAGGTACAGTTATAGTTCAGATGTGTCTCTAGTTAAGGTATGCTAAGACTTTTTTGTGTATTCTTCTGTTTTTTAAAGTTTAATGCATATTTTTTAAATGTCAGTAGAGAGGGAGAAACAGAAAAGTTGGTTCCCAAATAATATTTAACTTTTTAGATAAAAAGCATAATTTTACAACACAATCAAATTCAGTCTTACAGGAACTTGGAAAATACAGCAAAATATTAAATTATCTAAACTCTTTAAATTCTAGTGTCTCTCAAAATAACAGATTTTGATTTTAAGCTCTAATTTTCAGCCTAATACACCATATTGTTTCAGACTTCAGCTGCAGTTTTCAGGTTAAATATCTACCTTTGACAACCAGTAAATTCTTGGTTTGACAAGAAAGAGATTTAATATTCCTCATATTTCAGTTTCTAAAGAAAGTATTTGGATTTAAATGACTGATATAAACTTTATGTGAAAACCTGGGAAACTGAACAGACGTTCAGTGTTCTATGTCTTTGTAAGGATATACCAAGATTGCTATGATCTCTCTGACTAGGGAGAGGAATGGATATCGTCTACCTTGAATTCATCAGGACTCTTGATGCTGTCTCTCATGAGATCCTCATAGGCAAAGAAGTGTGGGTTGGATGAGTAAACAGTGGGACAGATTGAAAACTGGCTGAATGGCAGAGCTCAGAGGATCATGATCTGTGGTAGAGAGTCTAGTTGGAGGCCTGTCACCAGTGATGTCCCCCAGGGTTCTATACTGGGCTCAATATTGTTTCATTTATTCATCAGTGAGTTGGATGAAGGGGCAGATGCGTCCTCAGCAAGTTCACTGATGACACAAAGCTGAGAGGAGTGGCTGATACCCCAGAGTGCTGTGCTGCCCTTCAGGGGGACCTTGATAAGCTGGAGAGATGGGTAGAGAAGAGCTGTCTGAAATTTAACAAGGGCAAGTGCAGGGTACTGCACCTGGGGAGGAACAACTCCATGAACCATCATAGGCTGAGGGCTGACCTGCTGGAAAGCAGCTCTGTGGAGAAGAATGTGGTGGTCCAGGTGGACAACAAGCTCTCCATGAGCCAGCAGTGTGTCCTTGTGACCAAGAAGGCTAATGGTATCCTAGGGTTCATTAGGAAAAGCACTACCAGCAGTTTGAGGGAGATGATCCTTCTCCTCTACTCAGTCCTACTGAGGCTTGGAGTCTGAGTCCTACAGGTTTGGAGTACTGTGTGTAGTTCTGGGCTCCTAAGTACACAAGAGACATAGAGGTCCTGGAGCAGGTCCAGCAGAGAGCTACTAAGCTGGTCAAAGGCCTGGACAGTCTCTCTTATGACAAAAGGCTGAGAGGGTTTGGCCTCCTCAGCCTCAAGAAGAGGCAACTGAGAGAGGCTCTCATTAATGTGCATAAATTTCTAAAGGTTGGGTGTCAGGAGGATGGATCCTCTCAGTGGCTCTTCTCAGTGGTGCCAAGCACTAGGAGAAGAGGCAAGAGGCAGAAACTGATGCACAGGAAGTTCCACCTAAATATGAGGAAAAGTTTCTTTACTGTGCAGGTGACCACGCTCTGGAACAGATTGCCCAGGGAGGGTGTGAAGTCTCCTTCACTGGAGATACTGTATTGGAATACAATGTGCTCTAGGATGACCCTGCTTGAGAAGGGAGGTTAGACCAGATAACCACTGTGGTCTCTTCCATTCTGTGATTCTGTGATTCTGACTATGCTACGTCTATAGCAATCTTAATGTATGTTAAAATATTCACAAAAGCTTATGATCATGGATAAAGTAGTCAATATTTTCCAGTGCTTTTCTTATTTCCTTGTTGAACCAAGGAAATGTTTTTTTTCTTTTTTTTCATAAAGATAGTAACTAATAAATACATTCATGAGAACGGTAATTTTGCTGCTTTTGTTTTCTAACTCTTTTGTTCTTGGCTGCATTTCTATCACTGCTTATAAAGTAAAATGATTTCCCATGCTACAGAAGTTGAGCCTGAACTGTTTTCCCTGGGGAAAAAAAAGTTAGGAAGCTGAAGGAGATTATATTTTTCACCTTGGAGAAGTTCTGTGGCCTAAATTAAGTTTTCAGCAGAAGTAGTTAGATCTCACAAATAACATTATACTCCTATTCACATTCTAAATGGTTGTTAATACACCTATGTTCTATTGAGAAGCATTTTATTTCCACTGTATAATACCAAGTTCAAATATTAGATGTAGCCAACCCATCTGGAATCAAATACTGATTTTCTTTGGTTGTATATCCAGGTATCTCAAAGATCAAAATTGAAAAGAGAGGAATAGTTACATTTCTTGTGACTGTTTTCCTCCAGATCCTTGCATCTGACATGGAATCAGTGAGATTGTGGGCATAACACTTGGACTTCACAGTTCATGGTGTGGTGGCAAAACCATGGACTAGGGAAGAAGATGGATCTCTGTTAGCTTTCCTGGGGAAGCTGTGTGTGCTGGCCAAGTTCTTCTGAGCAAGAGAGGGATCAGGTTAGGTGAATTCTTGTGCTGAGTATGTCCAGGAGAGGAAAACCTGTAATTCCCAAAATGTGAGAGCAAGGAGAGAGATGACCAGCACCGAGGAACCTTCCTGGGAAGTGGACAGCACAGCAAATATTTCTCCAAAAGAACTGCTAAGTGACCAGAAAACTAACTTGAGAGAAATAAGCTCTCTTGCTTCAGTGTACAAGAGAAATGGTTATATATTTTATTTATTTCTGTTGTCTTCAGTCTTGCCGGCATATTTTCCTCCCCAATTTAATTTTTACTTTCACTTCATACTCTAATAAGACTTGGCATTTGAGCTTAAAGCCTTTTCTTTGGAGGACTTGTAATGACAAATTCTTAGTCAGATCCACCAAAGAGTTCCAGCCAGTTCAGACTTTTGTCATATCTACATAGCACAATACAGGGTTGTTTTGTGAGCAGACATGAATAGTTTGATGACTCTTAAACTTCAAGGAAGTACATCTGACCTGTATATAATTTCTGCTCCCATGTCACAAAATTATATGGCTATCATTCAGGTACGCCAAGATGCTCCCAACTTGGTGGATATAATGTGAACTTGTACTTCTATGCAGATGTAGTGTAAAAATAGTGACAGTAGATGAAGCGTAGAAGTAGTGCCCATTTTCAGGACATTAAGAAATATTTTTCCTCTCAAATATGCCAAAGATTTGTGGGTGAAAATACATTCTTTTCCTTTACAATGCCTGGAGTTATGAACTATATGAAGCCACTGCATAGAACACTGGAGTAAAGTGTGTTTGACAGTCAGCTGCAAGGGAAAACACAGTGGTTCAAACACTGTACTGTTGAAATTAAGGATGCTTGCATTGTGTTCATTTTCATAGCCCTAGATTTCACCTTGTCCAATCAGCAGTGACACCCTGAGGGAGTTCTATTTGAGGAAAAAGTCATGCTCTTTGAGGTCTTATTATCTAGAATTAACTTTAAGTCAAAACAAGACACCTGCAGCATGACTACTCTTGAAAGTTCTCTGTGTATTCATGTGAGAATAAAACAGTTCATTAATTCAGCCTTGTTATTCTTTGTTAAATCACTGCCTGAACAGTACCTGCAGAACACTGTGTTTCAAATTAACTTTCAGAATTTTGAGCAGAGATCTCACAAGCATTGCTTGAATGTTAATCTACATGTGTCTGGAGATTAATTCTTTTTCTTCTTGTACAGATAATCTTTCATGGAAAGAACTGAAACTAAAAATTTTAGTTATTTTTAAACCTAATTCATACAACTCTTCTCTCTTTGTTATAACATCCATCTTGCTGCTTTATGGTGCCATTTACAGAGTGCCAACACATAGTATAAAGGAAATACCAGTCAGGGCTGCAGTATTTGCAATGCTTCCTCTAAATACATTCCTGCAAATATATCTCAAGCCATGGAGTGAACTGTGCAGAAGAGTGTTTGTGGGTGCAAGGATGGCTGCAGCTTAATCTAAGCAGATGTTTTTTCTTGGGTATTCTGGAGTGGCATAAACTGCTGTTTCAGGGCTCTACCCAGGAGCACTGAACAGCAGCTGTAAGTGCTGCTGGCCTGATGGGCTGAGTGCTTGACAGAATTGCTCTGGACATAAAGCCACTGATCCAGCCATCTTCTCAGATGTTTGACAGAAAATGTGCACTGCCAGCTCTGTCCAAAAGATTGTTACCAATAATAACTGCTAGCTGAATCATGGGACAGTTTAAGATGGAGGAAATCGTCTAGTGCTTAAATCAGGTCAGCTAGAGCAGGTTGCCTAGGACTGTTTGGTTTCTGGAGCTTTTTGAGGAACCTCATTGCGTTTCTGAATATCTCCATGAATGGAGATTCCATAGCCTCTCTGTGCAACCTGTTCCAGTGTGTGACTGTCCTCGCAGTAAAAAAAAAAAGTAGATATTTTTGTTCAGTGGAATTTCCTGTTTTTGTACCTTGTTGGGTTTTTCTAAAAATCTGTGCCTTTTGTTCGGTCACTGGGCATTACGGAGAATGACTACCTCCTTCTTCCACAATCCCAACCATCATTTGTACAAATTCACAACCTTCTCCTGAGGCTGCTTTTCTCCAGGTTGAACAGTCCCAGCTCTCTTAGTCTTTCCTCATTTGCAAGATGTTTCAGTCCTGTGATGTTTCAGTCTTTGTGGCTCTTTTCCAGACTTGCTGCAGTAGGTCCATGGCTCATGTTCTGGGAAGCCCAGAACTGGACCCTGCACTCTGTGTAGCCTCACCAGTGCTGAGCAAACAGGGATAATCATGTCACTCAACCTGCTAAAAATGGCTGCTGGACTTCTTTTCGATGAGGAGGAATGCAGTTTGAGTCTAATAGACCTATTGCCATAAATGTGGAGGTGTGAGGTTCCATGGAAGTGTTAATATTCATAGTTATAAATGTAGACAAGACTTGACAGATAAGAACACCAGAGCAGTTGCTATGAAAAGCCCACTGATGCCCATCTTTTCTTGCCTCTTTCCTACACACTGCAGTCTCACAGGATCATCAGCATGAAGTCTAATGCTCTGTGATGTTGAAAACCAGTACAGATGGAATATTTACATTTGTGCCCTGTTACAATTTCCTTGATCAGGGAAGGAAGGAGTTAAAAATCTATTTTCTCTCATAGTTAGACAGCTTCTAAAGAAAAGTTCAAGTCCATCCTCCTGCCTAGAGCAATTCTTCCTAGATGTGTCATTCCTGATGTGCTTTTCTAATATTTTTGTAAAGACTTCCAGAGAAGGAGACAGGAACATTTCCCCAGGCAATACTACTGGTTCTTCAAAACGATTATGATTAGTGAGGTCCAACATCTAATGAGATTCTTCTTTGACACATCCTAGGCCCATTATTGTCTTTCCTACCCAATATCCCTTCCTTGACATCAGACATATTAATGTATTTGTTTATTTTAAAAGCATATGTTTATGTTTTATGTTCTCTTCCTTGATACTTCATTGAAGGTAAACCACAGTCCTAATTAGCTGTGAACTGATAGGCTCAGAGCTCCACCAAGCTCATAGTATCTAAGGCAATACCGTACGATATGGTATGTGTAACCATACCGTATAAATTGTGTAAAAGAGTATCTGTCCTCTATTTGTGAAAAAGGAAACAAAGGGAAAAGAATGCATACAGTATTTCAAATATGAATGAAGAGCTGAAGTAAATCAGGTATGGACTTAAACACAAAGTGTTGTGTTTAAGACTCGTGTGAATTATGGAAATGAGAAATGGGATGGAAGACCCCAAAGTGCTAGCAAGCCTATGGAGGCTTAGAGCCTTTGGACTACAGAAGCTGGGAAAAAAAATAATGGAGTGGGAAGGAAGATGATAGAGATGGCTTTCTTACCAAGCAAGAAGTGAAAACATCATTGTACAACCAAATAATGTAATAGAGATGTTAAACAAATACTTCTACTTTAACGTTTTGCAAACACTGCACTTGGTCTGGGCTGAGCTATCTGTACATGAACATATGTACCCTTTTATCAGCCAGACTTCTAAATTACAACTATTCCTGGGAGTAAGAAAACTCCCATTTCTGCAGTTGCCATTACTACAATTATATTTTTATACACCTATAAATAGATACTTGTGTGTTCTGTAGGTTATATGATTTAAGAAACAGCCTTGAAGACTTACAAATGTGGCTAATTCTACTTCAAGAGAAATTATGCTGAAGCAAGGATTGCAGATTATTTCAAAAGTGTTATTTCCAAGACCAAAGTGTCTGACTGTTATTTCAAATACTCAAGAAGTCTCCACCATAGAGGAAGTTGTGTCTGTGGGAGTATACTTCAAGAGAAGCAAGGAGAACAGGTGTGTAGACATGTAGACTGATGTGTAAGTTTGATACAAATTTCAATTTCACCCTCCCCCACCAAATAAAAAAAAAAAAAATTCCCCAAACTGGGGGGGGGCGGGGGGGGGAAACAAACTCCCAGGCAAAGAAAAAAAAAAAGCTAAAAAACCCCAAAAGAAATCCTGGAAAAAAAGGAACCAGAAAATCCAACGGTCTGTTTCCTTCCCCAAGGGAAAAGTGAAAAAAAAAAGAATTCCCTAAGCTGGGGAGGGGCGGAGGGGGAAAACAACTCCCCAATCAAAGAAAAAAAAACAAAACTCAATGCTGACAACTCAGAAGAAAAACAACAAGAGCCACGGAATCTCTGACCTTCATAACATGGGACTGTTTTGAAAAAGTTTTTTTTTTCTAGCTGGGTTTTCTCTTCACTCTGTAGTTCAGTTTTAGAGGCATAAAATAAGGATATGAGATACATATAAAGTCACTCCAAGACAACTGAATGTAAATATAAGTCTTCATCCCATATCTTGGAACTAAGACAATTCCAAGAATAGCTCTTAACGTAAAAGTTTTTTGTGTCTAGAAACCACTGTTTTAGATAAGATGAAGTTCTTACCTAAAGGAAATATCACTTGTCCTAAAGTAAATATGAAAAAAGGGAATGTTCTAATTCTAACAGAGAGGTACAGAAGGGCATAACAAGGCAGTATGACAGTGGTAATAGCAGTGCTTTTCACAAACACCAAGCTCAACCTTTACTGTTGCCTCTGTTGATTTTGCACTTGACAGCAGAAGGACAGCATGTGATGAGCAAAATTGCTCCTGGCTTTTTGAAAACTATGTTGGAAAGCAGGGACATCACAAAATAACTAGAACGGTTTCATATTATGCATACATGAATTCAAATAATGTAAGTAGAGCAATTAGAAGACATAATCCAGCCAGCTGAAAACCTGTATCTTAACTATGCAGTTCTAGATGAAGTATTCCAGTCAATAAGCATTTAGCTAGAGGCAATTGTGCCCAAAACAGAACATTTTCCAAAATTAGTTTTGAAAAAATAGGCCCTTGGGAAGTACTTTTTTAGATACTTCATGATTTAATTAAGGCAACTTGTAGAGGAATGACTATTGCCCCAAGATTTGCCAATACTCACAACAGACAGAGTGGCCCTGTTTAAGAAACTGAAGCCTTTAGCATATTATATAAGTTATACATAATTTAAACTTTCAGCAGTATATTTTAAATCATACATATAAAAACATCTCTACAGTCACTTCAGAGTAGTTGCATTACTTCTAAAGCCATCTTTAGACCTGTTTTTCTTTTATTCTACTTTCTGTACACACTGATCTTAAAGTCATTACGGAACATCCCATTTGAAACCTGTGGTAAGATTGTTTTCACCAAATCATTAAAGCTTTCCTAGAAAATTTGATTTTGGGATAAGATGGATAGATCTCCACCTTAAATCTTATATGTTTCCCAGAAAGAACTGAGTAAGAATCATGGAAGACAGATGTAAAGAAAGAGAAGAAAACCAAACTTCTATGAAATTTGTAGAATTTGGTAAATTTTTATAACCACTTAAATGCTGAGAGTAGAGACCATCCTGTACTTGTTCTTCCTCTGCAGAACATTATCTGGTTTATATATTCTAATACTGACAGTTAAGTGAAACTTTTTTCCTGAAGTTGTGTTTTATATGTGGCAGGTAATGTTCATATTAACATTTTAACTTAAATCAGGAGCTTACTTTTGAAGCCAATTTACCAACTGCTCCTGCTTGCTGTGCCTTGCCACTGCACATGCTGTGTTCCTTTGAGAGATGACTAAATCAGAACACACTCACTTAATGCACTCTAACTGTTAAGACTAGTCTAACTTGACACCACATTAGAGTTACCCTAAAATAAAATCTTTTGACATGCCTATGGAGTCTGCACTAGCTCCTTTCTTCTACAGAACTGCTCAAATTGAGCTATAATGTACAGACTCTACAACTAATGTAGATATAGCCAGTTTGTCTAAATAAATAATCCCCATGGAATATCTCTACTTCTGTGCACTAAACATTTATAACAGTATGAAATGATTATTAGTTCTAAAAGGGATTTCCTTAGTGGAGAGAAAAAGAAATTCTTCTCTGTGAAAGGACTGTAGGCACAGAGAACATGCTTTTGCTCTTAAAGAAGCTTTAAACACAAAATTAAAGAGCATCCATCTGTACTAGATATAAAGGTGGGAGCTGGAAGTATTCTGAATGGCATTTACTGAAGATGCAAGCAGTAATGCTGTGTTTACTTCTCAAAATTCAAATATGCTTTCAAGTGAAAGAAATTTAAGGAATGAGAAATCTGAGACAGCCAGTCGTTTGTTGATGTATTCCATATATACATATTTTTATATACCTCACCACTCTCTGATTTCATTGGATATACAAAGTCTGTATATATTTCCATGTTTCTGTCCTGCATATCAGTGAAAAGTTTCAAGTCCCCTAGAAAAAAACTAGGGAAACAAAAACATTTGTAATTCTTTATATGAAATAGTGTTTTACCTTAAGAGAGAAAGTGGATTAGACATAAATTTGCAGAAATCAGTCTGCCTTAGTCATGAAAAAACACTTATGCACCTTGTATGAAGCTGTCTGAGATAACCTAGCTTAACACATTAAATCTGCTCTTCCAGATCAAATACGAGAATTGATTAGTTAATGTCATTCAGCACCTTGAAAAAATACATGCGACTCATTTACTATCTTGCATTTTTAGGAATTCCAGCTGTCAAAGACTATTTGTGTGAGTCAGTGGGCTTTGTCAGTATCTGATGAACTTGAAGGACTTATTTCTCATTATTTATGTCATACCTCCAAATCTACTGACAGTATTGGATCTTAATCACATCTCAGACACACAAAAATCTCTTTCCTAAAGCCATAAAAGAATGCTAGTTAAGGCATGAATCTTCCCCAAAGGTCCTGCTACAGGTTTGCTGTTGTTGCTCTCTGCTATCTCCTACACTGACTGAGGTGCTTTGGCTGCTCCAGCTGGCAGCACACAGGGGGAAAGAAGCTGTTCCCTTTATGTGATGCTCTGGTCTCATTGTTTACTGAGGCAGTAATGACCAGCTTTAGAGATATCTTCATTGCTGAAGGAAAGCTTCCCCTCCCCTCCCAAGCAAGTAATGATAAAACAATCATAAAGAAATTGGAGCACCTGGCAGAATGGTCTAAAATTTTGGATACAGAAAAAAATGCAAGACACTGGGTGACTTTCATGATAAAAGTCAATCCAGACATGTTACAATTAAAGAAAGGACTGTAATAATCATATAGCGCTAGATATATTATGGACATGTGTTATGGTTTGACTCTGGCTAAAAGCCAAGAGCCCACACATAGATCTAAAGTTTCTTGGAGAAGGGAAAAAAAACCCCTCAACTTTTGTGATAAGGATTACAAGCAACTGTTTATTAACTACTTCATACAAACAAAACAGGCTCTAACTTAGAATGTTAAGAATTTACTACTACTACTACTAAAATCAGAGCTTAAGAGTTTAAGGGTGAGCAGTTTGATAGTTGTTACAGACACCTTTCTCCCCCCCACCCCTCCCTTTTAAGATCCTTCACCTTTCCCCAGCAGCATGGGATGGCAGGTGTGTGTGGGGGGGTTACAGTCAGACATGGTCTTTGCTGCTGCTCAGAAGAGAGTCCCACTCCAGCTTTCCTCATGGGGTCCTTTATTATACTGACAACAGCTTTGTTGTCAGGTATTGTTGTCGCATAAGTCACTTTACCATAGGTGCAGTCATTCAGGTGCCAGCTGCTCAGCTGCTTCAGTGTGGGTTCTCATGAGCCACCAGTCCTCCCAGGAAATGCTGCTCTGCTGCTCCAGCATCTCTTCTTCTCAC
>WEIV01006356.1:3697-28796 GCA_013390005.1 Calyptomena viridis | reverse complement strand
AAAGAAAAAAAAGAAAAGGATAAGCAAAGACCAAAACAAACCTTGTTATCATGCACCTGCTGTCCTTGATTGACTCTGTTGATTGACTCTGTTGTTAACATGCACCCTCTGTTCCTGTTTGAGTCTGCTCTTGATTGAGTCTGATCTTGCAGTCCTTGCTCACATAGATATTGTCATTTGTTCATCTAAGGAAACAGCAATGCACTGAGGATTACTTGTATGTTTGCCACTGGGAGAAACATCTCATCTGAGGAAGGACTTACTTTCCAATCCTTTACTCACTGAGAATTGGATGTTTCAAGCTTAATAATTTTGACTGGATTAGCAGTTCAGGTGTTCAGGTCAATGATTTAAAAGCCCATTTTTCAGAAATTGCTGAAAATGTGAACTCTGGGTTGTTTTTTTTTTTTTGAAGGGCATAAATTCTTTGCCAAAATTATGGCAAGTGGAATTGCTGCTTAGTTGTTTTGGGGGATTTTGTTTTTTGCTTCTAAACTAACAATTTTTTTGGCCAGCAGCCTCTGTCAGGTGTGTAGGAGAAAGAAGAAAGAAATGTGTGGGAGTTTGCTTTTTCATTCACATGTGTTTATCCAACATTATCCCCTCAAACTACAACAGATTACAAATTAATTCTACTAGAATTTTATTTAATTCTGTCATTGTTTTCCAGCTCGATGGTATGTGTAACAGCATTGGACTACTAAAACAGAGTTAAATCATCTGCAGAACTGTTAGCTTTACTTTGTTAATAATAAGATTGCTAGGGTTTTACTTACTATGAAAAATATTTACAAAGATCTGTTAAAGGTAGTATAAAGCCACGAATTTTGAAAGAAAGGGATGTTGAGGTGGCTGGTTATGACATATCTGAGTCCTTTTTTATGCTCCAGTATAAAAAAAATGTTAATTTTGCCAGCCATTTTTAACCCTTCTGTACCCCCAATTTGAAAACATTTCTTCATTATGAAAAATTTCTCCCCTGCTAAATCATCTATATTTCCAGCTCACTCAAGCTGCTTTATGAACTTAATAAGTACACTGTTCATTTTATGTTTTTTGCAAAAGCAACTAGCCATAATGCCTGACAGCTCGAATACCTCAAAGGGAGCTTCTTTCATGTTCCCAAGAATCTCTTAATTAAGAGATCTAGTAGACTTGACAAGTTTCACTCATTTGGCAGGAGAAGCTTTTATTTTGCATGAATTTGAAGTTGCTTCTTAAACAACTTACTTTTCTGTGTCCTTGAGACATTTTTCCACATTCTTATTTCCTTGAAATCTTTCATACGAACTGTCATTGCTTGACAGCCCTAGATCCCTTATTCTGTCTCATCCACAAGCACAAGTAACTGTGCCCCTGATGAGAAGGAAGCCTATATTTACTCGCATTACTTTAAAAAAGTCCTAGACTGATCATCTAAAGTAAAGATTTATTTAATTTGTGGAAACTATCATATATAATAAAGATCTTTAGCAGCAAAGACTCTTAAATTTAGTTACCTTATTATAAGAGAGTAGTAATTTTATTGAAACTAATATTATTTCTGATTTAGCTCCACTGCAGTTCTAACATAACTCTATTGCAGCATTGCCTGTTTTTCTGCACAGGCCACTAATAAAGCACAACATAACAGTGAGTCAAGTCCCTTTTTAAACACAGTTAGATAAATTCTCGATTGTGCCAATGTAGTCTGCCTGTTGTTATCCAGTATGTTGTTTCAGGAGGAAAAATTCTGGTCCTATGTAAACCATGACAAAATTTGTATTGGTAAATAATTTCTAGAACTTGACCAAAAAGCTGCAATTCTGCGTTCATTAAGCATACTGTGGCACCTATATGCTTCACATAATTCCAAGATGCCCTGGTTGGGTTTACTCACAAATATTTACCAAGAGCCATGTGAGGGAGTACTCGTTAAGACATCTTTGTTGTTTCCCTGTGGTGGGTATTCCTTTAATCACTGGAGCGATGGAAACAGTGTATATTTCCACAGTACACTTGCAGGGTCACATACAAACTGGATATTACGAACAGCTTTGCTTGCTGTCTCACAATACTGCAGAAGGCGTAAGATCCTGAAGCCAACATCCTTGAAGAGAATCACTCTGAATGCAGGGCCAGTAAGAAGATAATGCTGATCCATCTCATTTGCCTAAAGGTTGCTATATTCAATAGTGCTGATCCATCTTGTTTGCTTAACGGATGTAATATTCTCAGTGAAAAACACCATATGGCTGTGGATAGAGCTGAACTTGCTTTAAATATATCCATCCTATCCTGCATCTGTGCTCATCTGGGTCAGTGCTGCAATGTCAGTCCAAATATTGGGAGGTTGAAGCTTAAAGAACATTAGTACAACTATACGTACTACTTCTCAAACTTCAGGTATATTTAACACAATCAAGACTCCATGATAATCTTGAAGATGTCGCTTTTCTTGATGGCTTAATTTAAATAAGATCAATCTTATGACCAGCAATTTTCTGGGGCACTATTTATATTATAATCTCTATGACAAAGCATTAATTTTGCTTTGCACATTCCTGCAGCTCTGCAACATTCATTCCCCCAAAATCTACATTCTGGAATTTGTTGGCATGATAGAAACATGACAAAAGGAGATTGTTTATTATGTTGATGTATTGCTAAAACTCTAAGGTTTTTTTTCTTCTTTTTATTTTTTTTTTTAATCAACAGACAGGTAATACATTTTTTGGGACTATTCTGTAATCTTCTAATAGCATTGTTTTATTTTATTAAAAATTGCTGCAGTATCTGTATAGTCATGTTAGCATTATTAATTGTAACATTGCTTCAGAAATGTTTTAGTGTTTGTTCACATTTTTGGAGTAATCTCCATTGTAATGATAAATTAATACAGTAATGGCTGAGTTTATTGTGAATTGCTGAAAGACGTGCTCAGACCAATATCCACATTAATTTTTCACATTGTTTTCTTCCCCAAAGAGTTAGTAAGATCTAAATTTACATCATTAAATACATCCGCACTCAATACAAATGACCATAACATGCAATTCTCAAACCCTCTTGCATCTAACAAATAATGCGTATTTACTAATGTAGCACTTTCATATTCAACTCCTCCATAAAGTACTTCACCACATAAAACACTAGTGTTTTGCTTCATAAGGCATTTCTTCACGGTCTATGTGAAATCATTCTACTTTTGCCTACATTATGATCTGAGAGAGACCTTGAAAACAGTTTTTTGATTTCTCAGGGCCCATCACAGCTATTCACCCACTGTCTCATCTACTCAAAAAACACAGCACTTCATTTTTCTATTGAAAAATCAAGAAATTAATATAGGCAAAATTAAATATTTATTGAACTTTGCTGGAATTTAACCTGTTTTGAAAATTTTAAAAATTATTATTGCAATGATACTGTTAAAAATTTCTAGAAGCACAAATTCAATCAGTTTTAAACAACCTTGCTAAACTACAAGGATGCTTTAAATTACATGACCAGACTTGAAAGGTTAATTAAGATTAAAGAACCATTATCTATCTGTGACTTTATGACTGATATGAACCATATACCTTATATTATCTCATATTCTCTTAAAAATGTTTATCAAGTTTTGCTGTTGTATCTTCTTTACTGAGAAATCTGTTAGAATAAATACAGCAAAGAAGTATTTTAGCGGACCATACCTAAGCATGTTTTGTTTCAAACATACTGACACAATTTTCATATCATAAAATGGCTTGGGTTGGAAGGGACCTTAAAGATCGTCTAGTCACAACCACGCTGCCATGACTAAGGGACAATTTCCACTGCACCAGGTTGCTCAAAGTTCCATCCAACCTTCCACTAACACTTCTAGAGGTGGGACATCCACAAATTCTCTGGGCAATCTGTTCCAGTGCCTCACCACTCTCACAGTAAAGAGTTTCTTCCAAACAACTGATCTAAATCTGCTCTCTTTCAGTTTAAAGATGCTACCCAGTGTCCTGCCACTACATGTTGTTGTAAAAAGTCCCTCTCTGTCTTTCTTGTAGGTTTCCTTGAGGTACTGGAAGGCTGCAATTAGGTCACCCCAAAGCCCTCTCTTCTCCAGGCTGAACAATCTCAATTCTCTCAGCCTTTCCTCATAGGAGAGGTGCTCCATCCCTCCTCTGGACTCACTCCAACAGATCCATGTCCTCCCTGAGCTGGGTGCCCCAGACCTGGATGCAGTTCTCCAAGTGGGATCTCACCAGAGATGAGTAGAGGGGCAGGAGTCTCTCCATCGACCTGCTGGTCATGCTGCTTTTCATGCAGCACAGCATACAAATGGCTTTCTGGGCTGCAAGTGAACATTGTCAGCTCATGTCCAGCCTCTCGTCTACCAGCACCCTCAAGTCCTTCTCAGCAGGGCTGCTCTCTATCTCTTCATCCCCTAGCCTGTATTGATACCAGGTATGGCATCTTATATCAAAAAATAAGAAAATTAAGAACCTTCAAAATTATAGTTGGGGAGTATTAAATGTAGAGGGAGGTCATCGCAGAGTACCCAAGTTTCACATAAAGGTTAGCAAAAGTAGATAGGCAACTTGTCAGGCAGTCTTTCAGTCTTCATGATGTAAGAAAAATTTGAAGGGTTGAAAAGGAGAGCTACCTTTTATGTGTATGTTGAATACACTGTGGTGGGCAACAGCAGAAAAAGATCTGAACAGCCCTTAAGGTATTGACAATAATAGTTAGTCCCACACTTTAGGAGAGGTTATGCTTCTGCTCTCCTAAAAGAAGTATTAGCAGACAGACTATAGTGCATCTTTCTGAATTTTTTTTTTTTGTAATAAAAGAGGTTTCCAGATTTGGAGTGGAAATGGAAGTGGAAAGAAAGTAAATTCGTGTAAAATAGATGCGTGCAAACTCCTTCCGGAAGGAGTAGTATGACAACATCAACTTGCCTTCTGTAAACCTTTTAAATGAAAAGTTCTTTAATGAGGTCAGGATTTGGTCTCATACCACTGAGAGCTTTCCCAGTACTTTCAATGTGTACAGGATTTGAGTCATTTCCTTACTGAATGACAATGACAAAAATTAAGTGAATAGATCTCATGATCTATTTGCCAGTATCTGAATTCCTAATTGATTCAAATTCTGAATACGCAATAGTAAGCTTATGGAACACAGTGGGATGTATGCATCTGCTCATCTTAAATGACCTAAAGTCAACATGAGCAGTGTCATCTGAATTCTTAAGGCCAGAAGTGCTCTACAGTTGTTACTATCTGTGTTCCTCAGTTTGCAGGACTAATTGTTTGTCAGATATGAATTCAGATAAAAGCAAATGTGAGAGGATTGAAAAAAAACATTTTGTGGCTAACTTCAGGAAATATATTGTTTATGTTCTTACGTGAATATGTCTTATGCTTCAGCTTGTTATTGTTCAAGTTCTGACCTTAGTTGCACAGGTACAGCTCTGTCAAAATAAATTAGTTAGTACTACTGTCAACTGTACAGTGTATGTTTTACTGTATTGGGACATATCACATACAGCCTTGCACCCTGCTGTTTATGTTGTGACAGGAATAGTCCCATATTATGGTTATGATTCAAGAACACATTCTCGTTAAGTATACCTTCCCCACAAACCATAGTTAAAACTCTCTATTCACATTGTATTTTGGAAGGGAATTTTAGATATTCAGCATTTTTTTTAAAAACAGGCTCTTTACAGGCAAATGAGTGTTAGTCTAAGCATATAACTGGAGTTACTGTGTCTTACAACTTGGGTCTTGGCACATTACTATTGTTATTGTAACAGACAGCTCCCCTCTTAAGACCTAAAGCTCTCAGGTCTTGAGCAGCACTGATAAAATACTTTATGGAATTAGGGGTATCAATTAAAGCATGCAAAAAAGCTGCCTATATATGTCACTACAGCTTAGAAGACAAAATCTCAGAGAAAGGTTATGAAACGATAAATCTTGTTTAGCAAGACACATAGCCACATGTGGAAAACCCAATAATGATGAATTCTGATCTGTTTTAGCCTCAAGGAAAAAGGTTTTTTTCATAACTGTTATTATGTTTCCATGTTCCCCACCATGCACACAACACAATATTTTCCTTCTATCTGTTTTTTTAACTTAGAGTATCTAGTAAGAATTTTCACACTCTAGTGATTAAGGAGTGATGATGCCACATAAAATTATGACTGTAAATGTGAATGCTGAATGCCATGTGTATGAATTTAACCTAATATTTTTTTCTCTGAGTATCAACATGTATGGTTTCCTTTATTTTTTCATTTGTTCACCTAAAAAAAAAAAAAAGTTGTTATAGTTTTTTTACTTAGTCAGCTTATGATTTCACAGCCTAGACAGATTGATCTACTTCATTCATCACCAAAAAATCCAAAAAGAACATAACGTAACACATGAGATATATATTTAGATCAGTGATGCTGGAGAGCTCAGGCTCTTGTTTAAACTTAACAAAAAATAAAAACTTTAATATTGATGTACATGAGATGAAAAGATTTTGATCTGACAGTATCAAAGAAGCCTTAGATTTCCAAGAAAGCCCTGGAGGCTCATAATAAAAGATACTGCCTTTCTTTTCCCCCTTCTGAAATGGGCATATTCTTCATACTAATTATATTTTAAAATGTTCAATAGATCAACAGCTGCTAGCACACAGAATCTTACAAAATGAGCAGGACTGGAACAGTTTTAAAGGGATATATTGCACCTTCTAAGTAGCTTGTGAAAAATTTCAGTCGTCTTCAATTTATACTGGGTATTCTGTCTGGTCTCCAAGAAAAGTCCTGGGAGACTTTTTAGCAGAGAACATCAAGTCATTAAACTTTATTCTCCTCTCTTAAAGAGGGCAGAAACTGCCCCAAGAAATTTCTGACCTAAGGCAACCTTACCAAGGCTCAGGGTACTTAGGAATGATGAGGAACCTAATGAAGATAAATGCATTATAGATCACAAAGTAATTCTTTTGCCCAAACCTTCCTAATATAGTTTTCTGTTCAACTTCAAATACTGTCTGTCTTTGAGACAAGAAACCAGGAATTTATAATTGAAACTAGGGGACTAGTATTTTTGTCTCTAGGGATCTTGAGAAAAGAGGAAACTGGCAGTGGTTCCAAGAGTCTAGCTGTAAGATTTAATTTCTGAGAAAGAATAACAGACAGGGTTTAAAATAAGGAAGAATCCTAGCATGGAAACAAAAGTACCAAAATAACAGCACCCTACTGGGCCCAAAGTGGTACTACACACACCAAGGGTGGTCCAGGGGCCCTGTAGTTGTACAAGCTTGTTACGGCCCAGTCTGGCCACTGTGGACTGATAAATGTCAAAGAAAGAAATTTGATAATAACTGTGTAGATTATAGCTGTTCAGAAAATTATGCCGGAAAAAAAAAAAGCTTGTTTGGCATATTCCTTCAGGAGGAAGCAAAGTCTCAGAATTCAACGGGTTTGTTCTTGCATTTTAAAAAATAATGATCAAATTGTTACTATTTGATCAGGCAGAGTATCAGCCACTTAATATGATTCTTTCATTGCTTGTATCTCTTTCTTAAATATAAAGATTTTTGTTTCATTAAAATTTCTTTCTGAGCCTCCTTAACAGCTAGGTTCACAGCCGCTCACTGAGGCTCCAAGGTTGTCTGTGAAAAAGTTATCTTTTCAGGGAGTTAACTGCTCTGCAAGGCCAGAGAGGGAGAGAAATCCAAGTTTAAGTCTCCCAGCTACCAAAGATCTCTTGAACAAAAGAGAAATCCTTAAATCAGCCTAGCTCCTCGCCGTCTCAATCCCCCTACAGCTACATACTTTGGCTTTTACTTTGTGTAGTGAAGTCTTGAGACAACCTACAGATGCTTATGTGCAGTACATACACTGAGCAGAGGAAATTGTCATCATTAAGGTGTCCAAGATGAATGGTTTGTTTACTGATAAGTCATACTGTCCTTTAATGCTTTAGGTTTTGTTTTTTTTAACCTAGTAGCTGTCCAATACTGAAAAAGAATGTCTCATATTTTCGACATGTGATATCTGAAGTGTCAAAAATAAATTTGATACATTAACACAGTGTTTATGTGTGGCTATTAATACAAAATTATTTTATGTCTATGCATAGACTTGCATGTCTGGATTTGGTTGAATAAATATTTTTTGAAAGAAGATGTAAGGTAACATTTTCTGAAGACATACTTCCTTATACACCAGTTTGAATATTCTTTCAACACCGGTTTAAAAGTGTTTCTGAAGAGGTTCTTTCCTCCATAGTTGGGAACTGCATCCATAGATAACTAGCTTAATATGACAGTTTAAATTGTGCAATACTGCACCCGTACCTACCTTTGCATTACTTGAAATATTAGATTTCTCCCAAGATCTGAGAGAAAGATCATTCATGAAAAGTCCTACTGTACCTTGCTCATATTAAAAACATTTACAAAATAATTATATTGAGAGCTGGGGCTGTTATCCACTGCCCACATTCAGCAATGAAAATCCCACGGGTAACTAAAGTCTGGTTACCCGGAATTTGTGACTCTAAATCTGTTTTACCACTAAGTTCAGACTACTCCAGAACCTCTAGCTATACTTTTTATCTTTCTTTGAAATAGTCATCTGTGTTGAATAGCCCCCCTTCTCTTAATTTGCATATACTGATCAAAATACTTTTCACTCTCCTCAGGTAAAGGAAGAAAGTGATCTTTGTGCTAAGAAAAAAGTGAGAAAGTGTTTATTTCACATCCAATATAAAGACCAATTTTTTATGCTATGCTCTGTTCTTTGTTGTGTCATAAAGCCAACATATTGAATAACAACAGCGAGACAAAGTAACTAGAGATGGTCTCGTCTTTTCTGTTAGTGTGTTATGTGCTCATTTTTGGACAGAATCTCCACTGAGATACAGAACTGCTGAAATGTACTTTAGATGCAGTTTTGTGGAGAGAATGCTCAAGAGTTTTAACATTAGACCAATCAATTTTGCAGTGTAAATGAGTACAGGATAAGCTGTGGCTGATGATTGCTTCAGGAAGGTGCATGATATGCTTCTGTTATATGTGTAACTTCAGATCTTCCATGCTTTCTCCAGTTGCTCCTGGATGGGCACTGGAGTTCTGCACTTGCTTCAATGCACATGATACACTCAGGATAGTCTGCTGAGAGGATCTCTGAGTGACTATTCTTCCTGTCTATTCCTAAAAGTTTCATGGATGTAAAAGTATTTGTCAAATTCTTGCATGATTGATATTTATGATTGTCCTTAAAATTGCATGGGTTATTATTATTTCTTTCTGAGGGAAAACTTGAGCATCACAGTATGAGGAGATACTTATATCACATGCAGGAAAGGGTGTTGCAGATATTGACACATTTTAGTAAAGAGGGAAAGGGCTCATCTGCTGCAAAAATACAGAATAGAAAATACTGCATGTCAAATTCAGCTCACTGCACTGTGATTTTAACACTGACATATCCAAGGGACCTTGGGATCAATAATATTCATAATCTGATTTCCCAGAATAATTTTTCTCATATGCAAACATCACCAAATTGGCTGTCATTTACAATTCAGCACTTTGCATAATGCCAGAGAAGCTGAGCAATAATTAAAAAAACTTCCTCTCTCCTCATTTTTGACCTTGAGAATTTATATGAGAGAAAAGGGGATGTTGGATCTCTGTGGTGAGTTCTTGTTCAGTAGCAAAACTGATCTCTGATCTAAGGCTATTAATCTGTCTGTTCAAAGACATAAGCATTATTACATCTGAACATCAGTCCAGAAACAAATCTTGTTCTGGGGACATCATAAAATCTGAATAGTGACACAGAAAAAAAATTCTTAGAAGAATTGAAGTTGATTAAAATACCCACAGACCTAAATTTGAACACCTTTCTCTGCCAAGAATGCCTGCAATTTATTAGCTTGAAAAGTTGTGATTTTCTTCTTCAGGATAATAACAGCATTTCAGACAAGAACAATGTGACAATGTTGATCCCTCAGTACAAGCTAGTAATACAAAATTTTTGTAGTAATCTTTTTGTAGTAATACAAAATCACATTAATATGTAGGCTAAAATGGACCTTGGACACCTGTAGACACTTTATCTTCTCATTTGGTTGGACATTATTGTTTAGATGACAACGTCATCCAGAGAACTTTCCATATTTCTGAGAAAAAGGATTTTCCAGTTTTTTAGAGATTTTTTTTCCTTTTTTTCCACCTTGTCAGGGATCTATCCTCTAGGAATCTATCTAGCACTCAAGGTGTAGATAGACTTCTTATTTAGAGTTAACTTGACTTTTCAGAGCAGTAGCATTTTTTCCAAGATGAAGCAGCTCTTTGTGAGGATTTTCGCTCTAAGCAAAAATCAAAAGCCATCCGCATTGGTACATTACATGGAATCTGCTTAACTTCTCATTCTAACACAGCTGATTTTGTCTTGTTTTCTTCTATATGATACTGAATCTCTTGTTTTTTATAAAATCTTTCTAAGATTTCTAAAACTTTGAAATTACATTAAAAAACAAAAACAAACACACATACACACAAAAACCACTGGACCAGATGTATAAAAAGTTAGTGGTTTGTTGTTGTTGGTTTGTTTGTTTTTGTCTGAAGACTGTCATGTATTAATTACCAAACAAATACTGTAATGAATTGAGGAGGCTGAGGGGAAAATGCTCTTTTTGTCTTTAATTTAATATCAAATATAGAAATGTGATCCTGTCAAAAGCAACCAACAGGGAAAGCACTGTTCATTCAATAATGATTTGAGGTATTGCTAAGACATTCAACAATGTCTTGAGGCACAAAATACAAGTTACTTTAACAAGCATTGGCTACACTATTTTCTAGCATCCTGCCCTCAAGAAAATGAATCACTGTGACATATAATTGTTATCTTAGTCTGACTTCAGGTCAGAAAAAAGTATTTTGTGTGACAGTGGGAAATATCAGCGCTCAGACATCCAAGAGGAAAATACATTTTCCTTACTTGGATTTTAATTTTAAAATTAAAACCAAGCCAATAGAAAAAGATTGAGGCTCAGATTTCCAAAGTGATGAACTTTCTTGAAGGAAAAATACTGTTGCTCTTTAGAACTTCAGAATCTGCCTCTGTGAATCCTAATCATAGGCCAGTAAAATTTTGTATGCTTCCATCAGTCACTTCCTTTGAGGTAGCATGTGCATTCAGTCTGTCTGCTCTTCCCCTCTCAAGAAGCATAAATCAAAGAATAATCCCTGTTGCTAAACAGTTCATTTTTGTTGCTTCTGGCAACATGAGAAATAACCCAGGGTACATTAAATTACAAGGTCTAGGTTTTATATGCACTTTTGCTCACTGTTCTTTTTCATTTAGTAGTTTGATTTCTCCCTATTTAGGTCAAGAAGGGGTTTTGTGGGAATTTTTTTCCATTTATTTTTTAACCCTCTATAATATTTTATAGCAAATTATTTTTATCAGGGTATATAAAACAGAAAAATTATCCTGCAAGACTCTTGTTGTTATCAAATCAACTTTGGTAGAGTGAATCTTATTTCAGAAGGTTATTATGGAGTAAGAAAACAAAGAGCCCTCATACAATGGTTTGAGTATACTTACAAAAGCAGGTTCTATACAGTTTTATTTCAACAACTGATTAGTGACTGATTAATTCAGAAAACTTGTCACAGGTTTTGGGTGATGCAGTCAGTTGTCAACTGTTTTCATCAGCTGTTTTCTGAGGGACAACATTAATAACTCTAATCTTCCTCTATCTTAGTTGGTAGAATTAATAGGAGCTTATTCTATGCTCACAATGTGGCTAAAGCCACAGGAAAATTCTTTCATATCATTTTTTATCTGAGAACAGAGCTTTAGAACTTATCTTTGTCATTGGTCAAAATGAGCCTCAGGTTATTTGGACATTTGGTTCACAGATTTTCTCAACGCTTTTTACTCAAGAAGTCTGTAACCTGTTTACAACCCCAGCTGGCAGAGGATGAGCCTTGGAGTGAGCTCTGGCATCTATATTTATCTCTCATCATTGGTATACAAGTTTCTGAAATGCATGCCAAATAGTGCTGTTTTCTATCCCACTGTCTGGTGCTTAAAAGACCTGGTAGTCAGAGCAAATGTGCATGAAAGAAGCTTCTTTGGATAACCATTAGGTACCTAATGATTTCTGCTGGATGCTGAAAAATCATACAAAAGAGCTATAGCAAAAAAGTGGAATAAGAAACCCATGTTTAACATAAACTTTCAGAGAGGAGTAAAATCAGATCAATTTTATCAAGAACTTACTGTCAATGTAGCTGAAAGTGATGGTCAGATGAATAGGAAATTAGCTAGACAGAAAGTCTTCATTATTCTTCTCATCCCATCTATGATCGCTGAAGAAGTCAGAGTTGAACAGTGCGTCTAGAAATGGGAAATGCCTGGCAGTTCCGATTGCATCTGTTACAAACTAGCATTGCGCTTGGAAGAAGGTATCAGTCAGAGCACCAGAACTGCAGTTTACCTAGTCAGAAAATCGTAGAATCATCAAGGTTGGAAAAGAGCTCTAAGATCATCAAGTCCAACCATTAACCTAACACTGCCAGGTCCAACACTAACCATATCCCCAAGTACAACATCCATACATTTTTTGAAGACTCCAAAAAAATAGTCCCATAGTCATATTTACCTGGTATGTATTTTCCCATTGTCTCTACCAGTTCCAAGTCTTAATAATACACTGTATACTTCAACACTTAAAGCAGAGCTTACCACAAAAATATTTCAGCTGAGACACTTGAAATCAGCTGTTTCTTGTAAAAAAGGCTTAGTCATTCCTGTAGTGCGGCATCTAAGAAGAATGTTTGCTAATTCTATGAAATCCATGAATCTGCATCTGCATTAATTCCTCTTAAAAGGGGAATCTCTTTGTAATAAACCAAGGATAACAAAAAACTTTGCATGGCAAACCAGAACTGGCTCTTTCCTAGAAGTGTTTCCTTGATTATGCTGCATTAATTACATATTATGTAAAAACTAGGCATAAACTAAACTATTAGCATTTTTGAAATAGGATCCATTAATCTTATCTCACTCTTCTGGAATACAGCCCTTGTTGAGTTAGGACACAAATACAAAGAAAGATCAGGTCCTCTTGTCAATACTGGCAGTAATAGTTTAACGGTGTAAGGCTTTTCATAACCATTTTCAGAGTTGGTCTGAGCTTCAGGGTATGTAGGTCATACATTTTCAGAGATGTTTCTAGTATGATGAAATGAGCCTTTCATAGAAAGGCTATGAAATCTGAGAATGGCATTAAGTAAAGAACCACATCAGCAGCAAAAAAGGTATTGAGTTTTAGATTCTTCCAGAAGTCTTGAGACCAACAGATGCTCTGGAAAAGCAGCGGGAAGGCGAAACTGACTTATTTCTTTTAATGGGAGGGAGGAGCAAGGGCCAACCCTACAGCTGAATGTTCAAAAAAAGCCATAAGAAACCAAGAGCAAAATCAGTGTTTATTTGTGAATTAGGTACTTATTTGCTCACATTTACCTACATACCTGCATACTTTATCTTAAAGATAAACTTTTTTATTCTGTTTTTCTCTTGTATAAATGAGTTACCAGAAACATTTCAGTTAATTTCCTAAAATTTCAGTCATCTTACTTGTACTTTATAACTACAGATGTAAAAGATTATAGAGCACCTTCTTCTTTCCTAGACATGAGACACGCTCCAGATTAAACTTAGTATTTCTGTAGTCAAAAACACTCTTACATGCAACATAACAGGTTCAGGTGGAATTGTGGTTCAGTATCCACATCTGACTGAATCCCTGGAGTATCTGAACTGCCTTTTGAAAACAATGAGCTCATCAGTTCTGGAAGCACAGGACGAAAGTAATTGACTGTTTAACAGCACAGAGAATACCCTCAGCTCAGTGCTACAACCTGAAGAGCTTTCCTTTGGGGAAATTAGATAGTTGCTTCATCCAGAACTAAAAACTCCCACCAGCAAGAACGAAAACTCTTACCTTTACAATAAACTGAATTATCTGTGAGGAAATTAATGAGGAAAGTATTACACCTGACTCATTAATTTCCTTTCTAGAATAACACAAAGGTTTTATCTACAACCCCATAATGACTCACAAATTGTATTTGTGTCTGCTTGGGAAAAAAGCATGTAATGGATTTGCATGCCAAGGTGGGAACTGTGTGAGGCTGTAGAAGTGGTCTTCACAGGAGCAGCCAGGGTGCCCCATGTCAGAGACGGTCAGTTCCTGTCAGCTCCATCAGGCACTGCTGAGCCCCTAGCCATTGGAAACATCCCTAAGAAGGGTCAGAAAATTCTGCACAGACTGAGGATGATGGAATGAAAAGTCTAAGAAACAGCAGAGAGAACACCAACATCAGTCGAGGAGCAAAAGGAAGAGGTACTGCATGCTGGAGCAGATATCCACAATGCAGCCCATGGAGGACCTAACACTGCAGCAAGCATACATGCCCTGAGGGAAGTGGAAGCTCATGGAGAGCCCACACTGGAGCACAGGAAAACGGTGAGGAGGAAGCAGTGGTAGGGAGGAACTGTCACGTACTGTCTGCAACCCCTCTTCCCCAGTGCCTCTGCAATGCTGGGCAGGGTGGGGAGTGGATGAGGAGTCAGGAATGAAGGGATTAAATTGAACCTGGGAATAAAAAGAGAATGGATGAAGTGTCTTGTTTCTTTGTTTCTCACCATCTATATATTTTTAATTGGCAATAAATTAAACTAATTTTCCCCAAGTCAAGTCTGCTTTGCTCATGACAATAACTGGTCAATCAATCCTTCTGTCTTTATCTTCACCCATGCTATTTTCTCCCCCTGCTGTACTTGGGGAAGACGAGCAAGTGAGAGCCTGGGTAGGTGTTGAGCAGCTAGCCAAGGCCAACACATCATAGGGAGATTAATAGGTATTCCTGCAAACATCTTTGCAGGAAGATAAAGCTTATGCCTTCCTAGGAGCATGAGTAATATTAACAGAATTATTTCTTGCACTTGCTATACAAAACACAGTGGGAAGAGTTTTCTGTGATCTTTTACTGCCTAGATTTACCTTACTTTAAGCACTTTATTAAGACATCTGAGTTGGAAGTTTAGTTACCCTAGTCAATGGAAAGGAAAAGGTGAATCCAGACTATGATTTAAACCTTTAAATGGACAATATATTACTCTGGAGGTGTTGGGTTCTCACCATTGACTATGAAAGAAAACACAGACAAGGGCATTCTCTAAGTGCCTTAAGTTAAGCAGGATGAATCGGGACATCTGTGACTGAAGACTGTACGTGATCTCTCTCTCCTCTACAAAAGGAGAACCTAGTAGTAAGATTTTACAATTCGCTTTTGATGTATTGCTCACACTAGCCATGCAGTTTATTCTACTCTTTCACACATAACTGAAATGTGCCTATCTCCTTAGTACTTAGTACTATTTTAACAGTTGATACTTATGGAATCACGGTTTAAGGTAGTTACACATTTTAATGTTGCAGTTCTTTATTACAGATGAGGTGTACTTCCCAAGAAATATTTCTTGCAGAGGAAAGCATTAGAAAAATGAACTAAACATCACTAAAAATGAACAGAAGTTTAGGATATATTTAAGAGTAGGTGTGCAATTTTAAAATCCAAATGACACGGTTTTGAGCATTGTACAAATATTATGTGACACCTAAAATCATCCCACTTAAATTTAGCTTTTGGGTAAAATATCAATTTTATTTGTTTACATGTTAATTCTAGCAATTATCACATAACACTAACCCAAAACTGGAAGATGATGGCAGCCAGATGATTTTTTTTTGTTAGAGTGATGTTAGTCAAACTACAGGTTTAACTATTTATGAGTTAAACTACACCTCCTTTCAACAATGTCCTTTGTTTCCTCCTAAATTGCTTGCTGTTGAGATAATACTCCCTTCTTTCCTTCTAGCAATGAAATACAATCAGTTTCTGTCAAACAAAACTTTTCTTTCAGATGATTTTAGTGACTTGGTAACAAGGATCAGCTCTGATCAAGCTTACTATCATGCATGGTAGAGACACTTCAAAAATACTGTAATTCATATGATTGATAAGAGAAACCTGGGCGGCTGGGAAAAAAAATAAAAGTCCATAGTTCTCCAATGAATTTTTAATTACCTCTTTATAGTTTTGTGTTGAGATTTTCTTTTCCCACCATGTTTATAACCAGTATTGGTTTTCTGTCCATCCTTGTCAAATTTCTCACACTTTGTATTTACTATTTACTATTCCTGTACTTCCATGCACATTCTCAATTTTTGTCTCCTAGAGTGTGTTGCTGCAGGATCCTGCATTTTCTTTAACAGCAATACTTATTTTGAATTACCTTCTTGCTATTGCAGAGTGCCAGGTTGCTTTTGAAGCTTAAATCTCCACACACAATCAACTTCTGTATCAATTTTTCTCACTTTTTGGTTTGGTGGGGGTTTTGTTGTTTTGGGGATCTTGGTTTTTTGGGTTTTATTTATTTTTAAATTATGAAAACTATAAAAAACCAGTTTAGGAGAAGAAGTCCATTCCTCTTGGCTTCCAATGCATGGTCTCTGTGGCCTCGCCTCTAACTCATCTGTTTGTCTTCAGGTTTTCTCTAACCGAAACACTGCAACAGAAGATCTGCAGTGAATATGCAGAAGCAGTACAGCTCCACATCTGTCCTCCAGGTAAAAAAGAAGTAAGGCCACATTATCTGTTTATAACTTTGTCAGTATCTTTGACGAAGCAGAACTTCTACATGCAGTAAGGGGAAACAAGAAAAGGAAAAAAAGATATTCAGTACTTTATTTCAAATTAAGCCTTACCTGGAGCCATCTTTGAGCTTGCATATCAAGTGAAAAAAATGATGAATTCACAAAGAATCTGTAGTTACTGCTTAAGATAAATGTCTCAGTGTGATACATATGTACTAAGAAGATACATACAGCCATACCAGACATGCTACACCAGGTATTGCAGTAAGTCACTGCAGTTGTGAGTAAATTGTGATTGTGAAAATCACTTATATCTAGGCAACTGGAAAATAAATGGTGCTCATGAGCAGTCTAATTTTAATATACTTAATGTGAGAGACAAGCCTGTAAGTATTATTACATGTTATTTTACAGTCTTACCAGCCACTTAATTTGAACCATAGGCTTTTGAAAATACTTGCTGTTCTGCTACTTGAGTTTAGCTTTAATGGATATAAAGAGGCAAATGGAAGTGTGTTTATGAAGAAAGACAGAATTACCTGTAAGGAACATGAAAAATAATATATTTGGGTTATAAAACTTCAGTTCTGTTTTGAGTAGCTGTAACAGGTTGACCTCGTCTGGATGTCAAATGCTCACCCAGTTGCTCTATCACCCATCTCTTCCCAGTCAGGCAGGGGGAAGAGAATAAGATGATAAACAACTCATGGGTTGGGATAAGGCAGTTTACTAAAGCAAAAGCAAAGCATGTGTGCACAAAAGCGAAGCCGTAAATAAGTTTATTCTGTACTTCCCATCAATAGTGATGGCCAGCCATGTCCTGGGAAGCAGGGCTTCAGGACACTTAGTGTTTTGTTAGCAGGCAACCATTGGAAACAACAAATGTCCCCTTTTCCTGCTCCTTTCCTTAGCTTTTATATCTGAGCTGACATCATGTGGTATGGAATATCCCTTTGGTCCATTTGGGTCAGCTGGCCTACTTGTGTCCCCTCCCAGGATCTTGCCTTTGACTGGGGAAGGAACATTACAGTCCTGATACTGATGCTCAGCAGTAGTCAAACCACTGGTAGCTACACCCTTGTAGCACTGTGAGGGCTGCTGTGGGGAAATGGAGTCCATCTCAGACAGATCCAATACAGTAGCATAATCTTTTTAATAACATTAAGGAATATAAAATCTAGAGACTTGTTTCTTATTGGTTTTTATGGAATTAAGCTTTTTACCCAATTCATTAAGATATTTCTTTTAGCATTTTTACTGACTTGAGCTCCCCTGACTCTAATTCCATCATTGATTAGTTGATATCTTGCAAAAAGACTGTGGCTGTATATTAAAGGCAAGAGCCACAACTTGAAAAGAGCCACTTAGTTCAGTTTCTGTCCCAGTTGTGTACTCTAATAAGATAATTTGTAATATGTATGATATTAAAATAAGTTAAATCAGCCCCATGGAACTGACAAACCAAGGTGTTGTGGAGAGCCGGTTGTGCCTCCAAAATAGGGTGCTAATCAGTTTTTCAGCAAATTTGAAGATTACTGTAATTCTGAGGCCATTGAACAAACTCATGAGAACAAAACAACTTATGCAGAAGTGTAATACTTTGTCTTTTTCTTTGAATATTTCATCTAAGACATAAATACTTATCCAATGGTAAAAGGTATAAATATACACCCTAAAAAGTATCAGGAAGTGGTAAGAGGCATTCTGATGAAGGAGCAGCCCCTATTTTGCCAGTGCAGTCACAGTGATCACAGCCAGTTTACACACACAATGCCACATGGCATCTTGAATGTATGTTATAGGTGCTTACTCAGCCTTGTGTGATGCTGTTTTGGAGATCACTCATTTGACTTGGAATCATGATTCTGCTGAAGTCACAATAGTCGTAAAGTTCACTGGTTAATAAAACGTCCAATCCATCAAAAACTGTAAAGATGCCATGCAGGGACATTTCTGTACAGATTGCCTTTTGTCACTTGTGTACAAGAAGATATTCATAATAATATTGTGTGATCAGGCACATTTTATAAATGTTGCAGACTGCCTAAAATATCTTTTTTTCCCTTCATTATTTTCCTGAGGTAACTGTCTCGCACCAGGCAACAACACTATATTTTCACTCTGTAGCCCACATCTCAGAGAGGCTAATCAATAATCACACATGCCCTTCCTTCTGTCTGAAAGCCTTTTCCTTCACCCTGTAGTTGGTTTATGTTGTCTAGCCTTAAAAATTTCTTCTTTCACACTCTTGAAAGAAGCAGCAAAACTGAAACAAGAAAATTACAGCAGGAACAAGTTGTACCAGCACTAAAGGTTTATTATAATATAATGAAATTTTATCATCAGGCAAAGAAAAATATTGAACTGATACGAAAAGCATTTTAAAAATCATGTACCATCACTGTATTCCTCAAGTGATTACAATATGAAAATAGGTCCGAGAATAAATATGCATTGTTTTTTGTGTTCTTGGAACAAAAATTGGTTATATGAATGGCTTCATGAGGACCTAAAAATTGGCTTGGGGGGGCTTAAGAAGCAAAATTTCTCTGGCAGAGCTGCTGTCTCATTTTTAGATAAGATAAGGATGAAGAATATAGATTGCTTAATAAAGAGCAAAATCTTCTCTGTTCCAGTTGGTTTGCTCCCTCCTGTCAGCAAGGAAGCTGAAAATTTTTACATCTGTTAAGACAAAAAACTTAACCATCCTAAAACACATTCCTACGCCAGGAAAATAGCAGGCACCTTTCAACATGTAAGACTAATCATATTTTACCTTCTTGACAGGTGAGATCACAGGCCTTCCAATATCAGTGGGTTTTCCTTTGACGGCAATGAGAAGCAGATGTTTGAGAAGTTTAATATTCAGGATTTCCCCAATGTAACATATTTCTAGCTTCTATGATGCATTGATACGAGGACCTCTGAATCAAAGAACACTGCCAGATCACTGTGTTTAAAAGCATCAACAACTTTCTTTTTTTTCCAGCCTTCCTCTTTGAACCCTTTGTTAGTTTTAACTCTAAAACATTCTGTGGCACTGAATTCCACAATACAAGTTGTATGAAAATGCCCCTTTGCTCTTAAATACATGCCTGGTAAGAGAGTCAATGCGTGCTTCCAGCTTCTCCTAATAGGAGTCATAGTGATTTTTGGTATCAGAAAGAAGAATTTCAATGTTTAGTTTATCCTTATATAAATTCATTCTCTATGGGTGTCACAGGTGGTCTCCTTTCTATGTTTCTTTTCTAGCTCTATTTGATACCTGGAGCAGCTATCAGAAGCTTGTAACCAGCTACTTCAGCAGCAGAACAGAAGCTGCCGAAAAGAAAGCCCATTCAGATTGGAGATTTACTTTAGTTTTCTGTTTACTTAAATAAAAAAAAAAAAAAAAATGTAAGAAGCAGTTATCAGCAGTGCTGCTTCATTTCAAAGTACTAAAAAGTGTAATTATTAAAAAAGATAAACAATTGTTTTTCACATTAGTTCAATACAAAAAAAATTATTTGGTAAAGGAGTGACAATGGGAAAACTTAACTATTATCCTCTCAAAAGCTTAGTACATCCTGCTAGATGTTTGCTGTGCATATTCAGTAATAGTTTTAAAGAAATTGACCTCGGTTTCAGTTGGCATCCTGTTGCTTCTTTAGTAGTTATTTATAACAGATATGTTAACGAATGTCTTTGTTTACCATTCTGGTTATTAAAACAACCTGTACCTAAGAAGAAATTGTGAAGTTTTGGAATTAAAAGTCCAAATTCACAGTTATAAGATGTCATAACAGGAAATATTATGAAATAAGTTTTATTTTCTGAAATGTGGGATGATTTATTGAATTTCAGTGTAATAATTTAACTACTTCAAGCCCTTTACAGGAATAAAGGAAGAAACCTTTTAATACTGATATCTTACACATGATGACATTGGTCTTTTTTGTTGGTGTTCCATTATTTGCTCTTATAAAAGTATGAAATCAGGCTTGTTATTCAACAGAGATTGCTACTAACTATGTTGTCATGATGTCTCTCTTCTAAAATGAAATTATGGCATTGCATTAGAAGTATTAAAATGTACAAGATGTACATAAGTGTAACAGGTTGGCCTTGGCTGGGTGCCAAGTACCCGGACAGTCTCTCGCCCCTTCCCTTTACCAATAAGATGACAGCAACTCGTGGGTGTTAAGACAAGGCAGTTTAATACAAGCAAAAAAAGATTTGCGCATGCAGGAAGCAAAGCAAAGGAGAATCTAATCTCTACTTCCCATTCCACGAGGTCAGCTCACGCCCTGAGAAGCAGGGCCCTACGCGTTGGTTGTCCCTTCAGCAGGCAGCCATCGGAGACAAACCTGTGCCCCCACCCCTGCTGTTCTTTTATATCTGAGCTGATGTCATATGGTCTGGAACATCCCTTTGGTCAGTCTGGGTCACCTGATCTGCTCATGTCCCCTCTGCCTCTCCCTCACAGCAGTCAAAACAGTGGAGTGTTATCTCCTACCACTGCTAAGGCTGCTGGGGCTCGGGTAGACCCAGTACAGTAAGTTTACACTTAGTTTGACGCATCAGCTGCAACAAATGCAAAATGGTAGGAAATGCTTTCAGTTAAGGGTCACAGAGGAAATAAATATCAGTGTTCAGAAAGCTTTAACATCCAACTCTGAAGTACAGAGAGACAGAAAGGAGTTTGCAGAATGTCCTTTTGCAGAGGACATGTTACTGATACCAATACACATCTCTCACAAAAGGGTAAATCAGCATTCAAGGGAAATATACCATTTGCCTTCCTGTCAGTCAGATAGCTTTGATGATTAGACAGTCATGAGTCTAGAATCTTGAAAACAAGGAATAGCCATAAGGCTATCTCAGAGCACAGTATGAGCATGTCCAGAGAAGGGCAGTGGAGATGGTGAAAGGTCTGGAGAAGAAGTCTCATGAGGAGCAGCTGGGGGAGCTGTAGCCATAAAACCTATATTATATATCTTTCTAGTAACTTTGTACAAGTTGTCTAAAATGTAGTTTATCATCATTGCTAAAAGCTTCTACAGACAGGAAATTGAATGGGATAAAAGGTTCTGGTTTTGAAACTGGACTGAGAAAAAGTCATAACATCTAGCAAAGCCAGTCAAAGATGGTCAAAAAACCTTGAAACCATTCCAGAAGATGTGATACTATGCTAAAAACCCACGGTGAAGATGAGGAAGAGGAAGATAGGGTTCTTTTGAGACCTCCAACTCACATTTGGAAGCCTTGTCAGAGGCGTGGCGCGGACAGTACTGTGGGAGGGATGGTTTTGAAAGTGGGTGTAACAGATGACATAATGTCTAAATATTGTAATTAGATGATAGCATATAGTTGTAAAACATATGTAATTCAGTACATGTGTCATTTGTGCACCCAGGGTCATAATAAAAGAGTACTTCTTGGCTTTTAACACTCAAAAGTAGTTTGAAGAGTTGCATCAAGGCATCAGAACAGAGCTGGTGTTGTTTAGCCTGGAGAAAAGGGGACTCAGAGGAGACCTTATTGCTCTCTAAAACTACCTCAGAAGAGGTTGTAGCAAGGTCGGAGTTGGCCTCTCTCACAGGCAAGTAGTAACAGCACAATAGGAAATAGCCTCAAGCTGTGCCAGGGGAGCTTTAGTTTGGACATGAGGAAGAATTTCTACATTGGAATGATGTTAAGCACTGGAACAGGCTGCCCAAGGAAGTGACGGATTCACCATTCCTGGAGATGTTTAAAAGATGTGTAGATGTGGCACTTGGGGGCATGGTTTACTGGTGAGCTTAGCAATGCTGTGTTAATGGTTGGACTTGATGATCTTAAGGGCTTCTCCCACCTAAATGATTCTAATGAAAATGTGTCATTTTAAGAAGAATTGAAGTGTCTATCTTATGACGCTTTAGCAGCACTGCATTAGCTCCAGCTTCTTTGCAAGATTTGGGTTATATATTTCCATAGCCATTTTACCAATAAATTCTCATTTGGAAAGCAGGTTCACTAATTTTCCTGTAAACTTGCCTCAATGTTTTACCTTACAGTCTTCATCTAGAAATAAATTAATTCTTTATCTGCCTTTATACAACTTCTGTAGATGTCAAGAAAGACTGAAGACCATCGTGACTGCATCTGAGGTCTATATACCAAATTTAATTGGAATATTTTCTCTTCTTCGAGGGTAGATAAAACACTGATCATACTTTGGCTACACATACACCACCAAAGCAATTGACACACAATTCATAAGGTGGAACAGTTGAAAAAGGGCTAGCGATTATCCCAAGATGAGGAGCATGTTAATTGAGAGTCTCTCATGTGCTTCTTCATAGGAAATGAGAACTCAGGTGCAAAATCATATATTAAAAAAAAAAACAAAAAACCAGGAAAAAAAAGTTCAGTGTCATCTCATTACCTTTCCTACAGCTAAAATGCCTTTCTAAAGGAAAGAGAAAAGGAAAAAAGGTCAAATTAAACCTTACCTTATTTATTTCAATTTAAGTAAAAGAAATCATCATTTCTGTTTCGATATGTATTACGGTCACATCTCTTTCTGAAGTATGAAGTGTGTGAGAGAGTAAAGGACAAAAAAAAAAAAGGCAGAAACTTCATAGTGTATATGGTTCCTCAAGTTGGATGGAGTAGATCTGCATTTGCAGCTACATTAATAAAATGGTTCAAAATGAAATGCAGCAGCAATATACTATTTCAAAATGGCTTTTACAGAAGGTTCAAATATCATGTGTACTTTGTCAGAACTGCCTTGTTTTCTAGTCCCTCCTATTACTGGGTTACTAGTTTAAAAATTGTCAAAGAAATGAAATTGGGAAGAGCTGTCAAATTTCAGAATAATGCCTTAAGCTGAATTCTTTGTTTGTCTGAAATACCAGGGCATAAAAAGTAAAGCCGACAAAGAACTGCCAGCTTTTAAAGAAAATCAAGGTGTCAGCAAAAAGAAAGCTGTTATCAATAAAATTTCCATACTAAAAATATAGGATGTGTTTTCAAACAGTGTCACTTTAGATATTCATAAATAAAAGGTAGTTTTCCTTTCTGAAAAAAGTTTCCTGTTGTGGCTCATTTCATTGTTATAAACTCATTGATGTACAGCCATTTCATTGTAGTTCTTGTCAGAAAGTTCAGTAACTGCCTGTTACTCTGGACTTGCTTGGGATGGATGACAATTTCCACAGCCCCCTCCAAGTTCAGTTATCAGCAGCTAACTCATCCTCTTCAGCCCTAAACAAAAGGATTTTATCTATGCAGACAGCAGAGAATTGCAGTCATGCAAAAAATATCAGCTTAGGTTTTTTCAGACTTCATTTAACAATAAGACCAAAAACTCAAGCAGAGACAAAGTCTTAGGGTTCAGTAGTGACAGAATTAAGATTGTTAGAGCGGTATAAATTTGTCTCCTCATACACATGCAATAAGAAACTGTCTTTAATTGTGTGATAGACTCAGTGATCACCTCATTCTGAGGAACCTTCCACTGGGCTCCTACTCCAGCTTATTCAGCCAGTCTTTCTCCTCGTTCTCCTTGTCTAGACATGGGTTTTCAATGTTTAATATTCTAATGAATCTTGCTTTTGCATTTTGTTTCAGGGACTTCTTCTACATGATCTCCCAAGACAGCAAGGAAAATACAGATTGAAACAGGCACCTGATATGGCCACTGCCAGACTTGAGATCTGTGAGAAAAGTCTTGCTCTTCAGCAGGCAAACAATTGGGCTTTCTTAATCCAAAATTCATCTTTGATGAGTTTGCCTAAGTGATAAGACTTCCTCGACAGGTGTGACTACAACCTGAGCTAGTAGGTAGGGATGGGGAGCTGAATAGTCCCTCTGCAATCCAGGAGGAAGCAGTTAGTGATCTGCTGAGCCACTTAGATCCTCACAAGTCTATGGGACCAGATAGGATCCATCCTACTGTGATGAGGGAGCTGGCGTAAGAGCTTGCCAAGCCACTCTTCAACATTTATCACCAGTCCTGGCCCACTGAGGAGGTCCTAGATGACTGAAATTTAGCCAATGTGACTGTCATCACTTCAGTGTCTGGCAAGGTTATGGAACAGATCATCCTAAGTGCGGTCACATGGCACCTACAGGATGGCTGCGGGATCAGACCCAGCCAGAACAGATTTAGGAGAGGCAGGTCCTGCCTAACCAATCTGATCTCCTCTTATGACCATGTGACCCATCTGTTGGATGTGGAGAAGCCTGTGGATGTAGTCTACCTGTGCCTTTGGCACTGTCTCCTATAGCACACTCCTGGAAAACTTGGCAACCCATGGCTTGGACAGATGCACCCTTCACTGGATTAAGAACTGGCTGGATGGCCGGGCCCAAGGAGTGGTGGTGAATGATGCCGCATCCACTTGTTTGCCTAGTCG
>WEIV01006355.1:104761-138193 GCA_013390005.1 Calyptomena viridis | reverse complement strand
ATACATTCATTCACAATATGTCATATAGTGGGAGTAAAGCACTACATTGAAAGAAATACCTTTTCATTCATGGTAAACAGAAAAATTCTTTGGCTATAATGGGGCTACACAAAAATGACTTTTATCTTGCAGAGCCAAAAATTTTCAGCCATTAAAAATTAAAGAAAAAATGCTTACAGCTCTGTTTTCAGCCCTTACTGGAAAGATTATTTACGCTAACAATTCAAGCAGGTATAACAAGGAAAAAAACCACCAACCAACCCAAAACTCAAAAAAAGTAAACCAACAATAGGTTAAGGATAAACATGAATTTATAAAGAAAAAAAAATAGAAGCTTCCAACGAGCTTATTTTTCAGATTTTTTTAAAGTATTAATTAAAACAGAGGCTCAGTCCACAGCATATACTGTTGATTGATCATAGAAAGCATGTAAAATTTTCCTGCTTACAAGTAACCCTTGTTTTAAATCAAACATCACATTATCAGTTTTCACATATGAATGGCTTTCACAAGTTGTAAACTTAACCAGGACCCTCAGTCTTATCTCTTCTTAAAGGGGAGGTCACTTGAATAGTGAAAAGTGGACCCAAAGCTCTCTGGGACGCACAGGACGTCCATGCAAATATTAGTTCCCACTTGGGAGAGCTGCACGCTGCACACACTCACACGCACATTCTCCAAGTGCATACCTAGGAAGATGTCCTGAGCTGCAGAATGCATTAAAAGCACATCAAAGACACATGATGCTCAGTCCTGTCAGCTGGGATAAAAAAGAACTACTGGATATTTTTTGTATCATCTATTAGCTGACATTTCATTGAAGAAAAAAAAAAACTGCTATTTTTCCACTTGTCAGAGGAAGGTTCAACATAGAAAAATCTTTCCTAAGGAGTTAGTTTTAAAGAATACTTACTGCTATCCTCAGTATGGAAGCCTTCACGGAGGTCCATTTGTCCTGTCTGCGATCTATGACAAGAATAAATCCAATTCCAGCATCTCGTAAACTAAGTTTGAAGGAAGAAAGAAGAAAAAGGGAAAGTTTAGTTAAAAATACAAATGTAACTTCTTGTTCTCTCACTCAGAAAAGCAGTTAAAGAAACTGCTTTAAAAAAAAGTACCTTGACCTTTTTGTGCAGAATCTTCATATAAATATCTTAAATAAAGATATATTGTACACCATTGCAAAGATGCTGCAGTTCCATATGCATTTCACAAAGTTTCAAAATTTATTCAAATAATGAATTCTTCTTTTTCAGGAAAGATAGTTTATACATTTCTTGTACAGACATTAGTTCAGAGGCAAATGAACTCCTTTGACTCTCCACTGTTTTGGTGCTGATATAATCCCTTCCTCATGCTGTTTTCAGTATAATTTCAGAATCAAAATTAAGTTCTTTGTATTTTGCATCTGCTTTTAACCTTCTGTTTGAATTGTCTTCCTCCTCACTGATATTTAAAACTCCTTAAAAACACAGATCCTTCTGATCATTCCATGATATTGCTCCATGCATCTGAAATTCTCATATGCTTCCAGACTGTCAACTTCTTCCTAGGTGCGTATTTCCATTCACTGAAACAGGAAAACCTTACGGCATTTAAAAACTCCAAGTCATAGACAAGAACAATGAGATCAGGTGTGCTTCTCTGGAATGGAAACATCTGTGAGAGAGATTATGCTCAAATCCTTGTGTACGGCTGACCTTTCTTTTTTGCCCGTGCTCAGCTGCATGTGCTACCGAGTCCTGATCAAGGGATGTGCTCCTGTTTTGTAATTCCCCATCTAAGCCAATTGTGCAATGCCAGCAGCAGTCCTTGCCAGCCAATCGCAGTCAAAATGGAAACAGCAGGCAAACACAAGGCAGACAGGCTTAGATTTATTGTTCTCTCATATATTTGGTAATTTTTTAATATATGTGCCGCATTTTTAGTCCTGATAATAATTTATTACAAGGCCTTCTGTCTGCACTGTGTGACATTTAGAAACATTGTGCATCAATTTGTTATGGTAATATGTTCAAATAGAATATAAAAATCAACACAACAGAATGTCAGGATTCCTTACTCAAGATTGCTGAATCATGGAAACACCAGCTTTGTTTTATAAGATTATGTCAGTAGCATAATGATAAGAGGATGTTTAGAAGGATGAAGAACATCATACTCAGACATGTCATCCTAAGCTATTACTCAAAATTACAAATTTAAACATGACTCAGTCTATTCCCTCTCTTTAACAAAATACAATATCTCAAATTTACAAACAAAATACTTACAGGAAACATGAATAATCATTAAAAATGCAAAGGAATGCTTTCTTTCAGAAGCAGCTAAGCAGTCCTTTTAACACAGCAGAGTATTAGAAACCACCCTCACTGCCCACATTCAGCACACGTTACTTAACTCTTGCCTCTGGGTTAGGACAACACTGATAAACAACATCTGAGCACTTGCCTTGTAAGCCTGAACAACCTTTGCAGACAAACAGTGCTTTAAATTAGCAATATACTCCCTACTACAATAAATTTCCATGATTTACTAAAGCTTCCTCTCTTCTTTTTCTTTATTTAGAGGTCAAAAGGAGAGAGATCCAGATTGATTTTAGCATCTTCCTGTTCCTCATTTAAAGTTCTCACTATTTTAACCTTTAGTGACTGAGCAAAATAAAATTATAATAGCAACCATGTTCCACAATAATCTGGTAGCAAAACAAACTCCTTGGGTACACAGCCTCAATGTGAATGAATGGAGTCAAAAAAGGTGCTACAGCTGCTCCCACAGGAGTCCATGCAGATTTTGGAGCATATTGAGACTCTTAAAGAGCTCTTTCCCCTGCTCAGTAGAAGTTCTCTGGCTGGAGCCTTGAAGTATCTCCATAATTTCTCAGAGGAAGCGTAACTTCAGAGTACCTAAATGCAACATCTATATCATATTTCAAGAAACTATTGGCATTTCTGTGTAACAGGAATAAAATTAAAGTCTCTGACAAAGCACCAATTAGATTTCTGTCCAGGAGCATAGGAAAAGACAGGCTCAGCTGGGATCCCAGGGACAATCTAGATGGCAGCTCCACGCAGTTAATCACCTGCCTCAACACCTGGCAATAAGCAGAGCTTAATATCATTATCAAAGAAAAATAAAAAGACAGGGCTTACTTAAGTGGAAGAACTGACAAACAAAAGCACATCTCTAAAATAGCCCAAAAGATGTCTTTAGCCAACCTTTTTTTTTCCACTGGATCAAATCGAAGGATCAAATTTGTTGTGTGGTTGCATGAATCAGAATGGGGCTCCTTTCCAGGCTCAGACATAAAAGCCAGGATTCCCCACTGCTGCCTAGAAGAGATTCAGTGGCAAAGTCTCGAGCACCTGACTTCAAACTGTTAACACTCCATTAATATAGACTGCTTAAAAAAAATTAAACGCTCTGTTCCAAACCAATCTGGGTGGGAAAAATACTTGTTATCTTGACAACAGTGTCTTGTTGCAAAGGCCTGGCTATGGAGTCTAGGATCCAGCTCCAGCAAGTTGTAGGCAGGAAGTAACAAACAAAACTAAGACATTGTGTACAACGAAGCTGAGAACATTACGAAGACAACAAAGTCACGTATTCAATAAAAGTAAATATTGAAAACAGGTCTGTTTGCCAATGCACCCTTGCTCTACTAACCTCTCTTTGCTGCCACACATCCCTCTGCATACAGAGTTACAAGACAGTTTGTAAGACCTTCCTGTCTTTTAGGGCATAGGATGAATGGTGCTTTCAATTTTCCTTTTGCTCCGATTTAACTGTGAGTGGCAGCTATCCCTCTTTTTCCAAGCCAAATTTATTAAATTTTATTCCAATACTGATTTTTCCCTTCCCCACCATGTGTCCGAGAGGTTCACATTCTGGTTTCTGCCGTGTCTCAGCAGAAGCATGCTCTGATGGGCACAGCCTGTCCTGCTCAACAAGCTTTTTCCCCTGCCTTGTTCCAGTTGCATTGTACTCATCAGCTTAGTCCACATCTTCTTACATCTCTGTATCACTCTCCAATAAACTTGTCACCACTACCCACATTTCTTTATCCCATTCATCCCTTCAACCATTCCAATTCCTTGCTGCTTTGTCCCAAGACCAGTTCAAAAAGTCTTTTTTTTTTTTCAATACTGCCAGAAGAAATGACCAAATCAGTTCTCACTCCACACATTCTTGAATACTGCAGTCCCTTCATCCCCCAACCTGAGTCTCCCATACCGTATGTCCCAGTCAATCTTCCAGTGTCTTCCCATGGATGGACACTTCCCTCAGCTGCAGTCTTGCCTCCAGAGTTAGGTGATTTACCTGCACTGCCTGCTTGTCAACAGGTGACACTCACATCCCACACAACAATCTGCCTGCCCTCAGCCCTGGTAGCAGACTCTGCTCTAGAGCAGCTCATCCTGCAACCACAGAGAAGCCCCTGCTCAGCCCCATGCAGAAGCAGGACATTTTTGTCAACACACTTGAGTAGCTACTGAGCATCTGTGGCCTGGGATTTGGCAGATTTTTCTCAAGGTATTTCCTTAACACAAAGGCCATCATTCTTCTAAGTGTCAAGTCTGAGTCCTTGCCCAAAGGAAGGAGACATTTGAGCTTCTCAAACAAAAAGTTGTTTCCAGTTTTGAAAAGCATGGCGGACTTTTTCTCTGGCATCTTCGGAACGACTCAGCTATTTTGGCTGAACTTGACACCAAAAACTCAGGTGGGACCTCACGAGTGGAAAGGAAATCTGCCAGAGTTGTAAATGACTGGAAACCAGCCCTAACAGTGAAAAACAGCAGAAAACTTTAGCAGAAACACCTGTCTGTTAAGACATCTTAACATTTCCCTTACAACTTCTGTTGTCTTTAATGCATTAACTTGTATCCTGTGTACTTTCTGAAACATAATTTATATAAGCTTGTAATTCAAATTTAGTATTTCCTTTCTTTGTTCCCCTCCTACCACATCCAAAAAAACCCCCCACCAAAATCAAAACAACATGGGATAAGCACTGTTCTTCTGTTTATTCACCAGAACAAAGAACAGAACGTTTTTAGAAAGGCAGAGAAACCATTCTTGACCTACAGGAAATGAGTCCAGCAAACTCAAAAAGGCCAGGTCAGAAAGATAGAAAGCGGGGGAAGGGAAGCAGGGCCACAGAGAACAGGAGAAAATGCAGCAGAGGGTAGATGTTCTGCTTAGTCCCCTCCCTCTGTCTTGGGAGCCAGTGTAAAACTATTTGGAAGAGGTGACAGTGAGGTTGAAGTACCTGCCCAACAAGCACCAAGTTTTCCATGTATAGTGTAGAGCAGGAACTGAATTTTCCACTTAGTGATTCCTCAGATTTAGATTATGGGGACATCCCCCTCTTTGTGTTGGTTGCAAGACTTATGAGGTCATGCACCTGGAGGAAAGGGTGGGAAAGTTTATGGTACATAGGACTGTGGAAAGAAACTTCCCTCTAGGGTATGTGAAAGCAGTTACATAAATATAATCTGAAAGATCCTTGCATTTCTCCAAGGTATGGGTGGTGACAATTGCTACACAAATAAGTTCTTATTGCTTCTACATTGCTGTATGAAAACTGCTAGTATACATTGATCTCTACTACAAATGGAACAAAGCAAATCTTTGGGTTCATCCCAGAGACTTAAAAATATCAAAACTTTGCATGTTTGAGATACTGCACAGCATTTTAGGTTACATAATTTCTGTATTTTTAAACTGAATTTCAGTCTTTAAGCTTTATTATTAAACAGTTGGCTTACCTCAACTACCACTGCCTGTACATACAAACGGACTAGAAATTCTTGCTCTCATTGACTGAACATCTAATTTCATAGTAGGACTTCATTAACATTCCATGAAGAATTACTGCATTGAGCAGAGCACCATGGCAATGTCTGCAGCAATCTGCATTATAAGCTGAACCCTGGTACCACCCGTTCTTAAAGCTTACTCACCCACTGCAGCTTGTCACTGACCATCAATGTGCATCACTCACATGCACACGCTGCTTCTAGAGATGCAGGGTCTTGGGTGGCTCACAAATCCTGATCTTTTTTGGCATGCAACCATAAGCCTGTGTAGGGAGGACTTGCAACTGGATCCTCCACTCATTATTGGTCATACTACCGTGCCACAAAAAGGCAAACATACGAGACATGGTGACAGATCACCTTAGGAATGGTATTACCCACCCTGTCCCCATAGCAGTTAGGTTAATGCTTGGGCATGCCACAAAGGTTATGTGGACAAGCCCTTAAAAAAAAAACAATTAGATCTCAAAGGTAGAATTGTAAGCAGCACAGAAAGAGACAAGCTGGAGCTCAAACAGGTTCAGCATAAATGAGGACACAGTTCAGTAGCCAAACACTCTGAATATCAAGCATTCCCATCATGCCCCCAGTGATAAAAATGCTTCCAGCAGATATTACTCTTTGAAGTCAGAAGTCATTCTATACTCTGTCATCAGCAAACAAGTTAGTGTAATCAAGAACAGCATTCTCTGTTACTTTGCTTAGGAACAGGCCATTGGAAACCAGACACTAACTGGTGAGTTTGTTGTTTCCCAAGAGAAACTTTGTATCCTACATTTTCAGAGACACTTCAACTGACTGAACCTGAGCCACTTCAAAGATCATTTTTCCATCTCCCCTGTTGCTGCTAGGAATGATTTCTTGGGGGGTGAAGGGGAGACAAGAACTCTTTCTTAATCATCAGTGTTTCACACATTAAAAAAATGAAACCACTCATGCCCTGGCAATGAATGAAAGCAGAGAAGAGCAACCTCCTTAGTGGCCTTTATAAGCTAGAGAAGATGGTCAGATAATATGCTGAAGAATGTGATACTAATGGTATTAACAAATCAAGATAAAACTCCAGTACAGCAACTATGAAAGAAAAAAAATTGAGCTAAGCCCTGTGATGACATTTCACATTAACAGTTTTATGCTGCTTTCCCAGTAAGGAAAAGGGGGGAACAATTCACCTGGCATAGCCTTGCCACACACCTGCTTTCCTTCTGTCCCTTACATAGTTGATAACCAAGACTACTTCTAACTGATCATTAGCTGAGTCCTAGAGGATGCAGATTTTCCTAGGACACAAGAATTTAATGGTTTATGAACTTGATAAAGAAAAAAAGAAAAGTAAAATTCAACTGTAACGTTAAACAAAATCTAGTACTCAGGCTCTAAACAGTAATTAGATCTACAGCAGTTTCATCTCCTTACAAGTCTTGATTGCTCATTATCATAAAACCTACTTTGTTTCAGAACTGGCCAATTTATCCACTTTATTATGACAACTTTATTATGACAACTTCTTTCTCATGATCCAAAGTAAAACTAAAATTAAGGACTTAACATTTTAAGCCACAGCCTCTAAGGAGAAGAAAGCAGACTCATGCTTTCTTGAATAAATGATCAAAATAACATGATACATCACACTCCACATGTATCGCAGGCTTTTATAGCCTGTAATACCCAGCCTCACTGTAGAAGGCACCTGATTAAATCAATTTAGATAGCAGGAACAGAAAAAACTATAAACCAGACACTTGAACTCTTGCATCAAACCTTCTAGTTCCAGTTGCTAATTGAGCCTGTTGGTTTTAACACAGTATCTAAGCTGAATACTGCTTTGTAATGCTGCTGCTATTACAGATCTTACATGTTCTCTAGAAACCTGCACGTAAATTAGCACTTAAAAGCATTTAACTGAAAAATAGCCTGGGATATAAAAAATGTTATAATCCTTTATAACACCAATCTTACAAGTGACATTGCAAATTTGCAATGTATCATATATGTTATGTATGAAAATATATGTAATCATCAAGTGATTACACAACTAAGACGAGTAGAAAATGTTCTGAAAGCTGAAACAGTAATACCTTTTCACTAACTACACTTGCTCTAAATTAGCAAACTTTAAAATTATATTTTCTATTTTTATGACATTTGAGGTTTACATTGTTATTGAGATATCAACGGCAAAGGAACTATCTGCCAAGAAAATAAAGAGAATGAAAACATTATTTCCACAAGATGGCTGTATATACAGTTGCATGTTGCTGTCATGGCATTTAATCAGTTAGACAGAAAATAGCGGTTTGGTGCCAAGTTCTGATGTTGATGTAGATGTATGACTAACTGAGACCAAGAACACTGAAAAATCTAAGTACAGAATTGTTCCTAACAAGGGTAGCATTTATGAACATCCAGATGAAGCTCCTTGGCTACCTAGCAGATCTCCTGAGCTCCTAAAGCAAACTGGCACAATGCTTTGGCTCCCACACAAACAGTGGGCCTGATACCTTCTGATGACACTCATTTGTGACACAGTTCAGACTCCTACAAGAATTACTTTCAGTTGAGGTGTGTAACTGGTCTGTCAGGAATCAGTTCTTCTTCCAGCAGCATTTATGAGAAAAAAACAGAAATGATGAGAGCACTCTATTTCTGGTGCATGGCACTGCATATGGAGCAAAAATGGGAACGCTGTGATTAACAACTTCTGTATTATTTCAGATAGACTTAATATAGGTTTGGTTTCAGTTTTTGTAACCTATATCTCTTCAGCTGAAAACACTGAAGTCAGCTAGTGAAGGAAGCACAGCTGGAAGGACATGTCCATCACTTCTGATTTCATCAAAAAACCATTCAGAGCAGACCCAAGGAATAGATTCACCTAAAGCTTCTTGAGGTGCTGAATTTAAAACTGGAGCATGGCAGTGTGGAAGTTGCTGCATTGCTCCTATCTCTCCATATCCCAGTCTCTGGAGTCAGGGACAAAACTTGCCATCTACTCCTTACTGTGTTTAATTAGTGAGCAGCTGTACTGTGCTTCAACATGAAAGAAGGCTATTTTTGTATAAGAATTAGTTATATTTGTTTATAGGGCTCTCTCACTGAACTTTAACTGTGGAAGGAAAATCCTGGCCAGGTCAAATTAAGGTTGATCATTACTCATGAAGAAGTATAGGAAAGAGAAGGAATTCCAGCAAAACGAATTTCAAATAACAGTCAGAAGTGCTGTTATACAAGTGCAGCCTCTAGTGGTCTGTCCAAAATCACTGAATGCCAAGTAAAAATTATTATCTATCAAGCAGCTGCATTGTACCCAGCACAGCTAATGCTGTGACACTCCACAGCAGGAGCACAACCTATAAGCAAAGAGGCACCAATTCTCATTGATGTTTATGTTTCAAAACTGATTTTGAAAATAAAAACTGCTAGGCCCCCCCCAAAACAAACAACACAAACTAAATCACTATGAATAAAACAACATGCATACTATTCTACAATCTTAATTCATTCTACATTGAACTTCATGAATAGATGTATTTTTAAATGCACGTTCAAAAAAACCACAGCATTTAGACCTTCTCTTCACTTTGGTTTTGGTGGCTACTGCCTTCCTGTCAGAGAAACAGATGAAGCTGCACAGGAAATTAAGAAAATCTGAGCCTTTTTGTTGGAGCTGAATCTGCAAAAGTTTCATCATTAGACAAGGTTCAGATAAGAAATTTGATGCATTTCCCTGCCTCCACTATGTATCTTTTTTTTTTTATTTCTCCACCTTCTAGTTAACTCTTCCTAAATCTTATTCAGGGTGTCACTGATGAAAACTTTCTCTCTTTCTTTTCCTACTATGCCTACTTTTGGTCTCAGCCGTTATTCACACCTCAGATATGTCTGAAAACACTCATACTGTATTGTATTTTTCTCAGGATTGGGGAACCATCAGATACACAAAATTGTATTTTAGGATCTTTCAACAAGCAGGCAAAGAAGAATTTAGATGAACATTGGGTTGTGAGCTGGCATAAATAAAAAATGTGATAGGCGAGTGTTTATAATTTGCTCATGAGGTGGAAGAGATGAGCAGAATAATACAGCCTAGCAGAGCAACACCATGAAAATGAGTTTTGCAACTTTATAAGCATAGGCAAGGTAATTACATGTGATGTTGTGTCAGTGACAGGAGATCTTAAAAGCTAGATAAACAGGAGAAAAAATGACAGCAACTTCAAAGAGCTTTGTCTAAGGGGCTATTAATAATTCAAAACTTTGGGAGTTTCATCTAAACTTCACAACAATTGTAGCCCAGAAAGCAATTCCTCCGTCACCACAGGACTATGACAACAACAGCTCACTGCATCTGCCTCCCAATCAAGGACCCACAAGGAAGATGGGTCTTCCTATCAGTGATGTACTATTCACACAGTGAGTGCCAACTCACTGACAAACAGGGGAGCTGCTCTCCAGCCTTGGTCCCAAAGTCAATTAGGCATCTGGGTCCCTGAAATTGTGAGATATGAATCCAAGCATGTTTAGTTGAGGTACTTGTCTCAAGCACTGCTTTTGTTCCTCAGCCAAATAAGACAGCACTGGCATTTACACCAGTTTATAGCATACACAGTCGCATTCCTCTTTTAATCTCCCCACCCGGCTTCAGAGATACAGGCCTCAGTATCTTCCTTGATTGGTCCCTATAGCTCCTCTTTATATCCTGTGCTACTTTAGGCCCTCAATCAGCCTCTCTTACACTTTCAAGCCAATTCCTCCTTAAAATAAACATGACTGATTGCAGTGCAGTAATGCTGGCTATATTCCATCATATACGCTGACCTTCTTTCTGCTCCAAAAAGCTTATGCTGTTGGGGGTGGGAGGAAGCTAAGGGAACGTAGCCAGTCTTAAAAATAAAAACTAAAGTGTCCAGGCATCATCATCTGCTTGTACCACATGCCCTGATTTCCTGTCCATGGCACCCATCAGCCTTTCTTATTCTAACTTCATAGAATGGTTTGGGCTGGAAATGACCTTAAAGATCATCTAGTTCTAGCTGCTCAGCACTTCACAAGCTTTATCCCACCAAGGAACTAAAATCAGACCTTACTGTGTTTTTGCAGGTAAGAGAAATAAATTTAAAAAGTTGTTGCTTAGTGTGTGAAATTAAGTAAAATAAGGCTTTTAAGGAAGAGTTTTAATTTTATAAATGGAAAACACAGTATAATTTCTTCAAGTCATGCAGAGCTGCTTTAGGAAGGACTGTTTGAACAAAGACAAAAACTTTGAGGGCTCATTTAGACTTAACTACAGATGGCTGAAGTAGGTCACATTATCCTGGAGGGACAATTAAGGATAAATAGGTCAATAAAAGCAAAAGGGCTCCATGTTGGTTTAAGCTTAAGTAAATTAAACAACAGAAAGTCTATGCAATCCTCATTTTAGAAATATTAAGTCCAACTCCATAAAAGCATTTTTACACTTATTCAGAACTACAATATTGGAATTACAGATATTTCCAGGACACTGCAATAACCATTAATGCCACTGCACAAAGTATTGGCACAACCTTACTGGGAAGGGTGCATGTTTTGTTCTAGAATGGTGCCTTTACACTTAAACAGGGTGTTATATTCTCTGAATTTAATACTGGACTAACAAAAACTCTTGTGTGAGGGTCCAGGATTTTAGTAATTGACTTTCATAATTTTACAGTGCTTAATTTACTTTGCCTTATTACAAACTAAATTGAACATTTGACGATGTGTGTCATACATACTATTCAAATCCTCTAAATCCTGGAGGTTTAAATGGGATTAAAGACTTTGCTGGTACAGGGCTGAACTTTAAAACAAGTTGAAGGCATTCATAAGGTGGACATCAAAACCAGTGTAAATTGTTCTAAACACAGCAAAAATTCAGACTTTAAGTAGCATTTTGGGTTTTGACCTAATCTTGTCAATGTATGTATCTGACACAAAAGCTTTGCATGACCACTTAAGTTTAAGATACAATGCTCTTACTTCAAACTGAAAACTTTACATTTCCTGTCTGCTTACAGCAACATATGGCATTTACAACTGTTTGGCAGCTGTGCTCTGAGAAACGAAGGGTAAACACAGCATGACAGATTTTGCTGGAAGTCCTGGGATGTTCTTACTGACAAATTTGGTAACACCAGGGTACAGGTTCCACACCTTCAGCCTGGATTGTAATCCAGCAAAGGGGAGAGCATGGAAATTAAGCACAGCTGACAGAAATGAACTCTGAAGCTGCAAAGCTATTGCTCAGCATGTCAGTGCAAACTGTCAGTGTCTGTTTTTTGGCACTTCTTACCCATTATGTGGTGATGTTTATCCCTGGCACTCTATAAAACGAAAGTGGTTAACTCTTAGCTAGTGGTGGACTGCCCATTTAGTTTGCAGATAAATGAAGAAAGACACACTCACTCACACCGGATCTTCATAAGGTCCTCTGGACTCTGACAGACTTACAAGCTCAAAACACAGCATGATCCCAACACTGCTGCCTCTGCTTCCACCAGAGCTCAGTGGTGGATCTGTGCTGAGGAGATGGGCCAGGCCCAAGCTCTGTGAGCCCTTTGCATTGAGGTTAGTTAGCTCCATCCAGCCATGCTGTGTTATGTTCTCCTACCTAAACCCACCGTGCTTTGCTGTGACCACACTAGTTAAATCTTCTCATATGTGAACCCACTGGAAGGCTTAGCAGAGACATTTCCCTTTCAGCTTTCCAGTGTTATCCCAAACAACAAGGAGCTGTCAGTAAACAAGGAAGGGTCTACCAGCAACTTAGCAAACCCTAACAACTGAGCTTTCAAACTGTCAGACATCAACACCTTCTGAGGTCATTTCATTCTGTTCCATTACTTGGACAGGATGGTTCCCTAGTTTCCCCACACCAGACAGTACACAAATAACAGGATTTTTTAGAAGGCCACATGGTGTTCAAGCATTTGTAAACCATTGGGAATCTCAAAGAAGGGGACGTTCTCCCAAGCAGGAAACTGACAGGGACAGCTTTCAAAGCAGGAAACTGCCAAATACGTCAAGATAAAGTGAGTTATGCACAAGATCATGCAGTAGGACAGAAGAGCATTACAAAGAGAAGCTGTACAAGGCTCTGGCTAAATACAAGTAAAAAAGGCATATGTTTTGTATTTAATCTGCCGTATGGGACTCAAATAGGCCATCAAGAACTGTTCTGAATTTTCTACTCTACACTATTTCTTATTTCTCTTGAAAGGAATATTGTGTTTAAGATTCAGTTTTACACTTTTAAAATATTAGCTTTCCAATCTCTTGTGACCACAACAATATAGCTTGCTTCGTTTGTTCAAAAACGAACCTATATTAGCAGCAAAGAAAATCATTAAAACTATACTTTTTTGTTCTCATAAACAGTATATTTTTTTCTGATTATAGTAGAAACTGCTAATTAACCAGAAGCAAACCCATATGTTGAAAAATACTCTCTGGTTTGTTTTTTTCACACACTGCAATTACATATTAATTTCTTTTTGAGCAAGTTCTCATGCTACAGCCCCATTTTGGTAAATTCATATTCCAACAATGTCTATGCACTTAAGTTAATAAAATACATTTCAAGTAATGATGGAGAGAGAAGTCATGATGGAGAGGAGTTAAGTATGAATAACACTTGCCTTCAGGGTACATTGCAAATCTTTAAAGTATTTAATAGAATCAATAGAAAGAAAAGGAAATATTTTCAAAACGGAGGAACAAAGAACACTGAATGCCCTGAAATGCAAAGGGCAGATATCTCAGGAGCCTTTTGCAAACCTGAATGCAATATTCTTCCTTCACCTTCGGTAAATGTGGGATGTAAAAGGTACATTCCACAGCTGACTTTCCCACTATGCAGTAAGAGTGATAGATGCTGTGTATGGGGGTTGTCAGGTTTTTACTCAGCCAAGAGATGAGACAAACTTGTTCTGTGTGACCTCTTTTTCCTACCAAACTCAGCAATCATCTCCAAAGGAGTCACAGAGTGAAGTAATAGGAGACATTCTTCTCTGCAGAAAGAGAATCAGACCAGCCACATGGACATTATAAAATGTCCTCAAAACATCCTAAATAGATGCAAGAGTTGGCTCACTGTCCTCTACTGAAACTGAGTTGAATTTAAAGACTCACATCTTATAGACACTTCTCTAAAGATATTACATTATTCAGCAACTCCACTGGTAAAAGCTATTAATTCCTCTGGATCAAGATTTTTATGTAAATGATTTTAGTTAAAATACTCTTACTAGAAAGCATTGCCTCACATATTGCCATGGATTTTCTTTTTTTTGTCCTGGGTAGCATATGTATCTTTCTAAGAGAACTCTCACTTTTTTAATAAAACTTTGTCTTGTACTTCAAGAATAATAAAAAATTATTATCTCCTAAAAGGAAAAAACCTGCTTCAGAAATATTACCCATATACCTTTACAACATATATTTCACTACCAAAACAGTTATAAAAGGATTAGCTGTAATCTTCCATTATCTACTGTGCTCATCCTTAATCCATCATTTTTTCCTGACAGAGCAGTGATCTTACAGTACACACTACGTCAACAACATGTATGGAATATTTTGAGATTATTACAAACCATGTTAGACATCGTATTTTTTCCAGCCATCTACAGAAGAGGAATTTATCCTTGAAATATTAACAATATCCACCTGAAGAATATGGTTCAGCTCTCTAATTAATGATATGCAGTTGCACCAGAGTTAACTGAGTATCTTTAGATTGAAATGACGTATTCTTTTTTCACTGTGTCCTTTCTTAATGTCCTCATGTATCAGGCATTTACACTTTTGAGCAGATACTAATAGCTCTACTATTTACATTGTTCTACTTCTAAGTTGGCAATATGCAACTTTTAATAGTTCTATTCCTGAACACAAGGTGCCCCATGAGATATTTAACTCTTCATGATTAAAGTTCACTATGAAAAAGACAAGAAAATTCCCACAGAAAAAGCGTGTGGAACCCAGTGTTTAGATAATATAGAACAAGAATGCAGTAAGAGGTGACAAGGTCACATTTATCTATAAAATTAGAAGGAATAATAAAGGTAGTCTAAAAGGTTTCAGTTTTTCCTCTTTCAAAGTCCTAAGCTAGTCTTCTTTCATCTGGGAACAAATCTTGAAAACCTGATGCCACTCTTAGATTTAATACACCGGCAAATACTTTATTGGGTGAACTCTACTGCAGATCACAGACAGATGCTTCTTATGAGGCTCTTAGTAGCTCCTCACTGTCATCCCCGTGAAATATTATTTCCCTTAACATGTGACTGCAGGCATTCAGACAATGAGGTCTGAGTTACTGCTGCCAACCCCTTGCTGTGATCTTGTACTGGGCCAAGCAGCACAAGCAGTTCTCTGAGGAACTGAGTTCTCTGGGGCTCCAGACATGTCTGTGCTCTGCAGGGCTTTTCACAGAACACTCCATTTCTCCTTGGTCAGTCAGAACAGCCAGGAGACAGAGTTAAGTATCTGGCAAACTAAATGACAATAGTCTGGGAGAATAGGCCATGCATAAAAGCTGTGGGCTGCATTTCTGTCCTTTCTGTAAATCCGTACTCCTTACACCTTTTTAATCAACTTACAAACGAAAAACTTATTAACTTTACAAACTAAAAACTTATTAACTAACTGCCTCCAGTTTCCTCAAAAGCAGTTTCTAAATCATCCCAAACAGTATTTGAACACTAAGATAATTAGAAAATTCCTACCTTGCAACATTTTTAATAGCAGTAGAAATATGTCAATCCAAGAAAAATTGCAATAATACCCTTCTTAGGGTTATATGCAGCCAATAACTTATCATTAGCAAAATATACTTTATAAGAGGATGTATTTTGGCATCCAGCTAGTGTAACTTCTGCAGTTTTTTATTCTTATAAGCCTGCACAAGGGCTCACAAACACACTTTTAGACAGTAAGCTTCTAACGTTGCTAGAAAAGATATCAGGGATATTGTAAGCCCTTTGAGATTATAGCAATTTTCAGACCCAAAAAGGTCCCAGGTTTATCAGTATCTTAACAGTAACATTATTTTTAAAAGGTTTGAAATGGAAGTGTTATTACTTTAACCCTCAAGAAATGTTATATTCACAATAGTTAATATCTTCACACCTAGCCAGCTGGGCTATCTGGCTTGTTTAAACAGAAAAGTCATGTCCTTCTAAATAATTATAAATTAAAGAAACCAGGAAATCCTACAAGAACAGACAGTGTCTTAAGGAATAACATCTCCTGGCTCAATACCCATAGAGTAATTGTTGTCAGGTAGGGACAACTAACAGAAAAACCTCCAGAAAATCTGCTCCCAGGCTTTTAATTAGTAAAAACGTGCTCCTGCCAAAGTGGTGTGCTAGGATGCTCCCCATCCGCACCAGATGCTGTTTGTACTGATCTGAATTTCTCACATGAACCCCACTCTGTGCAAAATTTCAATGGGCCACCATGAAGTGCACCACCAAGGACTTCGAAAAGGAGAAGCAGATGTGAATTTAGTGTATAATTATTTGCAATAACAGTATCCAAGACGCCACCAAGGGATACTTAGCACCATGCAGTTTAACCAACAAGGATAAACAAAGAAAATGCAGAAGTCAGCTGTTGGCTTCACAACTCCATTCCCTGATAAACTAGGGATTAACAAATACAACCAGCAGGGCACTCCACAGTGCTGTGCTGTGCGTAACCAGTATTCCCTCAGAGTGAGCAGTCCTACAAAATAATTAATAGGAAAGCTCTTTACAAGAACATTCCTATTTCTCTTCATATACAAAAGAGCACACATGCATCAAGGACATCGGCCATGACTAGTTCAAAATGTGGACTCAGCATGGTCCACACTGAGCTGCTCTGAATGCTATCAACAAAAAGAATGCAAAATACAGCCCGCTGCCATCTCCTTACAGCCCTCTGGTTGGTGGGAATGGTGGCCATTGGGCCCCTGACAGCTTTCCCCACCCCAGCTGAGCAAGCCCTGCTCTTGTAGGCTCTCTCCCTGCACATCAGTCCAGCCCCAATCACTGTGGGGACCCCACCAGCCTCACTTCTGTCTGTGAACCCCTACCCATGGTAACTCAGAGCACAGCCCGGCACTGCAGGTGGGGCCTGGAGAGAGCCAGCTGGTACATCCCTTGCTGTCACCTGCTCTTTGTCATGGTCCTGCTGGTGCCGCCCTGGGGCTGCCAGGCTTCCCTGCTGCCAGGGCATCCTGCTGGCTTGTGTTTAGCCTGCTGCTCACCAGGATCTCCAGTCCTTTTCAGAAGAGCAGCCTCACAGCAATTAGTTCCGAGCCTGCGCTCTTGCAGGTGGTCAGTCCATTCCAACTGCCAACTCTGCATTTGTTGCTGCAGAATTTCGTGTGGTTCCTGTACCTCCATACCTCCCACCTGTCCAGGCTCCTCTGAATGGCAATCCTTTCTCAAGCACACTGACTGCTCCACCAGTTGCTCATATACAAACTTGATGAGGAGTCCATCTCCTCCTTCAGGTCCTTGCAGGCAGCATGAACATGTATGGTTCCCTGAGGAACTCTGTCTCCAGATAACCACCATTAACCACCTCTCTTTGAGCTGAATGGTCCAAGCACTTTCGTACCCACCCAGCAGCCCACCTGCCAAAACATAACAACTCAAAGTGGATAGAAGAGTGCTGGGGGCAACTAAATTGAAAGTTTAGCTTAAGGTGAGGCAAACAACATACACAGCTTCACCTCATTGACGCATCCAGTAACTTCATCAAAGAAAAAGGCCAGTCAAGAACAATTACTGTGTAGCCTATGCTGTAAGCCACATTTCCTCTGGCCATGAGCAGAAATGTCACCCTGACTGGATATCACCTTGTCCCCCCTGGCTGGACAAGGAGAACTTGATCCCCAGATCATTGGGTATTTAGTGTAAACAATACAGTCTGATATATAACTTGTAACTGCGTAGCAAGAAGCGGGCAGACATGTTGCAGTCTTCTTAGAGAGCAGACCCTCTGCCTGGTCATGAGACATCTGACCAGGCAAAGTCTTGTGTCCAGGGTTTTCCAGGCAGTTTGTCTGGGAAGTCAGGGATGCAGAGTCTGCTAGAAAGGTAAGATGTGCTTAGCTATGCTTAGAATGCTTAGGATTAGATTGTAGAATGCCAGCACCCAAGTAGTTAAATAAACACATGAGAAAACTTCATGGAGTCAGCCTTCTCGTCATTATGCCTCTCGGACCCCTGGACCTACATTACTGTTGTTTAATCCATGCTGGTTTCTCCCCATAATCTTCTTTTATCTACCCAAAAGTGTGTTTTAAGAGGACTCACTCCGTAATTTTCTCACAGATCAAAGTATGGTTGATCAGCTTATAGTGCTCCAGATCATTATTCTTGCCCTTCCTGAACATGAATGCAATATTTACCGTTTTTTGGTCATCATGGTTCATGTCTGATCTCAAAGATGATAGAAAAGAGCCTTACTATAACACTGCTCGGCCTCCTCATCACTCTCAATGTAGGTCATTTTACCCCAAAGACTAGATTTGGGTCAAGATTTCTTAAGAGATCCTTGATTTGATCCTCACTCATTGCTTGTCATTCTCCTCCTTGAACCCTCACTTTGAGCACATAGGCTGGGTTAGGCTGTGAAAGAAGACTAAAGGGAAGAATTCAAGTGTCTCAGCCTCATCTGTGTTGGCTGCTACTAATTTACCCAGTCCACTCAGCACTGGTCTACACTTGTTTATTCCTATACTGCTAAAGCAAGAGAAGTTTTTTTGGGTGGTCCTTGATGTCCCTTTTTTCTTGTCCTTCAGCTCCAGGCATGCTTTGACTATTCTGATAGCATCTCTATGTGTTTGAACAATGTATCTATATTCCTCCTTTGTAGCCTGTCCCTGCTTTCACCTCCTGTATGTTGCCTTTGTATTGCAGCTCAGTCACAAGTTCACTTTCAGTCAGGTCAGTCTCCTCCTATGTCTATTCATATTCCAGCATGTTCCATTCTTGTGCTTGGAGAATGCTGTCCTTCAAAACTTCACAGCCTTTCTCAGCAGATTTATTCTTCATAACTGCCTTGCATTGTATCCCACCTACCAGTTCCCTGAACAAGCCCCTAATCTGTTCTCTTGAGTCTATGATCTGTACTTGCTACTTGCCTTCCTCACTTCCATCACGATTTTGAACCCACCATTTTACTCCTTAACTGATTATCAACCAAAATCACAATGTTTATTGAGCAGCCCATTGATAACACTACCATGCCCTCTAAGAAAGTCAGGATTAATCACTGGGCCTGCTTAGTACCCTGAGGCAAAGTTTTGGAAGTCTACAAAAACCTTACATTCAGCTGAGCCAGGAAAACAGGACCAGTGGTGAGGACAAACCTCTGTTTGTAGCTATGGAGTATTCCCTCACTGTAGCATCCAGAAATTAGCATGTTCTGCCAAAATTGTTTTCAATTAAAACACTGCACATCATACTCTAAGATACACTGAAGACACAAGAGGACAGTGTCCATCACAAAATTTATATCCATACATATCAGGAAGTAATCTTCCCATGAAATATAAATACCAGTATATAATTAATCTAACAACCACATTAGGCAGCTAATATAGTTATAGTAGTCACTAATCAACACTTATTGACCCTGCACCAATAAGTTGGATTTTCCCTTTCTTTAATTAAATGCCAAGCCTGACTTTTACAAAGTCACACAAGGGACCGAGTGTGAAAAGCCACTCAGCAGATAAAAGGTTATTTTCTGCTAGACAGGTGCTCACCTTGGAATGCTTGTCAGGTAAGTCAGGACGTTCTGGAACTCTTTTTCGGGGATCTCGCTGAAAGCTGGATAGTCTGGAAAGGTGATAACAGGGCAGCCATCTCCCCCTCTTCCACCTACAAAAGAAACAAGCAGTTTACATGCACTTTGCTTTACCTAGACTGCAATTTCCCAGTAAAAAAAGTACTGTATTTCTCTTTTTTTCCCCTTTTGTGCAGGACTCATCAGCATGGACACTGTTTATTCTGAACAGTACATTCTCTTCTTCAGAGCTTATAAAGTTTTAGAGGAACTTGTTACACCACATTCACCACATTAGATTTTTTAAGTACTAACGCTGTGGCTCCTGTGAACACAGATGTGACACCAGATGGCAGTGCATCTTTCTTTTGATAAATGCCAACTGCATGTAAATATAACCAATTTGGAGAATGAAATTAACTAATTTAGAAAAAAAAAATCAGAACTAAGTAGGTGCATCTCCATCTCGAACTGAAATCAACCTTCTTCCTAGATTGAACCCATTCATGCAACACCCCTCTACCCTTCCCCAGTTAGCTGCTTTGCTTCCAAGGTGGTCTGAAAGAAGGGGAAGAACATTAAAAGAAATGGGTGTAGGTGTTTCAAATTATATTTCCCATTCTCAGATTACATACAATAGGTAAAACAGAGCTGAACACCTACATTATAGTAGGGCTGCTGGTGAGCCACATATTGTTAGTTGTATCTTTTCTGGCATTTGCACCACTAGGTAGAATTTGCAAACACAATGCTTCTTAATGTGCTTCACACGTATTCTACATGCAAAATGTAACCATTTCTTTTTAAAAGCAATAATAGTGTTTCATGTCTTAAGGAAGTATATTTTCAGAAAGACAGGCAGGACAAGGGACTTGTTAAGCCCTAGAATCTGCATGAAGTTAACAGTTTGGGGATGGTAAGAACACATTGCTGGGAAGCTATCTTTGCTTCACAGTTCAAAAAGAGAAGAAAAACAATGAAAAATTACTGTTGTAAAATAACAAGGATATTTTTTCCAGCCTTGAAATCCAATTAATTGTGCAGAAATCAGCCATATTAGCAACACCAATCATGAAAACAACACTGATTTGTGAAGATCACACTGTGCTATTACCCACTCCCAGTGCCTTTGCATCTAACTTCACCATGAAGAGAAATATTTGAGCTCAGATTTGTTTGATAAAAGAAACCACAACTCCCCTACAAACCACACGTAATTAGAAGAGCTCAAATAGTATCCTTATGTTAACTTGTGGTGAATCTGACTTCAATCTACCAGTTTGCAGGCAATATGGTGCTGCCACTGTGAAGCTCCTGACATCAAAATACATGAGTAAATAATGTGCTCTGGATGTGTTTAAACAACAACAACAAAATGCAACTATTTTGCAAATATCACAAGTTTGCAAACATGACCTTTTCAATGCATCCAAATATGGCAACATTATGTCAAGGGAGCTAATTTTAGATGTATAAATGTTCATAACACAAATATAAGTTAAGACCAATTTTAATTCTATTATTATTTGTTCTATCCAGGCTATCAAGACCAAAGCATTTTCCTCTTCCATTAAAAACATTTTTCAAGCATGATAATGATTATTTCTTCACAAGGTGTTCTGCTCACTCTAGAGTATCTATTTTTAGGTACAGTTATACATTATTTGTTGTATCCCCATTTTTTGTATTATTTGTTGTTACTTACTCTGTTCTATTTAATTTGTATAAATAGGATATATGAAACAAAAGAAGAACAACAATAGAGTTGCAGGACATGTCCTAAAAGCAGAAGCCCAGACCATGACCTTCAGGAAGTTCCGAGACCACCACCGATTGTCCAGGGCAAATAGAGCCATCCTGCCTTGACACTGCCTATTAATTTTCAGTTTCTAGTACAGTCATCTGTGGTTATCTTGGGTGGAGATGACAACGTCCTGCCTCATGCTCCTCAAACATCGTTGTTCACTGATTATCTTTTTCTCCAGTGTTTTCCTGCTGGGACACTTGCACACACATACACCTCCAAATGCTGCTCAACTGCTTTTCCTTATCAGAACCTTGCTGCTCAAAAGAGTTTAGGGCAGAGTGACCTGAAGTGCCACACATAATAAATACTGTAGAATTTCAGCTTGAACAACACTGACCTATAGAATTTGCTTTCTATATTGCAACTTGAAATACATGGCCATCAATGGAAGGCAGGTCACTCTTAGCAAAGCAGTCCCTACTTACAAACGAACATTTGTCATAGCAACCTACAAAAAGGGCATGGGAAATAAACCAAAATAAAAATCCCATATACTAATTGTGTTTCTACTAAATAATAGTAAAAGCAGCAAACATGTTCACCTTTTAAAGTGTCCTTCATTTTATAATGAACCTGAAGCAACAAGGAATTATTTTTTCCTTTATTTAGAATCACTTTTTCTTGCTTCGCCTCTGCAAAAACATCATTACATAGTTTATTCCTAAATTAACTGTGCAAAATGTGATTTTCTTGCCTTCTCCCAAAAGTAAATCAAGGCATGGAATTTAGAGGGAGGAGATAAAAGGGAAAATTTAGCAAGCTAAGCTGGATTTTGTTATTGTTGGTTTTGTTTTTAATGAGAGGGAAAGCATTCAAGTGACAAAAATTAACAATTTCACTTCTCTCATCTTTCTTAAAACGGAAGTTTAAGAGAAAAATTTCAAATATAACCTTCTAGCATCTCAGAATTATATACACTCAATTACAAAAAAAGGACACATAAATTTAGATGAACACGGTGAGTGCTAATGTCATGCAAAAAATTTTTACAGAGTAATATTTAAAATGAGTGACTGGAATTTTAATCACCATCCAAAAACCAGTAATTTAACTGTAATATTTTAATAAATTCAGGTTGGTTGGTAGAGTGACTGTCTATTCGCCTCACTCATAACGACTGGAAAAATCACCTCTTTCTCATTTCCCTGTAGATCACCGTCTTGAAATTCCAGCTGTAGCTGTGAAACAGCCTTAACTTATTTGCTGGGCAAGTTCTGTCCACAATGGCAAACCCCATTCTCCTATTTCTAGGCTTAAACAGAGATGCACTGACCTACACAATTGGAATTTAATAGTTTTATGTCTTATTAAGACAAGCATCTGAGAGCACTGAGAGCATTTTCTTAGTCTAATCTTAGTTTGTTGGGGGTTTTTTGTTTTTGTTTTTGTTTTTTTTTTTTTAATTTCTGACAACTCTCTTATTTTTGTTTAAATAGTTATAAACACTGTTGTGACTATGCCAGTGTCATGGAGCCTTGAGCAATCTGATCCAGTGAAAGTCCTTGCCCATGGCAGGGGGGAAGACTAGATGATCTTTAAAGGTTCCTTCCAACCCAACCCATTCTGCAATGCTATGAAAATGCTGAAAAACAGTCAGCTTTTTTCCTTTATGAAATATTAAACAAATGGCACTTCTGTGCCATCTTTCTTTTATAGTGAAAAGCAGAAGAGAATCCATCTGTCCTTAAGCAGGTGCAATCAGTCCACACACATTTTACCTGAAATGATCCCTAAGAATTACTTGAGACTTGTCTTATAACATGAAGCTGTAAGAAACAATCTGCAGGTGAGAGGATTATTATTTTTCAGTCTAAAAATTGAAACACCATAGAAGTAAAGAGTACTGAGGCTTATGTCTGCAATTAAATAAAATAAAACCACCACCCCACTTTACACTAAGCAGATCTGTTTCCACTGTACTTTTGTGAGCCTCCATTAAAGGAAAACTTTGTTCTTACCTCACCTATATTTGACTTTGGCAGCTTATTCAAATGAAACTTCTTCAACAGATTCAGTGTTAAATAAAACACATTACTTCTCTAAAATGGAGTTTTTTCAGTGGGTAAACCTCTACGATCATAGTAAACCTCCAGTTAGGTGGAGCTCTTCCAAACAGATCTACATGCCTTAGTCTAGGGTCAGTTTTTATAACAGAGATAGTCCTGTGTTTTGGAGAAACACATATTTTAAAAACATGTTGAATTGTACTAGCTCCACAGGTTAGGCAGCAAAATGACTTAACTGTGCTTAGAATATAGTACTTCATGTTCCTAACTTTTGAATACAATTACCACCAACAATAGTGCCAACTGTTAAAATTATGTGGACAAAGAGCATTGTGGTCTTGTATATGAAAGGAGTAGAAAAATTATCCTTGGAATACTAACTGTGCTACTGTGAGATGGGACTGGTAAAGGTCACCTGAAGTCTAGGTAATTTAGCATTTATTCTTCATATTCTGCTACATCTAACTTCCCCCATCACAGCTGCAATCTTTTTTGCATGTTTTCTTTTTTTTTTTTTTTTTAATTAGGCAGCTTGGGTGATCGAGAAGTGCCAAGGAAATTGCAACAGTATTTTACAGAAGTTCTAATGAAGAGGCATGTTAGTGACCTGGTATCTAAAAACAATCTTAAATGAGAAATAATTAGCATTCTTCTCAATTTAAAACCACAATGTCAGGGAAAACTACAAAACCTGTGAATTTTACAGCTGCTAAAAACCTCACACACACTGCATACACATAGAGAGAAGGGTAATTCCCCACAACTCTGTGAAAGATATACTAGTTGTTTGCATTTTGCTGTATGGCCAGCAAAATTTGGCAGCAGCAAAGAGATTGCTCAGGCTTCCAGGAAAGATGAGTAAGAGAATATTTCGTCATGTTTCCCTAATTATTTTGCTCCTGTTTGCATAAGAAAAGGTAATCTCAAAAGCACTCTGAACAACCCCACAAAAAGGAAGTAAGGGTATATAATCAGATATAATCAGATGACAGAGCAAAGAGGTAGATCTTCTGGCCTGAATCTATAATGCAAATGAAACAGTATTTGGACTATAAGGAAAAAAATATGATCTCTCTGTTGATCAATGTGCACACAAAAGATTAAAGAGCATTCCCTTGTTAAATGGTTCAGACCTATGACTTCAGTTCAAAAGACCAAGCTTAAAAGTAATCTTGTTTGCAGTCGTGTTAAAAGTGAGGTCCTCAAGTCAATGAGAGAAAGACTTACTTCAGATCTTTCATTACTATTGTGGTGGTTCAGCTATTATGCTTGTATGTTCCTGATAAAGAATTTCTCCTCTCTACTTGCATAATATACTTAACTAGAGTACTCAGGAGTATTTGAAATTACACGTGGACTTCAATGAAGTAGTGGAGAAAAGCTTCATAGCATATCCTTTGCAAAGATAAACAGAATCAAGAAGAATTTAAGAAAATATTCTTTTCTTGAAATGAGAGAGAAGTTTTACTTGTATAGCTTCACAAGTTGCATTTTGCCCGGGCTGATCAGCAGCAAGCATATTTGCTTAGAAATCAGATTGTAAAAACTAAATTTGTACCGGGACATATTTCAACTGGAGAACTCTTAGCCAAGAGTTCGCTTTTTTTTTTCCCTCTTTTTATTTACTACTTTTTTTGTTTGAATTTTTTTTTAAAGTCTGTACAGACAGTGGGTAAATATAAAATAACAGTTAACCTACACGTTGGAAGGAAAAAAACTCCTGAGCTGTACCTCTTCCATTGTCCATACACAACATAGGTACTGTCTATACTATATCAGCAGCAAAAATCAAGCTGATATTTTTAACTAACTGTTGCAATGTATGCAGACAGGATCCACTCAGAAATTCTCAGACATAATTTTATGGACTCAGTACCCATAGTTACTTCAATGGGAACAGTTTGACCAGCGAGGTACTGTCTGGTCATTTCCACAGACAGTAAGAGCACAGCGAAGTAAATAAAGTTACAGAGAGCAAGAAGCTTATTATTTAAAATTATAAAGATATAAGCAAATATATGTTTGTATTTATAAGCCAAAGATACGAGTATTTTGAAAGCTAGTACCAATAATAACTTTTTCAATGGCAGGAAAAACAACTAGAAATCAACAGACAAAAATTCAAACAGCAGGAACTCACATTTGTATTTCCTTTAATGGAAATACTTTGAAGTTGTTCAATGCACAAAAACAGCATTCAAAGGAAAGTGAGTTGAAATAACTAGTTCAGCACTTATGGTGGCCAAGAGTCTTATCTGCACATCACACAGCCTGAATGATTTAAGATGCATCTCAACATACACACCTGTCTGCATGCTCTTCTTCATCTACATTATTTTAACACACCTGCACACTGCAATGGCAGACAGACACAAGATTGGGTGGGTATGAAAGTCATACAGCAACTTCCCAATCAAGGAAAGAGAAAAGTAAATACTTTGAAATAAAATAAAGAAGGTGAATGAAAGTCTGTAATGAATGCATAAGGAATACATTTTTCAGAGACTTTTAAGTGGACCTTACAATGTCCTTCATGGGATAAAAGACAAACAAACAAAAACCAAAAAAGGCAGGATATCCTTTTCAATGAAGAAGAAAAAGTGGTTGCACAAGTCATAACTAAAGGAATAAAATGGCCAGACAGGTGAAACAGTGAACCATGTAGAGAGGACACTTAATACAGCCTTAATACACTTAATACAACTCTAGCAGAGATAAGGACCTTGTAAGAAAAAACGCCAAGGCAAAAAGTAAACAGCTGTGCCTGAAGTAAAACATTAACTTCGGGGTTTATAAACTTGCTGTATGAATGACTGATTAAAACCTCATCCACAGCCCACCCCTCCATTAGATTTAAGCTGAACACATGACTGCATACCCACTGCTGAGCAAGAGCTAGTCTGTAGAGTTAGCACCTTGATTTCATTGCAGTTCGCTATATTTACTGACAAACTGAAGAACTAATGTAAGTTTTTGCTTTAATTTGCTTCATTCCAAGTCTAATTTGGATGTCTCTGCAGCATTTCCATTATAATCTAGCAGAATGAGGGACATGAGTAAGATGTGACCCCAATTCCAACCAAAATACAGAAAGTAGCTCGGGAAGGGCTACACAGCCTGTAGCCACAGAGGCAGACTAGGTTTCATTCACTACTCAAGCAAGTGTCCCATGAGACCTAGATACATCCTATTAGAGAAACTAAAGTGGTTCTCAAGTACATGTTGCCTTGCTGTTAAAAAGCCAACAACTAAAATCAGAAATGCATCTAAGACATTCACCAATACCTGCAGAGATGCTATCTACCAAAGGCATTTTAATCTATGGATTTTCATTTTAATGAGTTTTATGCCATGTGCTGAGATTCTATTTCTAAAGCAGCTTAGTAATAAGCAAAAATGTCCCATTCATACATACTCTGAACGTCTTAAGTGGCCTTAGAGCAAAGCCACTCACAAGCACAACTGTAACAACAAACAAAATGTACATAAATTGAGTATCAGAATATTGTCTCTGTTCTTTGACTCACAGAACCTGTACCATCACTATATGGTACAGCACAGAGAACTAGCCATCAGTGTCCTGCAGGAGAATATTAGGATAAAAGAAGTGAAGTCCAAAGTGAAATGAAAATGCGTAATTGCCAAATTGCCCAAGAATAATAAAATACAACAGAAAATGTAGTCACAGTAATGCAGCTGTCCTACTATTTCAGGCAAACAAAACATACTTCTAATAGATTGAGTATGAATTAAATAGAAAAAATAGAACGAGGAACAGCTGCTCTAACTAAGCTCCACTACACAGTGGATTTAATGAGTGCTGAAAACACTTGTGGATTTGTGAACTCAACAACTCATCTACTGTAGTCACCAGTTTTCCCCCTCACTTCAGAGGGACAAAATATAAACCCCATTATAGTTTCTTAGATAGGCTGATTCTTGCATAACACAAGGCATTTTCTACCCTTGGATAAGAAGAAAGAGCTTGGAAGTCAAAAAGATAAACTATCAGAGAAGAACTGTAGCTTAAACACTGTCATCTCGAATGGAGCATGAACAGTCAACTCCATAAACAAAATATTCTTATTTCCAAGTGCTAACACCACACCACAGAAAACAGTCACTACCACCGACCCACACTTAGTTTAGCTTGTGTGGCAGGAATAAATCATAATTAATGGTTAATTATTACAACAAGATTCAATGAGCTCTTGCCAAGCAAAGCAGGATATTGGTTCATTCCTCTGTGTCTCTTGATCTGATGCAAGGAGGAATTCAAAGGGAAAGAGAACAGTTATAGAGTCCAGCTTCAGCCCAGAGAGGTAAATCTCCTTTATGCTGAAGGATGCAGGGCAGCTCTGCAAAGCCACTGATGCTGTCTCTTTCTAGGTACTGAAGAGAGGGCAGGGCTGTAACTCCAGCCAGTTTGCTGCTGCACATCTGCAACAGCTTTACAGGCAGAAGACAAGCTATAAGGCTCAGGAGCTTATCAGACACCTTCCACACAGCCTAAGCAGTGAGCAAAGGCACTGTCTCCCTTTGCCCATTATCATCCAGCCATGTTCCCAGCACAGAAATGGACCAAGCTCAGCCCAACACTAGCATGGCACAAACACAGGCCCCCATCACCTACCTGGCACAGGTTATCCAGGGGCAAAGACTCTTTGTGCTGTGGGAACATGGCTGTGCTGCTTTTAGAGATGACTTTACACCTAAAAGCAGGCTTCTTTGCAGAAGACAGTTGGTGATACCAAGCCAAAAATCTTGTCCAGAACCTGATGCTGCACTTGTCTGACCCCAGCACTGAGGCTACAGGGGAACTGTGGTGCTCGCTCCACTACTTTGGTCAAGACTAAGGTCTCAGCTTGGCCTTCAGTATCAAACATGACAGTAGGGGAGTAGCACATGGGGCTCTGAGCTGAGGACTGCAAGACCATAGCAACACCAGTACAACCATGCTCCAATTTCCAGTTAACTGGAAAAGTAACTATAATTTTAAAACGTATGTTATACTTTTAAAAAAATCTTTTAATAAATTGTTAAATAACAGGTCTTGATAGTCTGCATTTTGAGTTACTCATTAAATATTCATTTCTCAAATAAGAGATTTCAGAGACTGGAAAGCACAAGAGGCTGAACCAAACATCTAAGCAATGTCTATAGGAGAGAACACCATAGTCTCACCTGACAGATAAGCAAACTGTTTCTTTAATTGGTCTTGAATATCTGCAGCATAGAGGGGAATGATATCCTGATGCATGATTTCATCTGTGGAGAGAAAAAAAAAATTGTATTGCAAAGTCATTTTATATAAAATCTCACAATTTCACAACAGACATTAAAAAAAATCATCCCTAGAACATGAACACCCAAAAAACTCTCCAAGTTTTGAAAAATATGTGCAAACCTTTGGAGTCTTTCAAGTGTTTGCCAAGGGGAACTTCTCTTTGAACAGCATACTGATAAAAGAGCAATGTAGATTTACTGACGTTCAGAAGCAATACAGGACTGTCACTGAACCAAACACTGTATTATTCCTCAGGAATGATGTTAAACAGTGGGATTTTTAGACATAAAATTCAATTTTTATTAGAATCTTCTCAACTCATGCAAAACCAAGAAACTTATAATCCCTTTAGCCTATTGTCTAGTGTTCAAATATCTCAAGACAGTGTTAAATGAGACAGGTAGAACAGGCTTCAAAGTACATCCTCACACACACATTCACCCTCAACACTGAAAAGCTTTTATCTCAGCCCTTCCAATTCAGCTTCATGATAACCATACTGCTTTCCTCACCCCTGTTTTTCTGCCAGTGTTTGAACAGAGGTGTTTCCCATGGCATATTACCAGAGGTCAAGCAGAAACCTGAGTTTTGTTGATCGTGATAAAGACTGTGTGACAGAGTTGCCTCATTCATTAAACTATAAACTAATTTTTTACAAGGAAACAAAAAGTTTTACTCTCTTGCAATTCTTAAAAAAATTATTATTCTACATTTTTAGCCTCATTGAAAAGTTATAAAGAGAGAACTTAGCTTTTTCATTATTTGGTTTTGAACACTTCTTTTAATCTGACATTGTATTGACATTGAAGCTTTGTGTTTTAATACACATTGAAATGCCATTAAGATAGGCTCCAATCTGACACTCAGAGCTGTGAATATGCACAGCAGAAGTAAGTAAAACTTAAACTGCTGTAAGGGTAAGTGTCATCTGCATTGAAGTACAAGCTGAAGGAGAGCTCTGGCCCTCAAGGAAGGGACTTGTTATCATTGAGATCTTTCAAATGGTAGATCATGAGCAGACAGACACTTGTATAAGCAATTCTCATATATGTAAAATTCTGACAACTGCAATTATTTGAGAACAGCAAAAAAGCCACTTTCAGTTACTTCTTACAGATAAGTAACAACTTATACTGTGAAACAGAACTTCTCTGTTTTCTGTCATCCAGTCAGGCAGAGGAAGACCCATGACCACTTTCAAGGTCACACACTGATCAGGGCTATTTTTCTTCATCCGGTGAACTGCTGCCTGATCAGAAGACCTCTGCATACCATGCTGTCAAATCTATAAGTGGATGTGTTTAACTGTCAAGTCATATTTCACCCAGACCTTCAGTTATGTCATCATTTTAACATTTTCTAGAGAACACTGAACACAGATCTTTCAAAAGTCCAATTTCACATGGCCAAGTATTTCCCAGAAGAGGAACACCATATCCCACCAAGGAAAAAGAATTTAGATTTTATTTTTACTGCCCATGCTTTTTAACTTAAGGAACCCTCCTGCAGCAGTGTTTAAGAAACTGATTCTGCAAATCAATGCTGGCAGGTGAACCCATTTACCTGAATATAAACTACTACAGGACCAACGCCTATATTTTAGTGGGAGATGTGAAAAGGGAAAATAATGTAATCACTCTGCAATATACCATTCTGCCTAAAGTCACAGGTGCATAGTATTGCACCCTAAGCATGTAATAAAATAGTCAAGTTTTGCATAAGTATATACGTGACGCATGACATTCAAGCAGGCAAAACATTCATAAGGAAGAGAAACTCTTTATGCTTCCCAGATAAGTCATGATCACTATTTCCTCATGTATTCATGTGATCAATCCCACTGCGATCCTGACTTGTGCCATGTGGAAGATGGAGCCTAGATTTGACTGCCCCAGTGTTCTCTCTGACAGGAGAGGTAGTTTTTGCAACCCCCATAGTTCAGCCCCACAACCTCGTGGTCAAATACTGCTTCACTGCAAAGACAGTATTTTCCTTCCCCTAGTTTTAAATTCAGTCTTGTCTCAAATTTAGGAGTCTGTCTGCAACTGGAGGAGCAATAATACAATGTGGCCTTGTACAGACGGCAAACCTCCAGAATCCTTTCCTGCTGCACTCTCCTCCACCAAAGTACATCTCATCTCGCTCTTCTTGATTGAGTTGCACGACATACTTCTAAAAGCCAAACACACATTAAGATCAGAGCTGATTTGCAGCAATTTGAAATAACCGAGATAAAAAATAGCAGCACAAAAAAAAAGGCAAGAAAATGCAACTCTTGGAATTGTCAAACAGGTCACATCCAGCTCAACTGGACAGATTTGAACCCTGTATGACTGTCCACAGATTTAACCTCTTCAATGCCTTGTTTTCCATCAGAGGAGATGCAATTGTAAAAACTCATTAATCTGCATCATTTCATTCACATTTAGCATCCCCCTAGAGAAGAGAGCTCATCACTGTTTGGGGTTTAATCTGATTTCACCTTAAGGTTGTCCATCATTAGTTGAATATGCTATTTCTTTAACAGGATAAGGCAACAAAAGGCACACATACTAAACAGACTGAGAGGGCACACGCTCCATTCCCTCATGGCCTTTGGGGAAAATAATTCCTTGGAAGTATTCTTTAAATAGAGACCTTGCTACCTGCTACATGCTTTAGGGACAATTTCCATTTTCTTAAAGCTAATTAAGTGCACATTAAGATACAGAATTACTGAAAATTAGTTCACTGTTTTCTAAGGAATTTTTATAGGAACAAACTCCACTTCCACTTGGATGGATTAAGATTCACAGAGCCCATAATCTTCCCTGTTCTACCTTTACTTCTTTACACAGTATTTTCAAAGCAGAGACCTAAGAGTCTGTCTGTTTTACTGCCTGTCTTTATCCAAAATCCACAGGTGAAAAAAGTTGCTCATATCAAAACATCCTAGAATATCCAGTCTTTCTTGAGGAGCTCATTTAAAGAGTTTGCCAGACTATCTTGCTTCAAAGAAAGCTCCCAGGATTTATAGTGCATCTGGTATTGTACGTGGTAATGAAGAGTAAAATAAGGTTCTCTGAAGTTATTACTGCTTTTTTATTATTAGGGGTCTTTTTTAAACAAACACATATAATAGCTAGTAATGCACAAAGATTTTTTCTAAGGTGAAAATCTGGAGGTTCTTTAAAGAACCCCACATTATTTAGTATTTAAATTATGAATGTACTGGAGTACAGGAGTGTCATCTTATCTTACTAACACAAAGGAATCAGTTAAATACATGGTTCTTATAACAAAAAAAGCCTTTCTAAAAATGCAAACCACAATCTTACTGATATATCGTCTTTTAACTCAATTTTAAATCTTGCTTTGATAGTCCTGTGTCAATGACAGAGGATGATGGCTTAGAGCGGCCTGATCCCTTTTCATCAGAGGCACCTGACTGCATTTCAGATGAAGCAGGATGACAGATTTAAGCATGAGGGCACGGAGATAACTTGTGCTTGAATTACTTGGTGCCAGTAAGCCCTAAAGAAATACAAATCTGAGAAAAAGATCAATGTCAATCAAGTCAAGAACTTCCCTTATTGGTAAAACGTTCCTCTTTCCAATCCAACTTGAAACTCATCATCATTTGGAGTTTGTCTGACATGCCAAAGCAAACCCATTTTCATAGAAGACAATGCTGGAGGGGAGTCTAAACTGACTGTACCTACATGACACAGAAGGAAGACTCTGGACATGATTCATGAGCCTCCTGTAATGGTTTAATCCAATTCCCAGCAAGCCAGCTGGAATTACACCACCCTTTAAGTAGTTCTGCAGGAAATTCTACGGCCATTACGTTACACCAACTTGAAAGCCTCCCTTTTTGTATACATCTGGACACAGCTACGCCTTTCAGCACAGATCCCAGTAGCACACCAGAAAGCAAACCACAAATCATATTTCCTTCTCTTTCTAGCTGAGTCAGTAAGATTTTCATGAAACCATGTCTATGTCTTCTCTATGAAATTTATGCCTTAAATTGTACAAATATATTTTTCTCAAACAGTTTTGTTTCGCTTCTCCTCTGGAACAGCCTACGCACTCTAAGAGTTTTATGAAGGGGGTCTTAATTTAAAAAATATCTTCATTAAACCCACTCTCCCATCTGGCAATCATAAATGCAAGATAATGACTTTCAGAGCAGCTCCTTCAACTCTCTCAGCCTCAAGGCAAACCTTTCATTTCCTCCTTCCCTCTTAATCTTTGGCCCCCAACCACCACTACTAACAGTCAGCTCCTTTGTGTAGCCCCCAAAGGAGGAAGGGCCAGAGCAGCAGAGCTGGTGCAGACAGCCCTCTTCAGCACTAAGCCATGTAAAACTAATGAGCTAGTCAAGATGCCTAGCTTTCCAGTGAGCTTTCCAGCTTTAAAACTGAATTTTAAATATCGTTGCTGATTAGTGACATTGCCTGCAAGCTCTGAGCTAGGTGTGCTTAGGCACAACAGCTGCAGATCGAGCTCCTCAGGTCTTTGTGCTATTTGTAGCCACACCAGGCTGATGACAGGAATTTACACAAGTGTTCATAAACTAAGATTTAAAACGTCACCAGTTCAAAATACTTTCAGGAAGAGTTTGTTTCTATTTCATCTGACTACACAGTCATCAAAACGAGGGTCCAGCAAAAGTGGGTGATTAAACTTCTGGAGTTTTCATGCAAAATACAGTGCTCT
>WEIV01006355.1:35157-104742 GCA_013390005.1 Calyptomena viridis | reverse complement strand
GGAGGGAAATTATCATCCAGGCAAAACAGTGCTCTCACAACTTTTTTTTTTCTGGTCAGCTAAAATATCCCAAGCAGGCAGGAAATACAAATTCTTTTTCTCCACCAGCACTGCAGTTGTTAGCACGAATAGATATGAAACGACCTAGTGCTCCAAACAGCTTCATATGGCATCGAGTGTCCAATAAACATTTTAAATTACATGGTTATGTAAGAATTTTACTTGTAAAAGCTTTACAGTCTACAGCTGAGTTACATCTCTCCTTTTCTCTGCTAATCAAAGGAGACAATTTCCTCTCATGAGCACTGGTACATAAAACAGATCCTCAAGTTGAGACACTCTTTCTTTTAGGAGAATCATGTTTTATAAAAGTTCCACTTCTGCAGAATACTAACATCAGTAAATTCTCTAGGACTGTATGGCCTGTAGCCACAACATGCATAGAATAGCACTCCTATGTCAGCTTTAAGTTTGAATATGGTTTACAAGAGTGATTAAACACTAGCTAATCTGTAACTACAAGAAAATGATGTAATAATTAGTAGGTCAATCTAGGGATCAACAACAAATCTGGTATTTCTTTGTTCTTGAAGAAAATCTAAAATAAGATAAAAGGAGGGAGTGGGGGGAATGGTGGTGTTACAATTTTGCAAGAAATCTGAAAGTGTTATCAGGTATAGCATTTAATCTGTTTTGCCATGCTTTTGCTCTGTATGTGCTTAAGTGCACCTAGTCTGTTTTGGTGAGAAAGACATTCTTTGTGCTATGTTAGGTCATAATAATTACTCCCTTCCCAAACAGAGAAGGAAGGGGAACTTAGAATCATGCCACACAGCCATATTATACCATAAGTTTTTATTAGCCATCAAAAGAGTCTAGAGATAAAGGGCAGCAACACCATCAGATGTAATTATTACCCAAACATATAAATTAACCTGGAGTTTATGGCATACTCTTCCTATTGCAACAGTAAAATTGCTCTCAGGTTCTTTCCAGGATGTCCAGAAGAAAGCCAAGCCCACTAGTAAATCCTTTTCTGTTCTTTCAGAGTAGTTTCAGACTGCTAAGAACCTCACTTAAATATTGCCAAAACTGCAGCATTGTTAACTCCTTAATACTGCAAATCATGCTGAGTGTACAGTATAAAAATATTTCTAAAGTACTAAATGTACTTAGTCACCTACAGGCAGCAGATTTTGCAAAAAGCAAAGATTTTTTTAATGGAGAAATATTAGATAAAGAATGAGCAGCAGAGAATGTTCTCCCAGCCAGCAGTCAAGCGATAAGAAGGCAAGTGACCCAGATGTGTCTCACTTAGTACTTCAGCAAGCAAGCCTCCATGAAAGAATAAAAATGTTAGATTTTGCAAGCTGCATTTAATAAGATTTAATGCTCTGAGAAAATTACTATGAGAATTTTGGTTTCTAAGTACCAAAGCCTTGCAAAGAAGGGGAAGCCTTACAAATACAGAAAATTGAAAGATCAACTCTGAATAGAAGAGTCACATTCAAATTACTCATCTCCAGCAAGCCCTAAAACTAATAATGCAATCACTCAGCTTAAACACATACCTTAAAGTGGATATATTTTCAGGCAACCAAGCCAAAGATTTGTCTCCACTGAAAACACCTGCTTTCAATCCTTCCTCTGCAGAAAAATAATCTCTCTTGAAGAAGGACCCAAAGCTTTAACTGAAAAGTCAACATGCACAGGACCAGCTGCATGAATACCTGGCAATTTTACTAAACAGGATGCTATTTTTGTGTGCTATTTTCAAAACAAGATGTCAAGCAATGAGTGATTTTACTCTTGAAATAAACAAATAAACACTTCAATAAAGCAAGAAAGTGGTAGTATCTAATTCCTTATTGTATGCATCTGTTCTGGAGATAAATTATAGCAGTGCTAAAAATTGTTTGGTTGTCACAGAAGGGGTTGGGATGGAAGAAACCTTCAAGGATAATCTAGTTCAATACCCCTTCTGTAGGCTGGGACACCTTCCATTGGATCAGGTTGCTGAAAGCTCCATCCAGCCTGGCCTTGAACACTTCGAGGGATGGGTCATTCACAACCTCTCCAGGCAGCCTGTTCCACTGCCTCACCATCCTTAATGTAAAAAAATATTTCTTATTTATGTCCAGTCTGAGCCTGCCCTCCATCACTTTACAACTGGTGTTTCTCATCCTGTCACTGCAGGCTCTTGTGAAGAGATCTCTCCTGAATTTTATCATTTCAACAACATAGAAGGGGCTATAGTCACTTCTAACAAGGTATCTTATGGTACTCTGACACAAGCAGAGTTTTTCAGGTAACTGTGTATTTATAAACTCACATTTTGAAAGGGTATGCAAAGTGCTTCATGGATGTGAGAGAGAAGGAAGGGCTAAGTGTTCACTAAATAGCTTATTTAGAGCCGTGTACTAGCAGCTGTTAGCAAACTTCCCAGTATTTGGGACTCTGGCTACAGGTGACTGATAAAGAAGAGGTTGCTGAGTGCATAAGCAAACTGGCTGCCCCACCTTATCACACAGATGACAGAGCTGTTGGTGAAGCAGCTCAGGAAGCACTGTGGTTTACTGCCTGATGCCACTAAAAATATGAAACCCATCATGCCTCTCTAGAGCACTGCTAATATTAACTGTTTCAAATAGCACAGAGACAGGACATGGAAACGATTCAGTATTTTGCATGGGCAACCAAAGAATCCTCTAGTGAGATACAGTGAGCTTTGTTGCTCACATCCAGTGTTTTGCAGGCAGTGTGCAAGAGGTTTGACAGGAGCCTCCTCTCACTGGCTTTATGGACCCCCACTTTCACCTCTTTTATATCTCAATAAAGCATCCATTTATTATCCAATTTCAGAATTTAACACATCTGTAATGACTGATCAAGTTCTACTAAATAAAGCTCTGGGCCTGTGAGCAAGAAGCTATTTTTGACAGAAACTGTGCAAACCAAATCAATGAAGACATAATTTCTTGGACTTATTTCAGTATCTCATCTGCAAAACCCCCATTAGACTGCTCCTGTAAGTGCAACAGTCTAACTGGATGTTATCTTTAATTTGAGAGGTTGTTTTGCTAGAATTTTAAGTCAAAAGATTGATAATTTTCTCTTAAAATGTTGCCCTTTTGTGCATACAGGGAAACTACTTCAGATTCCTGAAAAAACAACAAAACAATCCCTATTTTGTGTGTGCAAAGTACAAGGTAGGTACGTATTAAAATGGTAACAATGTGCTCTTTCTTAAGAGAAACCGCGGTCCATAAATTGCCTCAAGCGAAATGTGAAATCCTTGCTTAGAACTTAAACCCCTGTCATGTTCAAACTGAGAAGTTAACAGATACACCACTTACTCTGAATTAGATGACCTACATAATTTCTCTGATTTAACTAAGCATAAACCAGGAAATGAAACTAAATACGATGAAGCTGAACTTAGTTTGCTACAATTCCACAGGCTCTCTGGAATGAAGGTTTATAAAACACAGGGTCTTCAAGGCACTATGAGTGACTGCTCTTCCATCTTCAAAGGCTTTGGATCTCCTGCACACAACAGAAATGCAGTAGGGCTGTGTTTTGAAGAGAAAAGCAAAGTAAATAAAAAGTTCTGAATATCTGATGCTTAGAGAAGTGCCCGAGACACAGTGCCTATAAAAGCATTTGAGGGGAAAAAAGCATATAAGCCTCCTTCGTTTTGAACCTCTCATACATCATGTGCAACAAAGAGGCTGAAAAGCAAACTTTGAGCTTGAACTTCCCCAGTGGTGGGTTCTCCTCTGGAGTTTCGTTTGACCTCACTGGATAGCCTGCTCCTTAGACACTTGATGGCAGGATTAAATAAACAAATGAATAAAAAAAGTCACATCATCAGTTTTAAGATGGAGATTTACTTTAAAATACCTGTGGCCTAGTTCCCAGTGAGCACCAGGTTTCAATGGCACCACTGAGGTACTCTATACATAAAGTCTGGAGTGTTTATTTTAGTTTTTAAAGGACACTAACACTTATTAGAAAGGAGTGAATGTCCTTACTAAAACTTTTCACAGCAGAGGGATGAGAGGCAACAGCCAGACACTGCGGCATGGAAAACTCTAGCTGAATGTAAGGAAAGAAAAGAGCCAAGCACTAGAACAGGCTGCTTAGTAAGGCCAAGTGATCTCCACTCTTGAAGATGTACAACACTCAGATGGACAAGTTTCTGAGAAACCTGTTCAGCTTTAACTTGCTTGGAGCAAGAAGAGGAATAAGGTGGCATCCTAAATTTTCCTGCAATTCTGAAGGAATTCCCTAGTGAAAAGTCCCTAAGCCTACCTCACAATCCTAAAAGGAAAATAGAAATTTCTGACATAGATATCATGGCCTTGGAACAAATGTTCACAAACAAACTAAACTGTGTAATAATTCAATACGCTGACTTGAAAAATGAACACAGAATAGTGTAAAATTTAGTTATGTTGGCACATTTGCTAAATCTCAGGCTAATAAAGTCTGTCTACAACCATATATTACATGGTATATCAATTTTCTGAAAAACGAAATTAACATAAAGATGGCTAAGGCAATAGCTTTTCCAAATAAAAAGGGAAGTATCCCAGAGTCATGATGAATTAGTTCTGCTTTCTCAAAACTACTTTAGCAAACAATTTATTTCCCAAGAACTGTTCACAACCTGCTAGAAGGATCCTGTGTTAACAAACAAGAGCTCTGCAGGACCCAAAACTATCACCTAGTAGCAGATCACTTTCCTGCTCTAGTACTATAGCTCTGAAAAGACCACATCATACCTGCCTCATAGGCAAACAAGCATGGTAATGACTTACCTTGCTTTCCTTCTTTCAGATAAAGTTTTGGTATGTTCTTAACATCAAGATGTAGCACATGACAGTGATTCATCCACTGCAGCCTTTGGTCCCTGACATGCAAATCCCACGAGCCACACTTGACTCCAGCAACTGAAGGGATTCCATGTTCATTGCAAATAAGGCTGTGATATCCAGATTTTAAGAATACTCCCTTCAATGACAAGCACATATAGAAGATCTCTTCTGGGACTCCAAGTCCTCTTTCCTACCTACAACGAAATCCAGGAGAACGTCCACAATGGATCCTTCATAAGATCCTGTCCCACGGAGACTGCCTGCTAACTCCTGGGGATCCGTGGCCACAGACAGGCAGCGCTGGCTCTCATACCTCACTACTGCAACATCCAAATTGTGTTAGAAACCTTTTGGTCTTGCAATGTACCTACAAGACAGGAGAAACTTACAACTGCATCTGGATACTGAAAACCAGAACCCATACTGCTCAAAACTACCTGCACAGTCTTTAAGCAGAACAGAGACTTGAGTCCTGAGTCTAAATTCCAAACCCATCCTCCCTTTTCTGCCATCTCTCTATCCTCATTCCTGGACACAAGGTGACAAAGGAATTCTCCAAGGAGATGTGATTTTCCTTGAAATTTTTCAGAGGGTTGACAATGGAAAGATGGGTATTTGAGACCTCTCCTTCACTTTCATTTTCTCCCCTCTGCTGACATGAGGCACAAAAAATCTCACGCAGTGTTCAGGAGGAAGAGGAAAGAACAGTGCCAGGGAAAGAGACAACCCTTCTGCCCACTTTGACCACAAAATCTTTCAACAGTTCTCCAGAAAGGACCCATCTCTGGCACACTAAACATGCTCACAAGAAGTGGTGGCAGCCAACAGAATAAAATCAAGCCCTGGCAGTTGCTAGCAAAAACAGCCCTGCTCAATTATTTCTCAGTAATCAAATACAAATTAAAACACCCTATTTTAAACTTGGCAATTTACACAAGTAGTCCTGGCATGGTTTCATAGGTACCACCATGATTTGACATAAACCACTCCCTGGTTCATTCAGTTTAAAACAGCTATTCACTCTACCATAGAATAATCAGTGTTTCCTAAATCCACCCCTCCCCTCTAAGGACAGATGAGGATGCACATGAAGAACAAAAGTTACTCAGACTGATTAATGCCTCCACCCTTTCCATATGGTTATCCTCACCTTTTTTAAACCTTTCATTCATTCCTCCTAAGAAGCATGCCTTTTAGTATTACCCCAGTAGCATTAAGCACTACTCGAGAAGCAGAGCGCTCAGATTTGCATGTTGATAACTAGTAATACTAATAAAAGATTAGTAAGAAGATACACCCTTCATTTAGAAGGCCCACCCTTTACATACCTGTTTCATTTAAATCTGACATTTCAAAAGCAACAACGTTGGAAGGTTAAATAACAGTCCATGGGCTCAGTACTCTTTCTCTGTCCTCCTCTGCAATAGTCATGCTACCAAAAGCAGAAAATAGAACTGAGAATGTGGATTCAGGCACCAGAATAAGGAAGCAATTTTTGCGTGCCCCTGTTCCACAAAACACGCTTTCAGTTTGCAATGGACTGTAGCTGCACTATTAACAGCAAATAATATCTCCACTATTTCATTACATCTTAACAGAAACAACATTTCTATACAAAGCTCTGTTTGAAGGAAATCAAGAAATAACGCGTTTTAGATTAACCCTCCTATACTAACAACTAGGGGATGCCTATGAAAGAAACTATGTTTTTTTCCCTACCTCCAATAGGGATCAGGAGGAATGTGTATCTGACATTCACACAGAATGCAATGAACTGAAAATTAAAACACACTGTAAACCAGGAACAGTAGGACAGCTCTCTGCAACAGCAGATTCTCCTTGTAAGCTTTAGTAGCAGTTCTGATTGACATAATCATGGCACAAGTAAATCCCGAACGAAGTACCTTCTGTGTAAAATACAGGAATAGATTTAGTGGATACATCTGTTCCGAGAAATATATCACAAATAAAAGGATACACTGCAAATTCACACAAGGACAGAAAACACACACATGTAACAATAAATTATATTTACACATGAATGTAAACAAGCAGAATACAATTTTTGCCTTTGTACTAGAACACATCCCATTTTCCTCAGTAGGATAATGTTAGCTGGCAAAGTTCCTTGATCTGCGATCAAGTAACTAAGAAAATTTGAAATACTAAACACACCTGTGCTTTTCTTCAGAAGAAGCCACAATTCAGCAATATCTTTGTAGAGCAAGGAGATCAGGCTTAAGGTCATGTTGCTTCTAATCGATTTAGTGCAAAACAGTTCCATGGACAGTGACCTATTTATCTGTGAGCTCGTCTTCAGTGCAAAATGAGAGCACAAAACTCCATCTTTCACTCAAAGCCAAGCCACCGGGGGCACAATGCCTTTCTTCAAATTACATGCAGAGCAAGTGTGCCTGTCAGCAGGCTCAGAGGTCCTCCGAAGGGCTTGCTGGCTGCTGGTTACCACTTCTTGTCTTCCTGCATAAAGTGCTGGCATGCATTGGATGCAAGCTGTTTGCTTTAAATTTGAACACATGCCCTGTTCAAACATTATCAGAGTAAGAATGCATTAAAAAATTAATCCTAAGTGTGCCTTGTCAAAAACATCCCTTTAAAAGCCCTAGTTTTAACAAAAACGGTCCAGTAAATCTACCATTATCATCTTTTTCTACCACACATCCTTACTCTGCACAGGGAAATTAATTGCCCAAGGGGCAGATGTCCTTTTTCCAATCAACCTTTGGCTCGAAAGCTCCCCAGAAATACATTCAGCTTTTCCTATTTGTAGGAGGAATTCTTACCCACATGTCTTTGGTGGAACAAAACTAGGCTGTTTTCCTTGGTGGTAAACCTGTTGCCTATAAAAAAGCCTGCCCAAAGCAGCAGGAGCTGCCAAAAAGGCATGTATTCTACTAATGTGACTTTGAAAGCTGAAATATTTTGAAACCTTATTCATAAGGCAATGGGAAATAAAGCAACAAATTACAAAACCTAAGAGAACAAAAGTATTCCATATGATCTTTCAGACATGAATGCTGGACTGTGTTGCTTTACTTGACCCTATAAAGTAGTTGTCCAGTGACAGACTACCTATTAATTAATACACTTGAGAGCAGTTATCAGCCATCCAGACTCAGTCACACAAAAAGCGAAAGAATGAGCACAAGTGGCAGCAACAACCATTTGAAAACAAATGGATTGTTTTTCTTCACTTCACAGTGTTATAAGAGCCCTTTCCCAACAAGAGAGGTCAAGGAAAGAGGACAGCGAGGATAAAAAGCTTGAATTGATGGTTACATCTGTTCACAAAATCCCATTTGCAGATGGGAAAAAGCTGTTTCTGCTTCAGCACTCCCAGCCATCAACCAATCCCATAAAAACAAACTCAAACAAACCCAGGTCACCCACAGACCACACTGGAGGTTATTTTCTGAAGTGCCCCACATCCGTGTTCTCACCACTCATGTGCCACGGGGCAGGAACTGTTAATAATCCCACACCAGTCAGAAGTATTATAATAAATCTACTGTCTATATAAGCAGCTCTATTCAGTTCATAGCATTAATATGTGACCAGAAGAATATAATTAAGGTAATTTATTTTCAATTCTGCTATTTCATTTTGGAGGCCATCACATTTTCTACTACACCAAAACATAAGGGTTTCCTAAGCAATATCAGATGTTTTATAAATAAGGTAGATTTAAAAGAAGTAACACTCCTTAGAAATGTTTTACTTAACTATTCTGTATTTTACAAGTCATTAGCGTACTGGATTTTGCTGAGTTCAAAATTAGTGAATGAGTCTTCACACCGCTCCCACAGGTCATGTAAATACTCATACATGTGAAAGCTGAGATGGAGCAAGTGACCTCTCTTAGATCAGGTAGCAGCATCTGTTGCAATGTCAGAAACAGGATCTATGTCTTGGCTCTAAGCCCGTACTCCTGCATATCCAGGGCTGTCACCTAACCAGCTGAGTAGAGGTGCAGGCTTCTAGATCAGTGTCATGACTTGTAGTCCTCAGACAAAGATCACAATTCATAGCATTTTCTTTCTATCTCTTGTGCTACAACGTGGCTCCAAGAAGAACAATATCATAGCAGCTAGTAATCCATATATCGTATACACACTGATATTAACTTCTTACTTAACAGCACCAAGCTGTTACAAAACATTTGACAGTCCTCTGTAATATGCTTGGCTATATCTGCTAATAGCAGCAGGGTTTTGCTGTCTCCTGCAGCACAGCATGTGGAAAATGTAACTCGTTATCTGATTGATAATAAATGATTATAAAACAGGCACGGGAGTGTTTTCCAAATGTGTAAAGAGAGGGAGAGGAAGCTTTATAGCCTTCCTTCAGATATTAAAACCAAGTAAAAGAGGAGCTACACCCTTCTCAAGATAGGTATCACCCCAACCTAGACCCATTCAGTAAGACAGAGGAACTCAGTAGTTTGGCAAGCTGTCTACTTCCTTAACAAAAAAGAAAAAAGCAACCCCCCCTTCCTCTGAAAAAAACAAACAAAAAACCATCAACCAAAAAAAATACCCAACCCCCCCCCATGAATGCCAAAGAGGAAAAAGTATGACCTATAATATGTTTGCCGTACTTGTTCTCATTGTCAAGGCAGAGAGGAAGTATAAACCCTTGTATTAATCAACACTGCTTGTTCCAAAGCCCATTTGTGTTGTATGTAATGTGGACAATCACCCTTCAACAAGCTTCTGCCTTCAGATTTCAGAGCAGAGGAAACAGTGAAAGAAGTCATTCAGGTGAAAACCAAGTACTAGCTTAAAAACAATTTAAATTTCTTGGGCTAGCAAAATAGATACATGGAATAGTTATCCTCCAGGTTTCCATCTAGCTTCCTCCTTCCTCAGCTTCAGATCTCCAAAACCCAGTTACATACATTTTAGAATCATAGAATGGCCTGGGTTGGAAGGGACCTTAAAGATCATCTAGTTCCAATCCCCCTGCTGTGGACAGGGACACCTTTCAACTAGGCTGCTCAGAGCTCCATCCAACCTGGCCCTGAACACTTCCAGGGATGTGCTTTTTCATGCACCAATCAAGATGTAATAATGACTGTGGTTAAGAGCACCAAAATAAAAGAATGCATGTTTCAACCCCGTTATCCTTTAATATTAACCAACTAGACACACCTTCACCTCCCACTTTTAGGGACCCAAGTGTCCTTAGACTTAACAACACATGTAAAGAAATGGCACGTACAGAGAGCTCAGCCTGTGCTGTAGAGCAGACTCAGAACCTGCTCCCACTGTGCTAGAGGGACAGAAGTCTGCACAAAGTGTCTCTGTGGAAACTGGCCTCAGATATCTGGTTGAATGTGTTTCAGGCAAATGTGATTTTTTTTTCCAGTGGTTCCATTCTGCACAGAAAGCCGGACTGGACATTCTACAGGCTTCTGTGAAACACTCTCCTGGGAAAAGAGAGTTCCAGTCAGTAATGCCTTTTTATTTTAGCACTCTATTTTAGAGGGTGTGCATGGGCAAAATGTTTGCTCCATAGTAATAATACCCGATTTCCTTGCTGTGCACTTCAGACAACAGCAGAAAGAAAGTGCAAAGGTGTTGAAGCACAAAACTCTTCCCTGGCCTTCATAATCCAGCTCGAATTACAGTTTGAGAGGAAAATTGTGCTATGTGGGCATGCATGTTAGCAAGAAGACTTTAGGGTAAATTTAAGCTTTATTAAAACATGAAGGAGCAACAGCCTTCCTGAGAAAATCCATGTGGGCACAACTGTATATATCTACAAATGCAAAGAAATTAACTTCCATTCCACTCACGCTCTGTGCTCAGGTTACACTCTCCCTCCCACCTCAGCACGGGGGTGAATGACAGACCCCAGCCAGCAGAGCAGAGGAAAACGCCGTGGGAGAAGCTATTAAAGGATGCATACAAAGTCCATTGAGGGTAAAAGATGTCATCTTAGTTTTATGAAACCCAAAGAAGGAAGCTATGACTGTGGCTTAAACATACAAGACACTGTACCCGCTTTACAAAGCAGGTGCAAGTATGCAGCATGAGGTGGCAATGTTCATGGTAAAGGATATTAAAGTTTGGTTAAGTTCAACATTAAAATACAATTATTAAACGTATTTTTCCTTCAGGGGTGTGGTACTTAACAAAAAGGAACACCAATAAAATGAAGTGGCACTTTGTGGGCTTCAACATGACAAAAGCTATCCTTATAGGATCATCTTTAGCATAATGTAAATGTATGGTCTCTCCCCAAAAAACCCCCTACCAAAATACACCTAACTCACACCTTTAACTGCAGAATTTATAGCTGTGTGGAGTTTTGAAGATGTTGAGCAATTTGATGCATAATCTGTTGGCATCTGGTTTAGCATACTAAACTATTTAATATTAATTTTCTCCATCTAATCCTTCTTGATGTTTTTTTTCAAAGAATGAATGCAAAAAAGGTTTCATTATTTTTGAAGCCACCAAGCATTCAAAATTTCCAATTCTGTCTGGCTTACATCAAAAGACTTCAAGGATTAAAATTAGTTTATAAACACAAAATACAAAATTAAACACACAAACATACACGTTTGTATAAATCCATTATACTAAGTAGCTTGTTAAATATTCACAGAGCAAAAAAACTAAACCACTTTGAAACTGCTTTGGCAGTTTTCAACTTGAATGCTAAGTCATCAAAAAAGTTTCCTGTATGACATCCAAACTTAAACTTAAGCAAGTACAATCAATCAAAAATCGTGGTCAGAAAATTAAAAAAAAAAACCAAAACAAAACCATAAAAACTGACATCCATGAAGAAAGACACTCTCTTCATTGAAAATGAACATGCTGGTAATACCAGCATGCTGAAGCACTTAAAAGGAAAGGATGCTGCTCAATTAAAAGGCTGAACCCTGAGGTATCTTTGGAAAAGGTAATGCTAGGAAGAAACATAAGGCTAGCTGCAGAGAAATTCCATATTGAAAGTACACTTTGCACTGTAAGATAAAAATAAACTTCAAAGTTTTGAAGATCACGCATCCCTTACAGCAGGTATCCAAAAAGTAAAACAAAAAGCAAAAGAACACATCAGTAATTTTTAAGGGAGTATAGCACTCTCTCAAGAATGGTACTTCTGTGACCTCATGACTACACTTCCCAAAACCATGACAGAAGCCTGGTCACTGAACGCAGTTATCACACATCTTTCAATTTCTAATTTAAAAAAATGTATCTTTCTGGTGTTCTGAGAACTGAATTTTAATCAGTTTATATTTTTTTGTTTACATGTCCTTTCTAAACAAGCTTCCCAGCAAGTATTTAATCATAGGCCTCTCCTTGGCTGTGCTGCAGGATTTACCAAGGTTTCTTGTTTCACAAAGACACAAAAACTGTACTTGTCTTCGGGTTGAACTTAATCATGCATGAGTTAGTATTAAAACACTTCATCCTGCAGTATTTAGTGACAGTTCTGTCTGTCCACAGCTGCAACACCAGCAAAGGAATGGAAGCAACCTTTTAAACTTGACAAACAGCAGCAGTACTCAGTACAGCAGTGCCTGCAGAGGGATGTTGGTACTCAGGCAGCACTGCAGTGAAGAGGACTCCTGCCTGGGGGAGTGTGCAGAAGGTGTCTGCACTGGTGTTCAGAATTCAGAGACGGGAGATTGCAGTCTGGTAAGGATTAAAAATGTAATTGTAGATTGAAATCAAATCACTACTGAAGTTGAGGCTAAGACTAAAATTCAGAAAAATCAAGAGAATGAGATCCATTTTTATATCAGCAATGGGATTAAAGGAACAAGTGAAGGAGGGGGAAAAAAAGGTCATGGAGTTTAGTGGGCACAGAAAGAAGAACCCAACAGTGAGAAATAAAAATGGAAACATATGATAAAAGCAGCACAGGAATTGAAGTCAGGAAAGGAGAAACAAGTTTATTATGTATTCTGAAACATACATTACATACCTTACTCCAGAAAGCAAGGAAAACCAACCCCTGTTGGTTTTACATTACAACAAATTAAGTGTTGTGCCACATTCACAACTATATCTATAGTCAAAATATAAAATAAAACTTTGCCAGCCATAGGAAACTCTTTTTATTGCTCTCAAAGTAAACAGAATTATTTTTTTTCCAGATGAACAAGATACTCGGGAAGTAGAAAAACTTTCAGGTTAAAAGCTGTGGGAAAACCGATTCCAACAAAAATATCAGATGCTCCTGTAATGCCGATGAACACAGATAAAGGCTGCAAATTTTTATTACAAAGGAAGGAAAGGAAAATTTGCAGAAATCATCATTCCCAAAAATCCCTAAAGAGCAAACAGGACAGAGAGGAGAGATAAGAAAAATCTGCTTTTGATCTGAGGCAAAATTGAAATATAAAAAACATTCAATCACATCTCCAAAATAATCAGTTGGAGTGGGTTTGGACAAGTTAGTTACAATATTTCAGTACTGGAAGATTATTCATTGCTCCAAATGAGTTAAAAATAAACTGGTTATGAGATCACATCAGTTACCTGTCGTTTTAGATTGGTGAGTATAGGCGAAATCCTTCAGAATAGTCCATCAACCTTAAGTCCTTACACTTCATAAATCTGTTATGTGAGGTTACACTTGAAAATGGTAAACCCCACATAACTGATAGGATAAAAATGCCACTGTCTTATTTATCAAGGCAGTTTTGATTTTGAATTATGATTTGAAATTTTTTTTGTTGAGGTGTTCATGCTGTAGCAAGCTGCCTGTGGCTGTGCAACCCACCCAGTCCCCACACTTGGGAAAAGTGTGAAAAAAATGCAAGCAAACACACTGAGCAATCCTCAAAGTCACCATTCCTCCCACTTAAAAGGTTTTCAAAATAGTATCTCAATTCCTCCCTTTGCCAATCCTTTCACCCTCCTGGGCTTCAACAAGCTCCACAGTTTCCTCGAGAAAAGAAGATGCTTAACACCAGCAAACAGCAACCAAAGCTCATTTCCCAGTGATGAAAAAGAGCAGAAACAGACCAGCTTTTTCTGGAGAGCCAACCAGAACTGCTTCAGTTTCTTGACAGAAATTTACTTCCTTCTAAGAAAGTAAGTCTCACTGCAATGAGAGAACAAAATACCTTATCCCTTGTGCTTAGCAGCAGGATATTCTTAGTTAAATTGTCAGTGGAGATGAGACAAAGCTCCCATGGGTTGCTCTCTGTGGACAGACAGTCACACCTGACCTTTTTACTCTGTAGATGGAAGATTTTTATGAACATATTATTGTATCATTTAAAAAGGCAGTGATCCCATCAACAAACCACTTCTTAAAAATAAATTTTTAAAAAATCTAACCCTGAAAAGAGCTGTTGTAACATTCATAAACAACTGCAGCACAGCAGCCGTAACTGCGTCCTGTTTCCAGTCTCTGGGAAGCAAACAGGAAGCCTATACCCTTACCTGATTGAAAAAGCAGCCAGTCCCCGAGATTTTAATCAACCTAAAGCAAGACACTTTCCTTCTTTTCCAGTTTCCTGAGATGCTTCCTGGCCTATTCAGGAAAGCAGTATGTAGACCAAGCTTTTTAACAGCAGCATTACCTTCATTTTCCACATTAAAGACTGCTACTTGCCCTATTACTGTATTTACTTTTGGCCTAGGTGTGACAGCTCAGGCAGGGTTGTGGATTGAAACAACAAAGCCCCACCTCTGCCAAGGGCAGTTTGTCAGCATTAGCCTCTAATTTCAGGACGCTGGATTTTTCAGCACACCTAAAAAACCTCCACACTATTTTGAGATGAGCAATAACGAAAGCAGATGCATCAGCCATGTAAGAGATGTAATATTTGAAACCTCTAGGAAAGAGCTATAAAAGCTTGGCAATCCATCACATCAGCCTGCTAACATCCACTGATTAGGATTTTGCAATTAACATAAAGCAAAACTTGCAGAGTCCCCGCACTTTCGCAGTTCTGAGAAAACACCTCAACCCCAAAAAGGTTTTGAAGCAGTTTTGTACTTCTCTTTTCCTGAAGGAGAAAGATGTAAAGAAGGATGACATGAAGGCCGAAGAGCAAATTTTACTTGTTCTGACACATGCAACAGCTGAAATAATGGCTACGAATCTCACAGGACTAAGAGACAACGCAAACACAACCCCCAGCCATTCTTTCTGCTCTTCTTGTTACCTCTTAAAAAAAGGCATTTAGTTTCCACCAGCTCCTGTCTTATCAAGTGTATACCTGATTAGTTCAGCAGCATTTTAATTTAGCCTCCTTACCCTTGTATTTGCACTAAGTGAAAAAGCACGAGGGAAGTGGATCAAAGGAACTCTGTAGTTCCCTGTGCTACAGTGGCAGCAAATAAGGTCTCTTCAGTTCAGGTCTCATCCTGCAGCCCATCTCTGAAGAATTTAACAGTGTCTTTTCAACAGGACAGATTTTATGTTGTTTGCCAAAAGCCTCCATCTCCCTGCACTCAAACACAGAACATCCCATAACTTCTGCTGTTTTCATCCTCACACAACAGCAGTTTAGCCAATGCTGAACGCACACAGACAGTTTTCCAGGACATCAAATGCAAGGATAACAAATATAGACACCCAGTCAATTCAAAGGACTGGTAAAGAACCAGATACTCCTTAAAGAAAGAGAACAACAGCAAAGTAACATTACAAGTGTCCCCACTTACCAATGAGGACTTACTTGCTGAACTACACTTCAGAGAGAAATTTGAGGGCCATAATTGGAATTCTGTTTAAGAAATATCTTGTTTATATTTCTTCAGAGCACTTGGGGAAGTAAGGTGTAAGGGGCCCCCAAACATTCAATTTTTTCCCTTATCCTGAAATTCTTGAAGTGTTTTCCATGAGCTCCCAAGGTGTTTTCTTCACTAGAATTTCTTTTCCTGCACTACAAACAAATTTGATGCTGCTCATATATATAACACATATTCAAGTCCCTACTACTAGTTGCATATAATTCCTTAGAGTAGAAAAAAAAATCCATGCGCATCTTTTTAACCACTCTAGTTTATTAACTACTGAAGGAAACAGCAGCTCAGCTACAAATAGGTAACAGCAAGTAAGTTAGTTTCCACTGCAAAACAACAAAATCTAACAACAAAAAGCCACTACTCCACTGAGCTTATTTCATGTTTTCTTCTTCAGGCAAGAATGAAGAAGCTCTCATTGTACCTGAGTGGAAGGAAAAGGCTCACAGCTCTATCATCAGCTTGTCCAAAAAAACAGCATGCATCCATCTAGCAGATCCTGGCAGCTGACTGGTATTTAGCTTCAGCCAGGCCAGCTGGGGTGAATTCACAGGCATTTAAAGATTCACAGGTGCAACCACCAGCACTTGGCTGATAAAGAGCTTGTGCAAATACTACTTTTGAAAGGAGGCCTTCAGATCAAGCACAGTGCTATAAACCAGTAACTGAAGTTTCTCCTGAAGGGTAAATACTGAGAAATAGACTCAGACCTAATGCAAGCCTCTTCCTGTCTGTGGCAGCACTTTCACGGAAGTTACAGCTTCCCATGCAATGACAGAGATTAGGAGCTAACTGGTATATTTCTGGTGTGCTCCCCAATTTGGCAAATTGTAACCCAAAACCCACTTTGTCATGTTTTCTCTGTTCTTATATTATTGTTTCATACCATATCACCTCCCCTCGCTTAACTGTTGGCATTGTGCTCTAAAACATGTCTTCTCTCTTTGAAGCACGATGTTGTGTGCAGGTAACAACAGCAACCTCTGTTTTTTCCTTTCTAAAATAAACACGGTCACACGGAGGAAATTGTTTTAAAAAATTTAAACTATTCAAGAGTGAACAAGCCTATTGTTTGGAGATGAGACTTCAGGGCAGCAGTGTGCTGCAGAGCATCCATAAAAATCCTGTGGACCACAAGGGTTCGAGGTTGGCATGTGCTGGGACAGGGAGAGAGGACAGAGCATTCTCATTGTTTAAACGTAAACAATAATAATAATAGGTTTTTGTAACCGAGAGAAGGAAGCAGTCTAATGTGGAAAACAGTTGTTATTACGCTGTTTATGACTCCTTGTTCCCCAAAAACATGCTGGGTTACTTTGTAACACTGAAGGGGGAGTAAACTAAGGTGACCTGAAACAGAGCAAAAGGCCGAAAACCCATCTGATAAGATGGGTTTGGGAATACCTTTTCTCTTTTTTATACTGGAAGCATGCCAGAATGGAAAATACCAGGTGGAGGATTTATAACTCTTGTGATGTAAGATCTTTTACCTCAAACCCCCAGACAAATTCCAATTGTTTAGGATTCACTGCCAAACAGTGGCTTAGGCACCGTCAGGAAGAAAGCTGTTACGTGAGTCCAAGAGCATTACAAACACAACTCAAGTTCTCTACATACAGTGTGATCTGTATTTAGAAACCTGAATATAGAAAGAAATTCCAAGGGCTGGACTAAACCCCCATGTTCTTCCTTTGGGAAGGAAACAGGCTTTGTTGCAAGCCACTAAGACGGTTCTAATGTTTTTAAGCTTTAATAGTAAAGGTCGGTGCCATCAAACCTTCTCTAATGCTTCCAGGGAAAATGGTAGAAGAGGTTGGTTTTGTGCTGAGCTGCAGGGGCACGTTACTCATGCATGGAGCATGCTAAACAGGTTAGAACACTTCATGGGATGTAAGCAGAGAATTTCCTCACTTAAGGATGCCACTGCAGTTTAGGACGGCATATCTGGCATTGCCAGAGGGATATTTTTGGGCACTGTGAAAATTGTACACACCAAGCAGTGATACCCAGGGATCCAAAAGACCAAGCCAGGATGCTGAGGACCTCACTTTTTGGCTGATGTACCTAACTTCCATTTACATCATTCTGTGTCTTTGAGCCTCGGTGATTCATACAACGCTTAAGTAGCACTGGACAGCCAGTCACCTGAGCCTAAGCAGTTCCTGTCTTCTAAGCCACGATGTTAGTCTTTTTGTTCGACAACACAAATCTTGAAAGTTCCAGTCACACTCAGAAAAAAAGCAACCTTTCACCAAGCTATCTTAAATACACATTTTTGTCTTGCTGCTTGAGTTAAAAGATGACTACATCTCTGTTTTATTTTTCTGCTCTCTTTTCTGCCATAGGACATTATGTTCATCAATATATAAGCCATTTATATAATTCATTCAGTCAAAGGGGGTGTATCTTTTCATGAAATACTAAGTTAGCACTCTTTATCATTATTCAGCATGCATCTGGAGACTGTCATACCTTATCTAATTCAAGTAAAAACTCATATATTTCTGTAAGCAAAGGATAGAATGTTTTCATTTTACTGACATAAAAAAATTTTGTTTCACAACTATGAAATAACTTCCATTTAAAGAGGAAAACACTCAAAAACACAGAACCTTGATTTTTTTTCCCCAAGGAATTGATCCCTGAAATAACTATAAAAGCACATCACAACATCTGCAAAAATTATTATTACAACTTACCTTGCAGACAAAGAATATAATTTTCAATAGCTGGAAGTCAGGAAAAAAATCAGAGAAGAAACCAAGGTCAAATGTTATCAACCCAAAGGGGAAAAGTTTATACTGAAGAAGACAGTAGTCACCACCTGTATTTGCACCTGAAGTCCTTAAACAGTGTTTGATAGCTATCATGGTAGATGACACAGAGACAGATAGGAAAACATTACCTGTGCCCCACATGCACAGACAAGGTAAAATGTCTGAAGACACTACTGGGGTCTTAGAGATTTATATTGTAGAAGCTAGACAGTTTGAAAGGAGGTTTGGGGCTCTCTAGAAGGACATGTTTTAAGTTTCTTTTTCAAAAATAAGTAGAAAAAATTAGTATTAGAAAGGTAAGGTTTCTCTAGTAAAAGGATAGAGGCAGCATCTTGAATTCTTTGTTTCCTTACCCACTTTCTCAATACTCTTTGGAATCCACCAAAGAGGGTAAAAATTAGATAAGTGTTTGGCTAGAAGAGAGAAAATGCTTATTTTTTAATCATGAAGGCTTAGGAATTAAAGAGTAATTCTGCTCTGCAGGCTTGCTGAATGAAACAAGTTGCTTGTGTTTCCTGAAAGCTTATCTTTCACCTAGAAGAAGAAAAGGAAGGAAATACATATAGCATCAAATAAAAGCCTGAAAAGCTCCTTCCCCAAAAGCCAAAGGACACAGATAAATGAGTTTTTCAACTAGTCCTCTGACATAGAATGATATAAACTATATATGTCACATCCTGTGGAGACTTTGAAAGTGATTTCTCAGATAAATAAATTAAAAGAGGGAAACATTCAGAGAATTACTCATCAGTAATACAACTAACCAACTATGTCAAGACTGTCCATCTGAAACTCCTAATGATTCTCGGAATATAGCCCTGTCCAGATTAAGATTACTGTAGGTAATTCACAAATCACAAGAGTTATTATTATCCAGGACAATAAGATAAATTGTCACCAGAATTTTACTTGACACAATTTTTAAAGTGTACTCTTGACTAACCATTCACATTTGAAATTATAGAATCACTCTTTCCCAACTGCCCCACTGTTATGTATTTGTTAAGTGGACAAAATTCTTTTTATTAAAAGACAACTGCAAGCCATCCCCACTAAGTCCTTCTTCTAGCTTGGTCCCTGGACTCACTTTTTTGTGACCTCTATTTACAAAAGTTTCAGAACTGACTAGAAACTTTGAAATTACAAATACGTGTAAGACTGATAAGTAAGACTGATCAAAATGAGACTGACACTCACGGCAGTGCAGACGGAAAAATCTCGTATTTTTTCCACCTGGAGATAAGAAGGGAGAAGCAGCAGCCCCTACAGAAGATTCCCAGGTCCTTCAGTGAGTTCTCTGGCCTCACTCCAAAAGAGAAGAATGAACTTATTCAACAGCCTTGTCCCTCACCCTGGATTGTATGCAAGTTGACAAACTCACAGTCAATGACACCAAAGACTGCTGACAGATACTAATGAAGAGTAAGTAAATGTGAAAACTAAGACTGTCAGCAACTCTTGGCTATTATTTTCAGAAAAAAACCAACAACAAGACTGAGGAAGGTTTCATGACATACTTGAATCACAGTGCAATAAACAGAAATGTGTGAGGTTTGATTAACTGTTGATTAAAACAGAATTTCTTTTGGGGTGTTTTTTAAATCACTGAGCAAAAAATAAAACACATGAATGTTGCACTAATCTTCGCTTCCTGCTTTGGAAGAAGACATAGTGGCTCTGAAATAAGACAAAATAAATAAGTAAATGTAAGACTAGCTTCAATCAGGAAACACTGGAAATATTACAATAAACTTTGATCCTTTTGACTTAGTGTGCTTCACCACAAGGACATGTGTGTTCAACCTCTTCAGGTTAGCTTAACCTTTGAGGTTAATTTGGAGATCATGTGGGATTTCGTTAAATACTGTAAGCATATACAGTAAGAGGAAGTCGTGCAAACCGTCTTATTAGGCACAACTTCAGTACAACTAAATAGATTGCAACAGCACATGAGACTCATAACTTCTTGAAAGAACAATGAAGAAGATAAAAGGAGTAAATAAAGTAACATCCTGACTCCAGGACTGGTTCTGCCCAGAGAGTAAATATCTACTTGTTGACAATCCTCCATGTGGAAAAGCAAAAGTATGCCATAAGAACAGTAAGTATTTTCTTTCCAATTAATTGAAGTAAGGTCTCTCAGATTATTGATCAGGGAAACTCTAAATTCTTTTTTTTTACTATTGCATTATTTTTTTTCATATATTCTTCAGTGTCCATGAAAGCAGGAAAAATGTAAATTCCTACTAGCTCACTGCCTATTATGGCATTAATGTCATATATGCTAATGTCTCTAATTAAATGGGCTTTTCAAGTAGCACTAATTCTCAAGAAGACGTTTTTCCCCCCATTTCAAGAGTCACAGGCACAGGCAGATTTTGTTTTCTGAGGATTCATTTTACATTGAACTACCAGAACTATTTTTCACTTTTTTTCCCTCCATTCACATGTCACACAACAACCCTTAGCAAAGGTCTGTTCCCTGTCAGAAAACTCATAGACAGCTTAAATCTTGGCAAACGGGAAAAGAGAAAATCACAGGCAGAGGTTGGGGAGGCAAAAGGAGCAAGGGAACAGGCTCATGAAGTTCAGTCAGTGGATCTCCTGGAAAAGGAAACAAGAGGCAAGGTCTTGTATTGCCTCTAATTCTACGTTCATGTATCTGGCTCATTAAAAAGACTCTTAAAAGCCCTTGTTTTCTTGGAAGAATCATCATCCAGGAAAATAAAAGTGGTGGCCTGCACATCAGTACCCCAGAACCTATATATTCCTTCATTATTATGCACACAGCTGGAGGAGTAACATTCTTTCCTCCAAATTAAGGCACCAAAAATATTAAAATATTGACTTTTACAATACTAATTTAAAATATTACAATTTTATTCAGATGACTTTTTAACACAAGAAATGAGAAATAATAAGCAATTTCAGGAATCTTGAGCGGGACCACTCTCATAAATCTACTGATAATGTCATCCTTTTCAGATATTTCTGCTTTCTATCATAGCATGCATCTTAATGAGATTGTAAAATACACTCCTCAAATCATGCATTTCCTTCACTTTTACTTTTTAACACAAAGAATAAAGCTTTTAAAAACAAAAAAAAGGCAGAAAAAAAGGAGTTAAAAAAACAAGGCTGAGGACTCTCAGATTTATAGGACAAGTCAATACAGACAGTTAAGTGAAGAAAGGAAAACATTTGCCAGTGTCACTGAATTGGTATCTCTGAATAATAACAACCTCTTTATCAGAAAGCGTATACTGAACACATCCCTATTAAGTTGTATGATGATGCTCTGGAAATTATTTCAGTGAAGAAACAGTTCACTTTTAATGGACATACTGCTTGGGAACTTTCTTGTCTTTGGCAGGATGTCAGCTGTGACCTGTTTGCTGATGTGCTCACTTTTCACCGAGTAACTTGTCTGAGACAAATAAATCATTTAATTTAAGTATATCACAGATATTAAATGGTAACAAGTTTGGGGAGTGCTATTTGAGAGGAAAGAAAGGTCTACAAAACCTTATATGAAAATTTAGATTCTAAAATATCTAATATTTTACCTCCTTTGGAAAAAGTGTTTTAAAATAAAATCCAAACACTACCACAATCCGCTCGGACCCTCCCAAGGATGTGTATATATGAACAGCATGTATTTTCAAGAATCAATTACTTAGCAAAATTTATATTAAGACTATTGACATGCATGCTTTCTTGGCATATATAAAACACGTTCGAAATGCTTCAAAGAGTGCAGTCCCAGGCCACACACCTTACACACCCCTGACTTAACAGACTACATAGATTTGTTTACACTTACAAGATCTAGGAGTTCTAGAGTTAAGCCAACTTACCCTGCGCTACAAAATCCAGCCATGAACACCATTCTGAGAAAAAATAATAGCTCTTCATTTCTGCTACTGAAATTCCTCTCTGATTCATCATCAGAGAAGAAAAAGGTCCACTTTTCCGTTTCTCTGCTCAGAACAAACTACCCTGAGAAGGAAAGAGCTTCTGTATTAACTGAACTTTGTTCCATAAATGCAACAGGTGGCACAAGATGACTCTACAAACATATTTTCCTCCACTAATGCCATTGTTCTTGTAATCATCTCTTTAATTATAGTGTTCTCCCCTCATGTCTCCACCCTGAATATTTACAGACTACCGATATACCCAATGTCTCATACAGTATATCTAAGCATAAGCCCTAAGTACATTTTCAGTCATGTTAGGCTTTAACAAGGCAAAGCAAACTGGTTTTCATGCAGATATTCACTATATTATCTGGAACTAGTCATTCTGAATTGCTCATTCACAGGTTTATCATCTCTGCTATGGATTCACACCCAACTCTCTTCTCCATCTTTCTGATAGAAAAATTGCAAGGGCATTTCAAGCAGGACAGGTAAGGAAAGTCTCAAGCATGGAAACCCAAAATCTCAAATGAATCCATTTTCAACATGTTTATCCAGCTAGCAAACAAAGGTGTGAATGCAGCAAACAGAAAACACAGCCTTACATGCCTATCTAGCATGGATCTATCTAGCATGGGAACTAACAGTAATAAAGTTGTCGTGGAAGACTTTAACACTGACCAGAAACGTCAGTGTTTGCACAGGCTTCAGGTGGGCTTTGGCTACAGCAAACCATTTGGGTACGCTGAAGCCTTCAGGTACTTAAATATGTCTGCTACATTTCTGTGTTCAGTCTGACATTTCCTGCATCCACACATTTTGCTAGCCTATCTGTAAGCTAACTTCCTTTCCTCATACAAGAATGCCCAATATACAAGAGAAATATTCATACAGCTCCAGGAGAAGATGCACCACATCTCCATCCCCTTGGCTGACACAAAAGATGCAAGTGTTCTTCCTCTAGACTCTTACTCACTCTTCACGGTGGATTATTCAGGTTATGGATTAACCAAGCTTTGTCTGACTTTCACTACAAAAATTTATTAGTATTAGACACCCACATTACTGCACTGCCTCTGTGCCTTTTCGCAGAACTTCTTTTGATTGGAAGGACCCTGTGACATTGACAGTCTCCTCATCCATCCATTCATTATGTGCCTAGAGCTACCCACAAAAGCAAACTGCCTCGGAATTTCAGTCATCTTCATCAGAAAACCAACCTGAATCCAGTGTGAAAAGATGCAGACTACAGGATGCCTCCAAAGATGCTCCTCATTCATACTACGCGCAGCACAGACTGAAGACAGATGTCTCTGGCATCTCCACTTGCCAGACTTGTTTTACAGCTCTCGGTTCAAGCTGACCTACTGTTTCCATGTGCTTACAGAAAGCGAGAAGAGAGAGAATCTCAAAGGATGGTCTGTGAACGCTACGCCAGGAAGCCCATCACAAAGGGCCACAGCAAGTCAACACCCTGGGAAATCTCCCCTGCTGATGGGAGACAAGTGTCCCCAGAGAAGACTGCTCAGAGCCATGGCTTTTCAGGGCTGAAATCCTCCACAAGCTCACAACTGCTGCCCCATCTGCCTGCAGTCAGAAATGCAGAAGCACACAGAAGATACACGGTTCAGGGACAGATGCAGAAAATGTGAGACTGTTTCACACAAGCCCGGCTCTACCAGCCTGGGCCCTGCCTGCCCAGGCAGGAGGGGCCACATGGCACCTGGTCCCAAACCTCTGCCTTCCAAAGAGCAGGTGTCACCAGAGCCAGAGCTCAACCAGGGTGAGCAGATAAAGGCAACACAGCCTGCCCTCAGTAGAAGACACCTGCAGAGAACAGTGCAGTGAGGATTAGGCCAAGGAGGACAGATCCAACTGTTCACGAGCTGTAAGTAAATGAAGTCCACTTTATTAAAATGGAAATAAAACAGAGATGGATTTGGTGAAGTGTGATGACTCTGGAAGCTCAGCTTCCCTTATTGAAGTAAATAAGGTAATGCAAAATCAATATATGAACTAGGACACTTACTGTTCAGTTAAAGACTCCTATGTTTTGTATGAAAGATTTTAACATGTGGGGAAAGGATGAAGTGACATGAAGCAAACTGCTCTCAGCAATTTCCAGAGATGCTAATGAAGAGAGAACAAAGCTTTGTGAGACCTGAGACAACAGGACAGAGTGGCTCAACCTTGTCTTAAGGAGAAGAGAGGTGCATACATCATGGGATTCACAGAGCCACAAGCACATTTACTTAGGAAATACATTCTTGCCAAAATTGAAATTTCACGCAGTGTAGCTACTGGACAGAAATGTTGCCAGGCTGGAGTACCTCTCCCCTTCCACTTTGATCCACCTTCCGTGCAACATTTGATCTGAAAGTGTCACTGGAAGCAGAAGTTTGCCACCAGCAAGGTGGGAAAACATGTATCAGTCCAAAAGGCCATAAACCAGCTTTGACCAAAACCATTAAATAATTCTTACAGAATATATATAAAGTTAACATTAAGAGCATATAATTGCTTTCCTACTGTAGACATAAAATGGGTAACAGGAAGGAAAGGAAACAGAATTTTTGCATCCTTGAAGACTTCAAACAGAAAAGGCTGCAACATGATCAAAAGGAGTTTTGGAATAATAATAAAGATGGGTGGGAGACAGAACAGACAGCTTCCTACAGAAACATACAATTTTCTGACTATACACACACCTATATATAGTGAAAGGAACCTGTAAGTAAGAGATGATTGCATAAAATTACAAGATTTATATTAAGCAGCTTAGTCTAAAGGAAATTAGGCAAAAATTAGGAAAACTATGTTACAATGTGTTCAAGAGATTAAATTTGTGTTTTTCTCCTATGTAGTCAACACTTTGCCTATGCTTGAAATTAGCCTCAATTCATTAATGAATGGCCAGCAGGTGCCTGAAACTTATAAAAACATAAATATTATAAAATATTTGGTGAAAGTGATGGCTTTTATGGCTACACTTAGAACTTAACTGTAATGCGAGTGCTACCAAGTGATGGTTGAATCCTACACGAAAATAATAGTCAAATTTGAGGAGACCTTATTTTGCTTTGCTTTGCTGTGCTGAATAGAATTAAATATTAAACTTTGATAATTTACTAGTTAGCACCTCTAGAAGTATCAAACCTTGGTCTCGTGAATATCCAGAACTAGTAAGTTAGGAAAGGTGAAATCTTTACGTTTCAGAAGTTATAATTTATAAAAAAAAAAACCTTACAATTTTAATTCCAAACCCAAGAGACGACAAAAGACTGTGAGCACAGTACAAATGAAGGTGTGAGAAAAATTAATCACCACAGAGGCATTTTTATCTTCCTTTTCTTTCCCTAAGAGTAAATGTCAACAATAAAGAAAGAAATTGTAAAGCCTTGAAACTTAACTAAGTTTATGTTGATTTCAATTTCCAAATTAGTTTAAAAATATACAAAAAAGTTCTCTTTTTTCTTAAAGACCGTAATAGGTCACTATGCATAAAAAAACCACGGAAGTTTTAATGAATTATTAAAAAATCTACCTCACATTATCTTAGGCAGTCAAGGTTAACTTATTTCAGAGAAAAAAACACAACAAAATACAGCTTTACTAAATATTATCTAATTATCAGTCACAGTAACACATTATTACACCACATACTGTGTGAAACAGACTTTGAGTAAGTGGAGGCAAATCCTAAATTTAGTGTATTACACTTAAAGATCAGAGGCTTCTTGATTTTTGAGTACAGTTAACAATATTTTTTTTTTTATAATTAGTTATATCTTTTTAGGATAGGAGCACTTAGTGACATTCTCCCAGAATATTAAAGGAGGGCTGGTGTAAAACATTCAGATCTTTGTTAAATACTGTCATACACCTGGAACTGCAAGGACAAATAAGATACAGTTTTTCTGCAGTAAATACTGGTGACAGAGGGTAATCACTATCATGAGTAACACCTCATATTGATAAAATATGTATTTTTTTAACTGTAAAAGTTGATGGATCCCTACATGAATTCACTTTCAGAAACGAGTATTTGTTCCTGCAAGAATCATCAGTTAAGAATATCAGTAATGCATACCCTAGGCTACTTACTGCTCCTTTCAACTCACATGCTGCTCAAATTTAAGTGCAACATTCTATATACACATATATCACACTGTAGGATCACATATACATTCACCTCACCCGAGCATATTTGATGTGGGTTATTTCTTGAGTGCCGCCTGCCATGAAGGATTTGGAAGAATCTTCGTAGGATCCTAAAATTGCTTTCATGTTCTTCCCTTAAGAGACGACGTTGCGACATGGGTGTATCTTCACCAAGCTATTCAGTAAAGGAAATAAAAAGTCTGCTCTTCAGAATTACACTCTTCTAACACACTGAAAAATACTTTAATTTTGTTTTTGGATGTCAATGGAATGTGAAACTCGTTTGGCAAATTCAAATGCTACCAAAAAATCATTAAAAAAGCCACGGATTTAAAGACCTGGAAACAGGTGCAGTGCAATTATTTGTATTGCATATGCTTTCCCTCAGGAACCAATACCTGGTTTTACTAAAAAGGAAAGACAAAAATCGGTTGCACTTAATGGACTGAAAATGCCAAGACAGTCTCTGCACAAAGCTGAGAGACCCTCTCAGTTCCTAGGATGCTGCACCCAGTGGACAGGACATCTTGCCACAGCTTTTAGTCTACTCGGTGTAATTAATGTGAATAAAGAAGGCACAGCTTCTCCCGTAAGCAGGTCAGACAAGTGAGTGAAATTTTAAAAAAGTGTGAGACCACCTCCTTTTAGTGTTTTATCCAAAGTAACTATAATCAAGCTAACAGCCCTGTGCTGTTTTGGATGAAGAAAAGCCCCCACAAAACATTCAGTTTGTTCATGCACTCCAGCAGCACACAGAGATCCAACACCACTGCTTGTCTCCAGTAGCTGATACTGCAGCCTCTGTCTTCACATCCTTGTCCTTAACGTGAGGGATGTTCAGCTGTTGCAAAGAAACACGCAAGGTTTCTCCTGAAGAACGTCTCTCTTTCAACCTTACAGTCTTCTTGTCAATTCACAGCTTGGCACTCCAAGGGCAGAAATCTCTCACTGATGCTTTCAGCACTTCCTACTTCTGTGTCTCAAGCACCTGGTATTCCTCAGGGGCAAGTGCTACGCTTGTGTCAGCAAATTAAAAAAAAAAATACCGTTGTGAATACAATGTTGTCAATTAGAAACTCCTCTTCAGTTCACTTGCCCAAAGTTAGACTCTCATCATCAATACAACTCTTCTTCCTCCCTCTGTATTTGCACAGAAGTAAGGACAGAGGCCCTCAAAGGCAGAGTCTTTTTCCAGAATATGTGAGCAGAGACGTCTCACAACAAAAATCCGAATCTTCCTGGGAGTTAACAAACAGCTAATAGGAAGGAAGGGAGGGGAAATGAATCCCAGGCTTTCTTAAAACATATCAGGAAACTCTACACTGTCTGTTCCCCCTGTCTCTTTCAATGCAGGAGAGAGGAAATTGATAATGCTGCTTTACTTGGCAGTCAAAATTTTCCTCTCAATTATGTTTAACTATGTCCTGTGTGGCCACAGGACTGCCACAATCCAAATGTATAACGTTACATACACTGCCCTGAAGAAGTGTTTTAAAATACGATGTAGTATCTATTACTCTGAAAGCAAATTCAAGGAGACAACCTTTAGTTGTCACATTGAAGTAGCTATTAAATAACTTGAGTCTATGGTTAGCAAATTTGCAGATGACACCAAGCTGGAGGGTAGGAGGGCTCTGCAGACAGACCTGGACAGGCTGGATAGATGGGCTGAATCCAACGGTATGCAGTTCAACAAGACCAAGTGCTGCATCCTGCACTTTGACCACAACAACCCCATGGAGCAGTACAGGCTGGGGACAGAGTGGCTGGACAGCAGCCAGGCACAAAGGGACCTCAGGTACTGACAGGAAGCTGAACATGAGCCAGCAGTGTGTCCAGGTGGCCAAGAAGGCCAATGGCATACTGGCCTGTATCAATCAGGAACAGTGTGACGAGCAGGACCAGGGAAGTGATTCATCCCCTGTACTAGGTACAGGTGAAGCTGCACTTTGAGTACTGTGTCCAGCCCTGGGTCCCTTAATTTAGAAAGGATATTGAAGTGCTAGAGAGTGTCCAAAGAAAGGCAATGAGGATTGGAGGGGACTGGAGCACAAGTCCTGCGACGAGTAGCCAAGGGATCTGAGGTTGTTTAGCCTGGAGAAGAGGAAGATCAGGGGAGACCTTATTGCTCTCTACAACTACCTGAAAGGAGGTTGTAGCCAGGTGAGAGTCAGCCTCTTCTCCCAGGCAATCGGCAGTAGGACAAGAGGGCATAGCCTTAAGCTGCACCAGGGGAGGTTATTTAAGACATTAGAAAGAAGTTCTTTACAGAGAGAGTGATTGGGCATTGGAATGGGCTGCCCAGAGAGGTGGTGGAATCACTGTCCCTGGAGGTATTTAAGAAGAGAATGGATGTGGCACAGAGTGCCATGATCTAGTTTACAAAGATGGTGTTAGGTAAAAGGTTGGACTTCATGATCTCAGAGATCTTTTGCAATCTAGTTGGTTCTGTGATACTGTGATTCTGTGAACTTATTAGAAAATACCAGTTTGCATATACTGTGTTAACAGAGACGAATCATTACAGTTTTGTTGGAAGATGTTCAACTTTCAACATGAAATCATGGGCAAATGTGACAATCTTGAAATGTGACAACCAAGAAAAGTATCAAGATAATAAAGAACTGATGAGTTTCATGCAAATATCACTTGTTTTCCAAATTCATTATAATCAGCACATGGACCACGCATATTGCAGCTGTGCCACCTGTCCTGGGTCAAAGGCCTACGAAACTATTTAAGCACACAGGGATTAAAAGGAAGGAAGGATGGGAACAGCCTAGTGGTGGAAAAACACCGTGATACACCCTGCCACTGTACTCTATACTCAGGATTCAAACAAAAGAGGAAGAGAGGTAAGGCATAGCACCTATATTAAACAAAATTCCACATTTTCTTGCGTTGCTTGTCACTGTGGGGCACAAAGCAGTGGTTCTGGCAGATACAGGGTAACAACACCATCCATAGGAACACCCTGTTTCTTGCTGAGTTTCCCAGTGGAGGCACCAAATGTGAGCAGAGGACACCTGTGGCAGATTGTCAGCTATCAGGGCTTTTCTCCTACTTGGCAGGCTAACTACCTGTTTGGGGCTTTTGGGGTACACCAGCCTCATGACCAAAGGAGCCATTCTGACAATCAACTGGGACATCAATGAAACTATACCTCTTCTTTCAGCAGCCAAGCCTCGCTAGAAAATGAGGTAGATAGAATGAGAGAAAATGGCCACAAGTTGCACCAAGGAGGTTTAAGTTAGATATTAGGAAAAATTTCTTCACAAAAACAGTTGACAGGCTGCTCAGGGAAGTGGTGAGTCACCATCCCTGGAGGTATTTGAAAGACATACAGATGTGGCACTTAGGGACAAGGCCTAGTGGTGGACCTGACAGGGCTGGGTTAACAGTTGGATTCAATGATCTGAAAAGTGTTTTTCAATTTAAATAGTTCTGTGATTCTATGAAAAGGGACTCTTGGTCTCAGTGGTGTTTTAAGCATGCAATGACACTAGTGGCACATGGTAAAAACCTCATCAACAATTTGTGCAGAGGATTATTACAATGAAGCAAAAGGATGTTCTCCTTGCTTTCTTTGCATATCAGATACACGCAGAAGATTGATGACTTGAGCTGTGAAGTTGGTAAGTACACACAATCCTACTGAAATCTAGCCATTAGCTACATCCCTGTCCACAAATAAGCTTTTAATCTTCTTTCAAGCACTCAAATTTGTGCCTAGAAGCAAAGAAATTAATCACAACAATGGCTATGGCAGTGCACAATCAGAAGGAAACAGATGGTGTAATGCACCGTTTTCCAAACAGCAGCAGCCTCTATCTCCAGGAAAATAATCTGAATATTTTCCCTTGGCATTGGCATTACTATAACAAAAAGCTCCTGTTAGAAGGATATTTTCTCTGCTCTTTACAGCACTGGCAAATTACATTGCAGATTATAGACAGTAACAGTCTTTGAGTATTCGTTGGCAGATCCAACCAGACTGCACCTATCTCTTCTTTCACATCACATAAATGGTAACATTCAGTGGGTAACACCCCCACCCCCCAATTATCTTTAAATAACTGCAGGCAGCCTGATACAATCAACAAAATCATGGCAATGAAATAGGGCTCATTTTTCTCATGCTTCATTTTCAGGTCTGTTTCTGACTGCAGGCAGAGTTGCACACTGCCAACAGAAGCGGCCACACTGACATCTCTAAACTCTCTTTGATTCTTCCTTTCATTCCCAGCGGCTCTCACAGTATTTTAGGACAATAACTTCAAGTTTTCTTGGGAATAATTAAATTAAGACGGCATCACTTTCTTCACTGCTGAATGTTCTCACTGTAGCTTTTGATCTTTTTGTTTGTACAGGGGCCTTATCTTTACAGGATATCTCAAATGCTCTACTACGATTTTTCCTGCAAATCCCAACAATCATTTACAGGCCATTCCTTACATCCTCACATTCGACACGATGCTGAAAGGTTTACAGTAGAGGACCACGTATCCCTCTTAACTGTACAAAGCAGGAGGCTCTTTTAGCAGAATCTTCACTGCTCTAGTGTTTCTTCTGTATTTATTCCATTCCTCAACACAAGTTATTCTTTCTATCTACTGATATGCCACTGGCACTGGTGTAGCTATTTCTCCTATTGTAGACCTCATTTTTAAGGCCAATGAGTACCTCTCACAGACATGAAAACATGGCACCTCTCATGCACTTCAAGATCTCACCATGCACAATCTTCTGCTTGTCTGCTCTTTTTCCCTACAGTCCTGGCAGGGAGGAGATTCTGAAAAGAAATTTCAGTATCAGAAGTGCCATCACATGCCAAATAAAAACCCAAAGCACTGCAGGAGAGATCTCACATGAAGAATATAAAAATCATATGAGGAATTGCATCTAAGGTACAAATATGCAAAGCTCAGAAATTACTGTTTCTTGGAACAGTTTTGAGAAACAAATATAAGGGCACGTACAAGCTAAATCTAGCCATGTGTATCTTTCAGCATCAACACACTCAGTAACAGTGGAAATGAAATGAGGTGGAAGGAAATCGAAATGTTGTTTAGATTTTTCTCTTTAAAGCATGCTTCATCAATTATCTCTGCACACATAATTATTTTGTTGAGAACCGTAATACAAACAGAAAGCTAAATTTGGCTCATGCTATAATTTTTAACAAAATGATTGTTTTGCACACCTTAAAATATAACTTAAAAGTTACTTCTAATCTGAAATGTAAGGTGTTTATTATAGAGTTGAACACCCATATACCATAAGAAGACAGCACTGATTGTTATTATGCTTAGTCCTGAGCTTCCTTATAACCCTACATAAATGCTGAATTATGGCAAGTTGCTTGTATTGATTTTTAAAATTGAAAACAAGTTGTCAAAGATTAATCCATGCCAGAGGCTAATCATTAAGTTAAAACAGTAAAGAGTCAACCAGAGGCTGATTTTGGCGTAGCTGAGATATTAAACACATGGAATTTGATACTTTTATATCCACATATTCCACAGAGCTCTTGTAGATGGAAAATGCTGAGAGTAAAACCCAAGAATATTCATTATTCCATGAATATTCTGGTATTTTTGAAATACAAAAAAAAGACTGAATCTTCCCTTTTCAATGTGGATGAGATTAATATAAAGTTTTTGCACAATCTTTTGCCTTTATTATTTTTATGCTTGTAAGAATTGGATAGGTGTGCTTATATTTCACTTTCAGACTACTCTAACAGAACATTCTCTTTAGCAAAAAGTTTAAAAAGGGGTCCCATAGTGCAATCTAGAGAATCTGTGATCTAGCATTATATTTAATAAAATACCATGACACAAAAGGAGAAGCTGGAGTGGGAGGAAATTTGAGAACTAGCTATGAATGGAGATATACCTTGGAAACCTAAAAGCAATTACAAGCAAACTCAGTACTTCACAAAAACAAAGACAATGATAAATATTCTTAATATTTTGATACTGATTTGTTAAAAGTTAGAAGTGAAAGAATAATTTAGTTTCACAAGAAATCTACACAGAAACCCCGAATGAAGTTAACAGTGCGTTACAAGAGCGAATTAGGTTAGTTGTCCATGCTTAATCCTAACTGGATGTATCTGCTCAGAGACAAACCATGACTGTAATAAGCATCAGATGATATAAGTAGATCAGGACTGAGATAAATGGACAGCTTGCATTCTATTTATACTTGCATATTATGCTGCTGAACCACTGCTGCCAGTCTTTCTTTAATGCAATCTCTCAAAAATTAAACTAAAATAAATCCTAAAATCAAGTATTTAATAATTTAAATTTATAGTAACAAACAAAAAAAATTTGCAATATATAAAATTAGGGTTTCAATATTCCCTAAGTGTTAGCATTTAATTGTCAAGATAACAACAAGCTTTTAAAGCCTAACATCTGTCCCTCTAATATAAGTAATCTTATATTGCATGTCTGAATTTCCTGAGGGTTAGCAATAAATGTGACCCATCTCCAAAAGAACAAGTTCCTCCACCATTAGCAACAGAAAATACTCAAAAAATCACAATGGATCAGAGAAATAACTAGAGGAGAATCTCTCTTTATGACCAGCTGAGCATAGTGAAGTTTAACATCTAGTAAGACAGTGCTTCTACTTTGACCTTTAATGTAAATCCTTTCACTTTTGAAGGCAACTAGCAATTGATTTCAAAACTCAAGAGATGTTCTAGGAAAATGTAAGGAAACTGTATGTACACTGGAGAAGACCAGGAGTTCAGAACACAGGGAAAGCCTGACTAGTATCTGGTGCCAATCCAAAACAGTAGGCAAAGGACATTGTGATATTACAGCTAATTAAGCAACTGCCACCACCAGTTCACTTGATATTTAAATTCTACCAGGTAAAATGACCTGGGAGATAACAATTACAGGTTGTGATTGAGCAGATTCATCAGTGGTATGGGGTCAACCTTTTTAGTCAGAAGCGAAAGCCTGTGAAGAAGAGGAATGTGTTCACATTAGGAGGCTCCTGAGAATTATTTCAGCCCTATGCTTGATATGGGCCCACACTGTCACCCAACCACAGCCCTGTGGTGAGCACCTGACAGCTGCTACACTGTGAGCACAACTCAAGGGAGGGGGGCAACCAGGGCAGGTGGTGGGCCTGTAGAGAGGGGATTTTAACAGCAAGAGAAGGAGAAAGAAAGAAAGAAATTGACACAAGACCTTTGATGTCACTGCACAACTGTGCCAGCACACCACGGAGTCACTGCAAGGGGAACCCGCTATGGAAAAACAGAAAAAACAATAGGCAGCAAAAAGAAGTGGCTTAAAATGGTTTATCAAATACAGTTTTATTGACAATGTCCTGTAAAGATTAGTATAGTTTCAGGCATATTGGTCATTCTGTGCACACACACGCTGGGACACAGTGGTCATTCTCGTAGTGTACCACACAATAATCAAACTAAGGGACTCAGGATAAGTAATTGCCTTTATACACTAAATTATGCTAGTGGAAGCTCTGTCCAAAAATTACCTGCATTTAGTATGCATATATATATATACACCTATATAAACCCATATGAACATATAGAAATGAGTAACACATCCAGTCAACAATATTGACTGACCTTCCAGTAAACAGCTCTCTGCAGAATCAGCAGGAGAAGAGAAAGTCAAAATTTGACACTGGAAGAACTGTTGCTGGCATTTAGGAATACTTTGATTATGCTCAAAAAAGAGAGTTCTTGTTCAAAAGTTGTATTTTTTTAACAGCTACAGCAGGTATATTGCACTTGCCCATCAAGCTGATTTCTAGCAGAAGCAGATGGAGAAGGAAAAGGGGAAAGAAAAGCATGCATTTACACTCTGGTCAGATACTGCTGCTTTCCCAGCCGGGTCTGCCACATCTGACATTAGTGAATAGCTCACTAATGAAACTTGCACTTCCTTAGTTTCTCTACAGGAGACAGAGCAACCTGCTGCACCACTTAGGAACACATTTCTCAACTGTTCAGGGAGGCTGATTTTGCTGAGGTCCAGGACTCTACAAACCCTGTGATTAGATGGGAGACTTTCAAAAGGTCTTTTCCTGAAGATGATTCCTGTGACAATTATGAAATGCAGAATATGGTATAGACTGCCGTGAGACCTATGCATCTACACAGCTCCCAGCAAGGGTGAGCCCTGGCTACAGCTTCTGGTGTTCTCAATAATCTAATGTGTACAGTGAGAAATGACCGCTGCACACCTACATAAACAGATGACGTTGTCTTGCTGTGCTGCCACAGGCCAGGAGCACCCTTTGAGCCTTCCATCTCTGTTACCCTAACTTCCTTCCTCTGAAAAACAATCTCTATTGCCATGTGCTCTGGACCCAAGGGATCCAGTGCTCAGCTCTCATGTCTGATAGAGAAGACTTCAATTCTTTTCCACATTTCACAATCCTTCTTCTTTAGTCTTTTCATGAATGGGCTATTAATAAAACAAGTTTTCAGTTGAGTAGCTGCTTTGAAATTCTTCTGCATGGACTGTTACACCAATTACAAATTTATATGGCAGTAATCCATCCAGCACAAAAGAAGTAGTGCTGTTAATACTTCACAAAGCTTTAAGTAATACCTTTTAGAGACCTTTCAAAAATGCTGCAAAAATCCCTATTCTGTAAGCACCTCATGCAATTTTTCTCAGGCTACTGTTAGGATACAGCACAGCAACTTTCTGAAAGTTGTACAGCAAATTTCTGAGAAGGTTATAGATTGATAAATCACTAAAGTGCTTGGAAAAGGAATGAGATTTTTGTAACATTAATGAATGTTCATGAACTGTTGATTTCGACAATATTCATATAGGTCTCTAGCAAAATGAGATTTTTCCCCACGTGCAGATAAGCATACTTAATTGAACTGGGATGAATGGATTTACTGGTGGGATGTTTGTCAGTCTCCTAGACAGTCAAAGTTTTAGTTTGTTCAGAGTTAGTTGGCCTCATTCTGCTTACCAGCTAGTCAGTTCTAATAGACATATTTTAATTACAGTCATCATTTAGGACAAGCAACCAAGTACATCCAAACATACAGTGAGATAGCGAGCAAGGGTCTTTATGTCATCTGGAATTGCAGAGGACTAGGACAAGTCCATGTTTCAGCTGAATAATGGAAAGATCTTTGAGCTTTCAATTTTCTTCAAAAAATTTAAAACAAATGCTTTATGATGTGCAGGGACTATCATTATAATGATAGTAAAAGGACTGAGAAACTCATTCCATCTATAGCATCTTACTGGCAAGAACCAGCAATGAATACAGCCACAATCACACAGACACTTTGTTTACTTGACTCCATACTGCTGTCAAAGGCAGGATTCCTGCTCCCTGTGACTTCTTGCTTCCTTTGTGGGGGCATTTGTATTTGTGCAGCCAAACAGTGAATTATACATGCATATGTTCCAGGTAGGAGAAGTGGGGCAGGGACACATGATGTGGCCCCTGGTTGACGAAGTCAGTAATGATGTTACGCAATGTGGCGTGTGGAAAGTTGCTGAAATTATAAGTACCTATTGATTTCCAGGTTGGGTATACTGCTTAACAATTATTTCCTAAGATAGTGCTGCAAGCTGTGCTTGTTTCTTTCAGATTCTTCAGCTGAGATCTTCACATGATTTAATAAAATAGCACTAGTCATGACTATTTATGGCTGTACACTTAGAATCCCAATAATGGCACAATGGGTAAACATATCACTGGAGTTACGGTCTCCAAATAAATTATTACAGCAAAACGTGCTGGAAGACACTGAAGATTTTGTTAATTAAATATATGAAGTAGAAATAGGCAGTGATGAAATAATGGCTCCTTCTGACATACTCATACAGCATGAAAACACAGGGGGAAATAACATTGTTAGTATGGAAGCTACTGAGAAAGAAACAGTTGAGACATTACCAAAAAATCATAGGTTATACCTGAGCAAAAACATTTTCCTGTACACCCTCTCATGTGACTAAAGCCTGCAAAGGGTACAAAATGTATGTCCCCATAGCTGTAGAGCCGTACAACTGCAGGTCAATTCCAACCCACAGCCCCTTCCTCACTCCCTAATTTGGGTCTCATTTGTTACATTTAGATTCACAGATTTTTTTTTCCAGACAATGTAAGTGAGGCTTCTTATTTGTTAGTTAAAGTTAACACTGTGACAGCAGTTTTGATTTGTTCCTTCTTTGTACAGAAAAAAATATTACACAGCCATGCTCTGCTGTCTATTAAGGATATGTTTCTGAAAAATCTGACCATTAAAAACATTACCCTATTGCTTCACTCTTCATCCTCAAACCAACTTGATAAATCTCATTTGTTTGAGGAAGATGAAAATGACACTGAAAAGACAACTATTCAGGAAGAGGGGCCCAAGTGCTAACGCACTGAACGACTGATACTGGGGACTTGGTCTCAGGGAGGAAGCAGTTGGGATCTCTGGGGAGGGTACTTTGCTCCAGAAAGCTGGCATCATTTCCAGGTTACAATTACTCCATCCATCATGACATATATACTGTCCTAGTGTGTTAGAGTCCAGGATATTGAGACTACACCTCAGATTGCCCTGGAGGGTCTGGGACCCCCACAGAGACCCCAGGAAGATACAGTTTTTGATCTGCGTCCCTGGGAAAAGCTTCCAACATTGATGGAAGAAGCAAAAGCAACAAAAATATAACTTAGATCATAGTTTAGTTTGTCACAGAAGTGAAACTTATAGTTCTAGGTTTTGTAGTATAGATATAAAGGAAGACAAGATGGAGGATTTTGGGTGTTGCCTTGAGTTCTTTCTTCTTCTTGCTCTTTGTACTGCAGTAGAGCTGGCATTTAGAGATTGGTAGAATAGATTTGAGGTAGAAATAACGTGTTAGTAACAAGTTAGGATTACTGGTACAGAACTGTAAACATGATACGTAGTACCTGTTAATTGGTCACTAGTGTCCTTAAAAACGTAGAAGCAGTTGCCATTTGGGCTTTTTCGCAGCACACGCTCTGGTGTGTTAAACCCAGGTTAGGGTGACATGCTGAAGTTGTGATAAGAACTTAATAAACAGCAAGAAAAACTGAGAAGCTGCGAGTCTTATTCCTTTATCTGGTACTGGACTTTGATAATAAGAAGAAATGCTAGAGAACAAGAGCTCGGGCCATCCACAAATATCATAACAAATATCCTACAAGTAATCTTACAAATGGCGCCCAACGTGGGGCCTTGAACTTTGTCTCATGGAGGAAGCAGTTGGGATCTCTGGGGAGGGTACTTTGCTCCACAAAGCTGGCATAATTTCCAGGTTACAGTTACTCCATCCATCATGACATATATACTGTCCTCGTGCATTTAAACTGTCTATATTTTTGCCCTTGTACACATTCACTCTTTCCCACAGAAAAAGTGCTTTGCTGTTCAAACAACCTCTGGTGTTTCACCTGAATGACTGACAACAGTTATCAGAGCAGGATGGGATGTTCAACAATCAGCAGTGGAACTCCAAATCCAAGCACATGATCATCTTGGGAACTGGTCCATTCATTGTGCAATCAAACACAAATCAGAGACTTGGTCACAGAAGCAAGCTTTGCTCAGATTTGCGATGTGTAGGCCACCAGCACCAGGCACCTCTATTAGTTATGTACAGGTCTGCAAGGGATGTTTTTCATTTTGTATCCTCAAATACCGGTAGGGCATCTGGAAAGCATCACGCATACTGACCTTCCCCATCAGAAGAACATATGGGATTCCCGGACATACTCAAGGAGTGAGAAACAAGTAAGAAAACAAAACAGAAAAGGCAGAGTTGCAGCAGTTCATGTTAAAGATATACAGTACTCAAATATTTCAGACCTTCCTAGTTGCTTTTGAATCCAAATAAATCCAGATCAAACCAAAGTTATATCAGGGAAAAGGCTGTTACTGAGTGCAGAAACTTTGCAGAACATTAAACCACGAATTAGACTGTGCTCTGCTTTGCAGCTACATGTCTGGACTTGGCTGTTCTTCTGGATACTAATAACATCTTATCGAATTTCCTTACATACAATCATTGAATTATCTTCAAACATTTAAAACAATCTGTAACAAGTACTACAATGTATAGTATATGGATATGCCAAAACAATAAATAGTAAGTAACTAAAAGAAACAACTGGCTGCTACAAAAATTGACAAAACCAAATTATTTTAAGTAGCAAGACCTAGAAGCCACCTGTGGTGGTTTTTTAGTGGCCAGGTTTTTTGTTAGCAAGGGGTCCTATGGGGAGGCTTCTTTGAGAAGCTGCTGGAAGTTTCTCCATTTCCGGCAGAGCTAATGTCAGTCAGCTCTGGGCTGGACCTATTGCTGACCAAGGCCAGGCCAATGAGGAGTTATGGTAACACCTCTGTGATAACATATTTAAGAAGGAGGAAGAAAAAAGGTACAGGCAGATGAACATGGCTGCTTAGAGAAGAGCAGAGTGAGAAGTTGTGATTAACACCAAGGTGAGTGGAAGAGGGGGAGAGGAGATGCCTTAAGCACCAGAATGGGGCCCCTGCAACACGTGATGCAGACCATGGTGAAGTGGGTTGTCTCCCCTGCAGCCCATGGGGACCACAGGGAGCAGAGATTCATCTGCAGCCTGTGGAGGACTTCAGGACCCCACTTTGGAGCAGATGGATGCTTGGAGATCCATGCTGGAGCAGGATTTTCTGGTGGCCCATGGAGACTTACGCTGGAGCAGTTATACTTGAAGGACTGCAACCTATGGAGAGGTGACCTATGTGGCAGCAGCACCTGAAGAGCTGCTGTCCATGGGATGGACCCACAAAGCAGTTTTGTGATAGACTGTCTTTTGTGGAGGAGACCCCACGAGGAAGCAGGGGTAGGACTCCCCCTCTCTGAACAGCAGCAGAAATAACATCTGACCATAATCCCCCCACTCCTGTCTTCCCAGGCCACTGGGCGAAGGAGGGAGATCTTTGAAAGAGGGAGGAGTAGGGGGAGAAAGGTGTCTGTAAAATCTATCAAACTTCTCACTCTTAAGATCTGATTTTGATAATAATAATCCTTAAAATTTCAAGTTGGAGCCTGTTTTGCCTGTGAAATAACTAATAAAGAGTTTCTTATGGTCCTTATCACAAAACTTGTGAAACCCTTTAGTTTTTCCTCTCCTCTGTCCATTTGCAGGGAGGGGAGTGGGAGAGTGTGACACTGAGTGTGAGTCTTTGGCATTTAGCCAGGGTCAAACCACTACACCTTCATAAAGTTACTGTGTTTTGATTTATTAAAGATCCATTTTAATTGAGCTGCAAAAATTTTTGCTCTGCCACAATGGTACTGGAACACCGGTACACTTTACTGAAAAGGTTAAAGTGGGAAGACTTTAAACACTGTAGACTACTACCACATTCCTCCAAGTAGCTGGGCAACAGGTTTCATGTGCCCTCTCTATGTACCCGAGGACTCGGGAGACTCCTGGAACATCTCCACATTGGAACATTCAAGTCTCAACCAAGCATGTCTATAACAAGTAAATTGGCTTTGAGCAGGTGGTTGGACTAAATGACACCCACAGAAGCATTTTCCAATCTAAATTATTCTATGATCATCTTGTCCACTTAGCTCCCTTGCTGTTATCCGATTGTGTTCACTGCTTTGATTCCTACAGAGAAAAAAGGAACCATTTGCAATACTTAATTTTTGTCAGTTGTTTCAATTTCCCAGTGAATTAATAATTTAGAAGAATTTTATCTTTCTTATTTTAGAGTTATGTGAAGAGGCCAAGTGGTAAAGCAAAACACTAAATTATTTACAAGTTGTACACACATGCAGGCAGATAAATGGTGTAGCATTATATATTTAAGAGTTGTTAGAAAGTACAGAAACGATAAGCATGACAGCCAAAGTCCTTTGTCAAAGGAGAGAAAAGTAGCCTTCAAGTCTGTGTTAATTTTTTTAGACATTAGAAAGAGCTAAAGCAAATGTATTTAAGGTAGATCTGAAGACTGTACAACCTTCAGAGCTACCAGAGTAAGCAGTTCCTGTTTGCGAATGAAGGAATGAGGCTCTATTTCCCTATTGGCAAAATTCTTCCCAAAAGGCAATTAAGACCCTGCTCCATGTTTTAAGATGATGGAATTGAGTAAATCACAAGTATGCAGACCTTTCAAGAGCTGGCAGGTGATTAGGCATCACAGACTAGGAGAATAAATTATAAATTCATTTGTAATGGGTGGATGGTGCTATAAAACAACAAACAGATCCTAAATCTCCAAGTCTCCAATTACCATCTCTATTCAGTTTGCTTGAATAATAACTACATCTTCTTATTTTGGTGCTCAAAAAATAAAGATCTATGAAATAATATTAGAACGCTGAATTTTTATACAACTCTGAAGCAAATCTACATATGATGAAGACCAAGACAGCAAACATAATTCCTCATAATTCAGCCTTTCTAAATGTGTTCACTGCTTTATACATGCAGCTGAAGAACTTCTTTCAAATAAAATTTAACATGAAATAGTTTGGAAAAAAATGGAATAGGAAAAAATAGGTTTGAAGTACTATCCTCTGAATATCTACTACAAAGAAACTGTGAAACAGAGCAAAATACCACTATGCTTTCTTTGTTCAAGTAACTTCATATTTTTCTCAAAAACTGATTTAAAATATATTTCTTTCTTAATGTGCATATATTTTAGACAAAGACGTTCTGTTAAAATTCATCTGGCTCTCCGACCCCCATTCCCCCCAATGCACACAGACAGGCATAGTCATTAAAGGACTGGCAGAACAAGATCTCCTTTCTTTTCTGAAGGGGGCCCTACTAACAAAGGACCTCCAAAAGTGGTCTTTATTGTTAGGTGACTGGTGATGCAATCTTTTACAGCAGCGAGGATTTAGGATCTACTTCCTCCATGTTCTGTCAAGTTGACACATCTCTTACACACACTGAATTAGTGTCCTTCTACCCCCTAGTTTTGACAAATCGCTATGGCTTGTCACTGACTTTAAATTCAGCAGGAACCCCTTTGAGCACCTAAAACAAGCTCCACCACACCCGGAAGTAGTTTTCTATACATAATGTGTTCAGCACATAATGACAGCAAGTGGAAGGGGTTAAAGCACCTCCAGCCTCAGGGCTTGCCACAGGTCCCCAGAAACACTCAGTCTGGCTTGGAGCTCACTCCTTTCCCTGATGCACGCCCCTGCCTCCTGTCACTGGTAGAAAGACCACTGGATCCAGGGGACAGAAGGTTCTCCAGCAAGGAAAACATGGTTGCTGGCACAACGTGGACCCAAGCCTGCAGCTTGGGGAAGGCTGGTCAGTGACACTGCAGCCAAAAGGGAAAGGAGGCTGGACCTGAGTGACAGAAGATGCTGTGTAATTAGAGTCATCTTTTAGTGAAAGGAGACACTATGAGGAGGCCTGTGGAAGGAAAGGGACTTGGTACGGGCAAGGTTGGAGAGGGGCAGCAGGAACTGAAAAAGAGTGAGGGCAGAGGAGACACAGGCACTGGGTAATGGGAACAGAAGGCCAAGAAGAGAGTTAAGCTTTCAGGATTCATATGAGGAGAGGAAAAGAGCAGCTCTGCCATGCAAGGAAAACTGCTTCTGGCTTTGCCCGAATGCTCATGTGCTTCCTGCTCAGTGCTGGCTGATTGATCCTTCACCTGGAGTAGATGTTTTGCTGTGACCTCTTAAAGAAAACAGACAAGCAAGACTTGGGATCATCCTGTTCATATTGTATCTCTACAGATATATTCCCTACCATGAAGGCAGAGATTGAGAGGGAGAGACAGCAGTGCAAACAAGACACCATGATAACAAATAGTTAGTTTATTTTGACAAGTACTAATGGTTTTGGGGTACAAATTTTAATGAAGTGTGTTAGAACACAATGCCTTGGTGAGATACCTATGCTTTCATGATCTTACAGATGATGAACAGACAAAGCAAAAAATACAAGGCCTCAAAGGAGCAAACATCTGTCATACAAACCCAGGTGTACCTTATTTTCTTTTCAGAGTAAATCCTGTGCCTCAATTCCATGATTTAAAGCATTTTTCCAACTGAAAATGAAATTTGACAGCTTGAATATATTCTCACCAAACTGCGACACAAATTGATAGCATATACAAAGTTAACTTTGCAAGTATTATAAAGCAAGAAGTTAATACCCAGCAAATTACAAAAATGTTCTCAGATAATATTTAAGATATATAATTTAGCACTGAAAGGTAAGTTTATTATGAATATAGACTTCTAAATGGAAAAAAACAAACACCTAATCAATATGTTTCATATCAAGGCTAGCAAAACAGCACATAGCTGACACAAAATTGTGTTTTTCTCAGACAGAAGAGGATAAATGGCAAAAATATTTGTAGCTCTCAATAGACAGGCTTGGGGAAAAAAAATTAAAAAAGATATCTCATTAAAAAAAATTACTTCTAGTTCTTATCATTGCAGTTCATTTCTCACAGATACTTAAAATTGTTCTAATATAATGTACACCTTGTCTTTAGTTTGAGCAATGATGCTTTTCAAATTTTTTTTCTGATTCGATTTTAGATTCAGCTAAGGCAAAACTGTAAATTACAATTGATAATATTCACTGAACCAGAAAGGAAGACACACTAACACACCGAAGTAGAAAAAAATGTCAAACTAAAAGTAACACTTTCTAGACTCCATTTCTACATTCAGCTTTGAGTCTTGAGCCTTCCTGATCACCATCCTGTCACAGGTTTGTTTTTTTAGACATAGCACAAGGTCAAGATGCAAAGGGAAACACAGGTTCTAAGTCAATCACTGGTTGCACCTGCATCCTATTTACTCACCTTGAGAGTTAAAAATGTGGCATTTGAAGAAATTCCAGTATTTGTTAATACATACTGGACTCTGAATTTCTAACTCTGAATTTCCCTGTAATTTCTAACTATACAGTTTTCATCTTTGATGTCCTCTGAAACATATTGCTTAAGAGATCATGCATTTGTTTACGAAGCATGAAAAATTTTACAAAAGAGTTTGGATAAGTGGTGTCAATATTTCTACCTTTCACAGAAATCAAATAAAATTTTGTATGAAAAAACCTTGCGTGCAGATATCACAGTGAAGTGCAGCAGTCTTTAGTTATGGGCAGGGGAGAGAACAAACAGAAATATCACATGTTTCTAATTCATGCAACATGGAAGACTAAGAGCCTGATACTACACCTACCGAAATGAACTCCAAGACAACTGGTGAGTTCAAAATTAATTTAATTAAAGTAAATGCTGGCAGAAGCATGCATCAAGAAGTCAAAAGACTCAGTCCAGAAACTGGGCTTAATAGACATGCAGAGATCCATGTAGATTTCTGCAGAAATCAAGTAGCCACACTACTGTAATAGATCAAGAAGCTTCTCTCTGCTTTGCCAGCCAACAAACCAACAGCTGTAACATTCTACCACAAAACAGCCATTTCGGATTTGCGGTTAACCAAGAGAGTAAGCTTCTAAAGAGATGATTGTACTTGGCTCAGTAATCCAGGAAACACAAATTATGGGAGATGGTCACAGGAGTTTACCATTTCTCCTCTGAATTGACTGCAGAGCACTAATGAAGGGATAGTCATATCCCACCCTGTTCCTCCAAAGCCACAGCCATGTGTTCCCACCGCTGCCTCAGTACCAGCTCAAATGACCAGATGAGGCAGGGCAGACCACAGAGATGACACTTCTGCTCCCCCCTCCACCAAAAAAAAAAAAAAAAGCACCAGTTCAATATATTAAAATTGAATATATTTCATATAATTCAAATTTCAATTAATGATTCAATAATTCAAATAATTGCAAGGTACTCACCTCACCTGATGCAAGAGAAATCATGGGAAACCAAAGGCAAGGAAGAGAAAAAAAGCAGATGTGCTTGCAAAATGGTTTGGGACCAACAGGTCTCAAAAAGCTTAAAAAATTGTTGCAGTTGAGCTTGGTTTTGTTGATTTTGTTTGTTTTAACTGGCCTCACTTATTAGGTAGTAATAATATGGTTTATTAGCAGCAGTCAAACTGCTGCTTGACGTTAGAAGCTTTTGTTTGGGGAAAACGCAGTTTTGTTGGCTGACCCTTCAGCAGTTGTTGGAGCCTAACAAGCTAACCAGGTGTTGACTCTACACAACACAAACACGTAATTCTGCACTAAGCGTTACGAAATGTGACATTTTATGCTTTTTTTCCAGTCAATTTCTCAAAAACTAAAAAAAAATAAAAAAAAGTTACAGAGATGGAAACTAAAACACTGGAGCAAAAATCTATTTCATATCTTACTGTTTATAACATAACTTTAGTTACTTGCTGACAGAAGCAACTGAGGTGAAGAACAAAACCAGGTAACAGCCCCAGATATCCAGGTTTACCTACAGTCATCACTGAAGAGATGCCAAACAGGCTACTTCCAGATGAGACAGGGTGATTGCTCTTTCCCTAGGCTCCCACCCTAGCCATGCCCAAACTTTATCAGGGGAGGAGCAGCACAGGTACCAAACTCTCCTTCGCCCTCCTCCCTCCCATCCCACCTCACCTTCAGGAAAGGAAACCCAGGTGACTCAGCTGGGCAAGAGCTACAACAGGACTCTCAGCTCTGCAAGCAGAGGACCAGACTTGCCAAGAAATACTGTGGGTCACACCCTTCTTATTCTCACAGTTAGAAAAACTGCTTGAAGCCCACTGACAGTACTGTGCAGTGATGTGCCTGACCTTATTTCTGCTGGGAATGTTCCTCCCTCCCTCATCAATTCCACCATGCTTGTCTAATGTTTCCTTTTTTTCTGTGTCAAATAAAGATAACAAGTTACTCGAGGCAGGGAACTGTCGAGAGCATTATAGCTCATCTGCAAAGGGTTTGGCAGGCTGTGCAAAAAAATTGAGCAGAGCAGATGACCAGCCTTTAAAACAAACATAGTTTCATTTATTCATAGCTTAATAGCTTACTAATTCATTGCCTAATGTGTTACTAGCAAGATTTTAAAAATCAGGCTTTGACTCTCAAAAAATTCCTTTCAAAAGGTATAAAGAGTTCAAGCTAAGTTTCCCCCCATAAGTATTTTGTGACACTATAAAATTAAACTTGATACTTTTAATAACTTCTTCCTGAGTACTTCCCAACTCCAGTAAATTGCTCTGAGGTCAATGGGATGCAGCTCCCTGATGGCCATGACAACCCATGTAGTCCCACACTGGCTGTAGGGCAGGATGGGTGGAGAGGCAGGGCCAAAGCCCCAACACAGCACCCCGTTTGGCCCAGCTCCCTGCACAGGACAGCAACACACACATGGCAAGGCTTGTGAGGCCCCACAGGGGCTAATGAACAAAAATAGAGCCCATATGACTAACCCACAGTTGATTTGCTGCCAGGAGCAGGAAGCAGAGAGAAGGATTAGGAAACAGTGGAGAGTGGCTTCCTTATCTTCCATGTGTATCTTTAAACCTGAATACTATATACTCCATTTCCTCTTATTGAATGTCACAGTTCTAACTCTATATGGGCCATCACAAGTCTCACATGTCGTGGAAACTTACTGACTGGTTGTCAAACCAGTAAGACTGCTGGTCCAGGGTGATGGTGATACTGAGTAGGAAGGCTCCTTTGTCTCACAGCACTGCCTGCTCCTGCTTTCCTTCTCAGGCAGGATGCACACCAAAGAACCACCAGCCATGCTGCAGCTCAGGCAATGTCCACGTGCAAAAAGTCAGGAGCTTCTTGATGGGAAAGGATGGGAGAGGAACTCCTGAGGGAATGTGGGGGAACAGGAGGGGCTTCTCTGCGATCCAAGCACCAAACGGTAACACCCATATCCCTTCCTGTCTTGGCAGTCGCACTTCAGGATGGTCTCAAATACCTGTATTTCCCCTCAAACTACTCTTGGATCTCTCTATTCTCTCATTTTCCTTTGGGGATAAAATTTAAATCCTGCCTGTTTTCACCCACTCCAATAAGGGCTCCCTGCAGCATCATATAAATGTCAGGCAGAGTCTTTACTGAATTCAGCCCTAGACCATCGTGGGAATTAGAGAGTGTTTACAAAGAATGTCATATAAAGCCCAGATTATTTGTGCTGTTTCTATGTTTTAAAAAGCAGGTGATAGGATGCAGAAAAGTTTGTTACTGATTTTCTGAAGACTGGATGGGAACTTTAACTTGGATAATTGCTAAGCTCACCATGCAAAATTAACAACATAGTATTTAATGCATACATTTACTCTCCTCACAAAAAATTATAACAGCCCTCTGTGCCACCCAGAGCTTTTTGATTCCCTGTCAGATCCTCAAAAATGTAAACAATTACTTTGAAAAACACCTCCACCTGGCACACTGAAATAGTTTGTACAACAACAGAGAGAAGCTGTTTCTATTAATATCCCTCTCCTGCTCCAGGCTATGTGCTCTCAAAGCAATTCAGGTATACCATGTTCAAAGGAAATGACTGTGAAACAACGAGGGCACTGAAGTCAGAAGCAGACTGCAATGTCCTTGAAAGACAAGTGAAACATGAACTGGGGGTAAGAAACACTGAAGAGATTCAGCAGAGGGAAATTAAGAAAACATACAATTGGAAAGCTAAAAATGCTTTCTCTTGTTTTATTTGTTTTTCTTTCCTTTACTTCATAAATTACTTCACAAATTATTTGTCTGGTATGGCAATGCCCATTTTCTTTCCCTGAGCTGTTGGTAGCATTTTGAAAACCATCAACAACTCCAGTGCCTTCCTCTTGCTCTCTCCAATGCACTCAGATGCTCTTTGCCTCTCTTTACCTTCAAATCTCTAGTATCCAAACTCCAATGTACATGTCACAGGTCACTTGCAGCCTCAACACTCCTTGCACAGAATCCAGAAACGGAATTTTTGGCTGCAACTGTTCTTGACAAAACCAGCTGTGCCAAGATCACAGAAAATGTCTGAGTCCTGAGCATATAGGAGCTATCTCATAATTAGAGCCTGGTATTCATCAGAAGCATGAATTAAGTAATTATGATGAATTTTCATCACTCTTGTGATTCCCTGTATGGAAGTCATACTCCATCATAACTATGGAACACAAAGCTATTGTGTTTCATACGCTGTATTATGTGAGGCTCAGTTTCATGTCCTACTAAATGACCATCTATGAGCAAAAGATCCAGAGAATCCTTTTATACCACCTCATTTCTGCCAGCTTTCTGTTCTGTTCAAGCTGCATAACCAAACACACCTGTTTGCTTCCAAACCCTTTTCTCCTTCTTTTCTTTCATTGTCAACAATCCTCAAAGTAAGCTGGAAAAATTCCTCCCTCAAACACAAACAAAACTTTTGTTAAAAAAGGCAGGTGACATCAGTTAACCTAAACTGACCGACTAAGTAACACAAGGTAAATTGGAGAGACAACCAACAGCCCTGGACAAAATACTGACCAAAGGAATGCACTTTGCCCAGCCCAGAAGCAGACACAGAGCTGTTTAAAGGAAGTCTGCAATTTATTGGTTTTTTATATTTTTAACAACAAAGGTTGCAGCCTGAAGAGTAATTTTTAAAATCAGCTATGTGTATGCTCAGTATTTTCTATTTACATCAGGTATCTTGGTGTTTCGTATGCAAAGTCACCCTCCCTTTAAATTCATTAGGCAATAGGCAGGAACTAAAAGAAAAGGAAGATACATTTCTGGCTCAACAATAATTGAGACTATAAAAGAACTAGGACAGTCACTTTTCAGTGCAAATTTTCTGCCTGCCACATGAAATTCTGAAGACAGAAAGACCTTTAGTAAAACTGTCACTAAGTAAATGCCTCAAGCACATGAAGGGGGACAGCATTTACACCCCTGAAGTAATAGCACAGGTGAAAATCAAGAGCTTACCTATCACACAGCAGTGGAGCTCTCAACTTGCCAAATACCTGTTTGCCCATATTATCAATTTTAAGAAGGCTGCCAAACAGCATTACACATCTAAAACACTTCAAAACCTGGCAGTACCACACTGCACTGTGCTTTGTCAGCTTGCCACAATTTTGGCACCACATCCTACTAGAAAGCTGCCTTCCCCCAGGTCCTCAAAGGGATTCAACTGCCTAAAGCACCTGCTCCTACTAAGCTCAAACACCATCAGCCTTCACATGAAGACAGAAACATTTGAGGATGGCTATCACAAAGCTTTCTCCATTTCAGCTTACTCCCATGTTGGAATTCACAGCCAGTTACACCTTTAGTTTCACCAAGTTTAACATATTTTCATTGCAGCGTAGGTTTCATTGTGCCTGACTTCTTGCTCCTTCAGAGAACCATGTGGGAAGCCCAACAGGCAACTTCAGGCCCCTGGTACACCACAACTCAAACAGCACTTCCTGTAGTTGTCACAAAAAGACCAGCAGAGACAGATCAAGGATATAACTAATTTTCAAGATTGCTGTGAGGGGATCTATTGTCTGAAAGCACCCAGACTGTGCGGGAAGTCAGCCTCCAAGATGATGACCCTGTGTGCACTGGCACCCAGGACTGTGTGCTTAGGCTGACTGCTCCACAAGGCTTGAGGTGGCTGCACCCACAGTGCTGTTAAAGGCAATGTTAAAGGCTGGACTACCAGTCTGTTTGCCTCAACCACAAAGCTGCATTCCTGTGTGTGGTGACCCAAGTGGATCATCCTTGAGCTATGCAGCTATGGGGATAACTAGAGAGAGGTCAGAATAGCTAACACAGTATTGAAGGCTTAAATCAAGAGATCTACAAGTGATCAATCCATATAAAGGCATCCAAGATCATGCTCTCTGTCTGAAATAAAAGCTGCTATCTAATAGGACAAGACAAAAGAAACAATGGAACTAAATTAAAGTGGCTTTGCCAGATATTGTAAAACAGCAGGCTCAAAATTCCAGCTGAAATGCACTGTTTCAGATACTGAAAAACTTAGGCTGACACACAAACAACAAAATCTCAAGTAGCTCACTTGATGTCTTTCATTAAATGAAACAGTGAGTGACCTAAATGCCTCCTGCTCCCTGACTTTGCTGGACATGTCAGCTTAGAGCAAACACCTCGAAGACAACGCAGCCTGTGTTACATACAGACACCTCACCTCTGTCCCTGCACTGTGCTGTCCCTTTTCTGCAGAAGTTCCCTGTTATTTGATATGCACGAGGTAATCTTGCAGCTTGGCTCTCTGTGGTTGGAAGCGTGGCAGGCAGCTGCGCCAAGAACTCTTGCCAAGAAAGTATTCTGAGACACTGTGATAATAAAAATGCATCAAAGTAACAGGCTTTCTTCTTCTTTCCTGTCACTAAGTACATAAGTTCAGGCAGGGCTTTTCAGACTCTGCAAGCTTTAAGTATATATATCCAAAGTCCATAAACTGAACAGGAGGGGAGACTGACAAATACAAACTCTGCAATCCTCTGGAAAGCCACTCCAAGTGTACCATCATTTAGTGTTTAATGCCTGTTTTGCCCCAAGTCTGCTGAAAGATATCTGCGCAGATTGCAATTTTCCTACTGTAGTTCAGCAACTGCCATTAAAATCAGTGAAAGACTGGGGTAGATGATATAAGAGATGTCACTGATAGTCCCAAAAAGAAGTGCACAGGGACACAAATTTTTCTTTGTATGTAAAAAATGAAACCCTATTGAGATGAAGTGTTGTGGGATGCAATCTTTAAGTGATAATAGCTTGGTTAAAAACAAAATTTAATAAAAATAAAACGTAATTAACCTTAATGTTGATCAAAATATTTTCCCTCAGATTCCCAAAAAGGCAGCTAGCTCCCTTTAATAAGGACAAGACTGTTGCCAACTCTGAACCTTACTCCCACCAATTTCACCAGATTCTGCTGTTTCAGTAGTAAAATAAAGATTTTGATTTAGGCCAGAATATACTAAGAAATGGACACTATGTCAGGAAAAGCATGCCTACTTCATACTCTGTGGGGTGGGAAATCAGAAGCATCTTTCATATTAAGCTCAACAAGGGTGCAGGAAAGCTGAAAGGAAGTTAGTCTACTAATGGCAAGTTAGTATCAAGCAGAGGCCCCCACTACCATTAAATACCACCTGGGTGCGGCAGGTGTGCTAAGAACCTGCAGATTTCAGAACTTTCACACAGATCTCTTCAACTCTACCACCTATGTAGAAAGTTGCCAAGTAGTAAATTAATGCTGTTCATGCTCAGACCTGCCTGCCAAATTAACATACACAGAGTCCTCTGCCATACACAGAAAAGATTTTCTTGGGTTCCCAAACTGGAAAATCATGTGAACCAGGGACAGACGCTACAAGGCTAAGAAAGAGCAGACAAGCTTGCAAGAGTGTTAGGAATGGGGAGGACACACAGAACTGGTCCTTCCAGTTGCACACAACTTTATAATGTCCCTTCAGCGTGCCTGAGGGTGTTCCTGTTTCTCCTTGCAGTAACACAACTCATCCCAGTGATGCCAGTACTTGAAGATGGTATTTGAGTCCATTCCTCCTATTTCTGTGCCTAATTCATCAAGACAGGTGAACCAGCCTCCAAAATTTCAAATGCCTGTCTGCCAAGAACACAAAACCAGGGAAATGAAATGTAAAGTTTTGGCCCAAATTGTGAGTAAGACAGAAAATCTGGAGCTACTGAAAACTGACTGAAGCTGAAATGACTACAGTACGTTACCTGCACTTAAAATACTTGCACTGCATACACAGTTACTGACTAACTACATACATGGCTTCCTTCTTTGATTTGCAGATGTTTCTTCTTTTTGCAGAGTGTTATAATTTTGTTTGAGGAGAGGAAACAGATGCTAGGTGTAATAATGGCACCTTTCCAAGGTGGAAAGAAACCATTAGGGGGCTTCCACAGGCTTAAGGCTGGGAATGTCAGATTTGTTTGCACAAATAAGACAACACTGTCACTGCAAGGCTTCCAAGTGCTGATGCAAACGTAGAGTAGCGACTAACATTAAGAGATGGTGACTTAAAACTCTTTCTGTATCACTCAGAGCAAATGCAGTCCTAAGCAGAAATCCCACAGCAGACAGCAATATGGACAATGCACAAGGTTCTAGGCCAGAATTATTTATAATCTCATGCCTCAACCTTTGAGCTACTGTTCTATGGGGAGTGGAAGTTCTGCCCATAAACAGAAATTGTGGAAGAGGGTTGAATTTAACAAAGCAGCAGAACTGAAAAAGAAGAAAAGTAAAAACTATGGCCAAGTGAACAGGAAATGATGCCATTATCCATGAAAACAATAAACATGGTCAAAACTGGGATATTTTTTAAAGTACCAATATTAATTTCTTGGTTTTTCTGAAATAAACCTACCATTCTAATGGAAAATTAAACAAAAACATAAAACTTAGATAACTTCTTTAAATCACTTTTCCCTTGTTTTATGGATTCCTATTAAAACAGCAAAAGCAATTAGTCTAGTCATCCAAATCCAGAAGGCCATATCATATAAGGGAAGTGACTAGGAGGACTGAGAATCATAGCTGTGAAAAAATAAAAGATGCCATAGGAACACCCTTCATAGTGGTTGGAAAAGGGTTACAAGGTTATTTTGAACTGTGGAGCAGGAGTCAGAGCAGGAATATGAAGACGACAATAATGTTAAACTAGAGAGCATCTTCATGATCTTGATACCTAAATATGTCCAGAAGCAGAAGATACTGTTTCTGAAAGGTGTTGGAGTATAAGGTGAAGGTGAGGAAGACAAGAAATAATCAATCAAAGCTTTGCCAGAGAAAGCTGTCCAGATTTGTGAAATGTGGCAGAGGAAGGCACTCGAGGGATCCTGTGAGAGAATCACACAATCATAAGAGAGTAAGGAGAGATCAGTAACTTACCATGAGGGCTGAGAGTGTGAGTCAATCAGAATTTAATCAGAGCAGAGGGAGCAAAAGGATGGCTAAGGAAAGTGCTGGTGTGGTGGTGAGAGATAAGTAGCCCAGAAAGGTTGTGTGATTGCCAGACTAACACTTGGTAGTGGCATTGATGCCAGAGGCTGAAAGGCTTTTGTGGTAGAACAGCAAAAGGTGACAGACACACCCAGATTTACCATACCTAAGCTCAGGCATTGCTAGGTTAGGAGCTGAGCTATTCCAGGCTTCCTGGCCCCCTGCCCCAGACAAGGCAAAGACCAGTGCACTTCATAAGGTGGAAGAACTTCCCTTCTTAAAGGGCCCCCTTCTCTTTGGTCACCACACATGGATTTTAGGAAAATTCGTCTTCTGACTTAGAAGCTTACAACTGCCTGGAATGAATCTCAGCCTGCCTGTGGTGTCATTCAGGAATGAAAAAAAAACAAAACCCAAAAACACACACACACAAAACCCGCCCCCCCCAAAAACACCACAACCCCAAAAACCCCACCAAGCTAAAGGAAGAGGAATAGGTTTGATTTTTTTTCCCTAGAAACCTACAAAGGAGAAAATCTCTTAATGACTGGAGATGGATACCTGTACCATGGGACAGCCAAAGGAACCTTTGCATTTCGATCACTCTTGAGCAGGGAGCTATTGAAAAATGGGCTTGGAAAAAGTCTGTACATGACCTTGGGCTGTTAAGGAAATCTCTGCTTACAAAAGGTTTCTGAGTCAACAGAAAGACAGCTGTGAGGCCGACAGCAGATAATTTGACCAAAGGACAGGGTACAGCCCAAGAGTGGGAGAGAGCAACAGTCTGAGCAACCTGAAAGAAACAAGAGGGGTGGAAAAAAGGAAAAAGAAAACCTGAAACTGTCACCTATAAATACAACTACTGGCTGTAGGAATACCTGGGAATACCTGCACAGGGATTATAGAGAGGAAGAAAGAGCAAGAGAAGGGGAAGGAGAGGGACCAGATAGACCACATGAACATGAAACGGGCTGTAAAGTAACAGCTGCTTTTTGGGGAGAAAAATATGCAAATTTAACAAGCTGAATACCAGCACACCGTCAGAGCCTGCTGACAAGTGTGAAAACAGCATTTGGAGCCGCTGCTGGCTCACATGAAGGTCACAGTGTACCTGCAGCTGCACAGCTGAGAGACAGGCGTTGTCACAGGCAAACCAGGCAGCCTGCTCCCACTCCAGAGGCTCCTTCTCCTTCAATTCCAGAAGAAAAGGCTCTCAGACACCCAACCAATTCTACCATACATTCTTTAAATTTATCTTGCCTCAGAAAAACTAGAGCAACAATTTTAAGGGAGTGGAAAAAGTAAAGTAGAAATTATTAAAATAAATAGCAAAAGACATTTTGCTATAGCAAATATCAAACTGGCTTTCTTAAACATTCAGAAAATCAAGACAGGCAATGAAACAAATATCTAGACATTTAATAAAGACATGTTTTGAAAATAGAAAGCTAATCGATACAAAAAACAAGAAAGGAGATAATAGTATTTTTTAATAGTATTGTTACTTTACTTGTAATTTAATGCTTGTTCTCATCAGATTAAATCTTGCTTCCCTCCCCTCCACCCCAAAAAATGTTACTGAGAAGGTAAAATACCTACTTTCCCTGTCCAGAAAAACAGATGCAGCCAATCTGTTCATTCCACATTTGTCATTTAATCTATCTGTACATCAGACTACAGCATCAGCCATCTTGCTAATTATATCCTTCCAACACACAGAAATTGAAAAAGATGAAAAGTCACCCTTAGGAAACAGAGGACTAGAAAAATGGGAAGATAAATTCCAAGTTTTGATACTGCAATGAATAATACCTTAAATATTCTGTATTATCAAACCACTGGTTTGCTCCAGATTTCAAGATGCAAGACTTCTGTAATCTGTCAACCAACTAAGAATAAAGTGCAAAGTTTCATAGGATGTAAAAATGACATCTCTTATCTTTCAGGTAACTTTTTATTCTGAAATATTTTTACATCTCTGCATGAGCAATAGCCAGGAAAACACTTCCAGACCTAATGACAGATAGGTACATTATTGTATACTGCTTCTTAGTTCTAGTTTTGAACATACAATTATTTATATTTTCAACAAATTAAGAAAATTTCTCAGAAATTGTAATAATGTGTCTACAGTGCTAAAATCATTTTAGCAGATCTGCTGTAATTTTTAATCCATGCAGATGTAAAACTACATTTACCACGATTAATTCATGCAACTCTCCATTCTCATGGAAGTGCAATTTAGATCCACCCAAAATACTGACTTGCAATGCCTTACAGTAAGCTGAGCTTTTCACCACTTCATATTAGAGAAATTTCTCCTAGAGAAATCTGTAATTTCCCCAATTTAGGTACAGCCGAGTCAGATAAAAATGAAATCAAGAGCCATTTAGAGTATTTGACTGGGCTAACAGCTACCCAAAACTACTCAGCATGATCTTTCTAAAGCATGATTTAGGAATATCCAAGCAGCACAAATGTTAATTAGTGTTAATATCAACTAAAGTTTAAGCTGGTGACAAAAGCTCTTAACGCCTTCTTTCCTATTAACTGCGAACATGCATAAAGAATGCTAGTCAGACTACCAGGATTTTCTGTAAATCCTACAAAATCACTAACAGCATCCACACAACACATTATTTAAGACCGGCAGCTCCTCCTACCAGCGCACTGGAAAACCGCATTTAGTCTTTGCATCAATTCTTCTAGGGCCATTTCTTCAATTTTCAGCCAGCATTTCATTCTCAGATAAAACAAAAAGAATCCACAGCAAACATGCCCTCCTGCTCCAAGGATGAAAGGAGGCAGAGGGGAAAACCCCCAAACCCGAGCACTACAGCAGTGCTTCTCAGCCTTGCATTTCAATCGCTCCGCACGGATCCCTTCGGCACAAAGGGAGGCAGGAGCCCACGGTCCCTGCTGGCAGCGCCTGGGTGAGGCGGGCGCTGCTTGAAGCCGGAGACGTGAATGTTAATGACAGCAGGGCCGCTTAAAACTTCTCTCCCCTCCGCTGCGTGGGGGTTTGCCCGCAGTGGAGTCCTCAAACGCCAGAATTAATGCGGAGCGCTGATGAGCCGACTCGTCTCCCGTCCCTCCCAGGCTGCAGCGAGCGCTGGGAAGGGCTGCACTGCATGGAACGGGGAGCAGCCGGACCTCGCAGCACACCCCATCCTCACTCACGCTTACGTGAACGCTAAGGCTCCTCTCCACCTTCTTGCCAGTTTGCTGCCAGGGTGAGTAGCTCGGAACGAAAATGCGTTCCCACTGACAACGCCAAGGCGATTCTGCTCTCACCAGCCCGCGTGATGCCTCCACGTTCGGTTTGAAATGGCCATTTTTGAAGGTTGAGGACTTCAAAGTCCCTTTAAACACTGTCAAATTTCCTTTGTACACAGCTGTCTTCAGGACTATTTGGAGAGCTGGACTGCTTAAATGTTGTGCCGCAGCAGTCTTGTAATGCTGCAAAATCTGTATTTCCACAGAGGCTGTATTAACACCTTAAGCAAAGGAGTTTTAGAGTCAGGATCCACGGACACCTCAAGGTGTATGGAGTATACACAACAGAATTGGTGCAGAAGGCAGCCAGGAAAAGGAAGCCTCATAACCATGAACTTCTATTTCCTATAGAGGGTACAGTACCACTGGAAAACTTTTAGGGATGCAGAAAATCCTACAAGACTGAAAGCAGCACATTGCTTCTCTATACAACTGCTCCTTGTCATTGATTTTCAGTGCTTTTATACAGACTGTTTTACAAGTTTCAAACTATGAGGTTTTTAACACTTTTCTTTTTAAAGGTTATCTTGATGCCTACTAAATCTCATTATTGGCATGTTTTTGCTGATGGTCAGCTGAATTCTGCCACTCTTCTAATCATCCTATTGGTTTCAGCTATGTCCTCTTGTATATTAGCCATTAAAATAAACAAATAGTTATCCATAACTAAAAGAAAAAGGGGTGTTTTTCTATATGCTTGAAAGGACAGCACTGTGTTAAGATAAAGATTCTTTTCTACACATTACATATAGCTGACAAAAACCAACAGTCTTTTCTGGGAAAATAAGTGGACAACTGTGGTGACTTTTTCATAACTGTCAATAATAACATTAGGGAGGGCATGAAGTAAAAAAAAGCTTTTAAGAGAACCTATCAATCTACCTGGGCTTCCTCTGCCAATAAAATTAATTGAAGCAATTCATTCACTCCATTCACTCGCATTATTTCCACTCAAAGTACAGCAGGTCCATGTATTATATATGACTAGAACCATATATGTTTCCATTTCTATATTAATAGAAATGTCAAAATGAAGTCCTCAGTCAAGCTTTTCCATAACAAAGTATCATCACTGAAAAAACAGGATCTGCAGGAACTTTACATGCAAAAAGTATTTTGTTTCTCTGACTACCTTTTAAGACTGCCTTCTTGCAAAGGAACAAGTGATGTGCAGCAAGACCACGATTACCAGGTCAGGCTCTGGTCATTCAGGTGGTGAACCAGGAGGAGCAAAGGAAGGAGAAAAGGTGTGCAAATCTGTGGGTGCATATGGATAGCTGAGGCCTGTTTTGAAACAAAGGCTGTGCAACAGAACATCACATTCAAAGACAGCACAGGGAGAAATCCAGATGTCAGACAGTCAGTGGGATTTGCTGACTGCAGAAAGTTAAAGGCCTAAGACATTTTAGCATATGCAGAATGACAAAGTTCACTTACAAGATTACACTATTTCCTGGTGCAGCAAGAAGTGCAGGAGACACATTCATTCATAAGCACCTACTGCAAAAGAAGATGCTGGTTCAGTCCCAGCTTTTCTTGAATGTCCTCAATTCAACCTCAATTCAACAGTAACTTCCTATTTTCCTTGGAGAATGAGCAAACTGCTTAAGCCTCCTATACATCATAAGGTCCAACTTTCCATGGAGTTTCTCAGTGAAATAACAAATGAAAAGGAAGATATAAATGCAGTGATTAATTTTATCACTTAACTGGTCAAGTTTCAGGATCACATGCACATAATAACTTATACTTGTGCAAAATGCATGGAGAACCCTAACATGCTAGTTAAACCTAACACTTTAAATATACTTTCTACACATTCAAGCAAATTCAAAACATGCAAGGCATAAGCAAAGCATCATAAGGAAAGGTTTAGTTAGCTGGACTGAAGGTTAGTTTACCTAAAAGTGGGTTATTTGTAATCGAGTACTTGTTTAATTATGTTCATTCATGGAAATCAGGCAGCCTTGTCTTCCTAGAAGCTTTGGCATAGCTTCTCTACTGAATGAAACAGAGATACTTTCAAGATACTTAACCAAATGTGAGATTGCAAGCTCTGTTGGTTTGAAATAAGATGTTTTCATGAACAACTTTGAGTCAGTAAAGAAACACACTTTAATTAAAATCATCTCTTAACTAGAAGAGCCAATTGAGCTTTCTTGCCGCACAAATCAAACTAGTATCTGACTATGAGCTACCTAAGGAATAAAAACAGTCATGAAAATACATCATCAGTGTATCTCAGGGACAAGTTACTCCAATTTTCACTCCTTGAAGTTTGTACTTGATCCTCCCACACCTCTGCAGGTCATCATGACAATCATATTAGGGAGTTAAACATGCCACTTCAGTCCCACACATCTCATGCCAAATTAAAATTTGATAGTAAAAGGACTGACGTCCAATTCTAGTACTGAGAGTCTGTAAATACAATAGAAGATGTTGTCATTTTTCAGGTACAATGCAATTATTTTTATGTTTTTTAAATGAAAAATTCAAGCTGCTTCTGGAATTCTTAGTTTTAACTTCTGCTAATGTATCATCTTCAGCAAAATACCTTCACCAGTCCCAGCCAAGTCCCTGCCACAACATGGGGATTAATAATGAAATTCAAGGAACACACAGCCTTTCAGTTCTGCCTTACACATTTAAAATGCAGTGGAAACATTCTTGTCAAATGGTCTGTACTCTTATTTCTTTCAGTGAAACTGCAAATATAATAAGCAAGGAGCAAATGTATTGCAGAAATTGCAGAAATTGACTTCCATGGCTACATGGATGTAATATTTGACCTGATTTGTATTTTTTCTAAACTCTATTGGATTTGAAAGCCACAACAACATCATTTTTTTCCTTCAATACTCCACTTTGCTCTGGTTTTGGCTGTGGTCTTCAGCAAATCCTGTTCAAGCACAGCAACATCACATATCTCTTATTTTCAAACAGCTTCACCCAAATAGTATTACCGAGTTTTTCAAGAAATTGTAGCTATTTTGAAAACATTCCAGAAGTAACGTACAACTATCCACTCATGTGGGGGGCCAAACCAATAACCGTAAGTCATTAACATATAATCATATAATGAGATTTGTTTGATAAATGCTTTCTACAATATATCTAAAGATTTCTCTGCTACCTTTACTTTGATCTCTATTACATCAGTGATCAGTGAGTTCCAAAATTTAATTATGTGCTGTGTGAAAACTGTTTTTGTTTAAACTACCTTCCTGAAAGTTTTCTGTGTGTCCCAGTTTGCCTTTTGTGAAGCAGTGGGGAAAAAAAAAAAACCAAACAGGAAATAAACACACTCTATTCACTTCCCCAAGCCATTCATGACTATACAGACCTCCACTGTAGGTGATATTATGTCTCCTCCAATTGCCTGTTTTCTAGACAGAAAATTTCCTACACTAATTAATTGCTATTTGTACAAAAGAAACCCCGTACCTCTGACTGCCTTCACCATTCCTCCACGTACCTTAATTCCACTCTAAGAAAGAGAACAAAAGTGGACATGGTACTCAAGAAGTAGGCACAGCAGAGATTACACAAAGACATAAGGATTTTGCTGTTCCTGGTTCCCCTCTCAGCAGTTTGTAACGCTCTGTTTGCCTTTCGGACCAACACTGAGTGCCAATGGAACTGCTGCTGTTTTCAGGGAACTACCCAGTCAGTCAAGGTCTCTCAGGATAACAAATAGCTTATGGAATAGCCTTGTCTTTTCTCATGTCTTTTTTCTCACTCTGTTCAAACTATTACACCTTCTCTACTGATCAGTTACTTAGCATCACCAATTTATCCCGTTTGCATTCAGCATTGAATTTTACTATTTTGAATAGATATTTCCACATATTTGCAAATTTTATCTTTATATGTTTTCTTTCCATTTCCAGCTCATTTGGGATTACATTGAATAGCTGGAATCCCTGCAGAAATCCCTGCTTTACCCCAACAGTAACTCCCCCTCCACCCACAGAAAACTGATCACCTGAAGCAACACCCCATTTCTTGTTTTTTAATCAATTATTAACCTCCAAGAGGGCTTCCAGTTAAACCCATAGGAGCCTAGTTTCTCTAAGAGCCTAAGAGCATCTGCAATAGAAGAAAAACTACTTATAGAATATAAAGTAGGACTACAAGAAATGAAAACACATACAGGTTTCCCTGCTGCTTTGCATGGGCCCTACCACATTGCTTGTGGCAAAGAGAACAGGCAGAGCATATGGATGGTTACGCCTATGCAGCTGAATCCTCTGCCAAACATCCCATACTGCTTTCTAGTGATACCACATGGTCAACATCAGGCAGCCAAGTCAGCACGCTATTTTCTGGCTGGCCCCAACATCATGTGCCACAAAACTCTATGAAGTGTGTAAGCAATAAAGTTACAGGCACCCACGTCACCACTGCTGTTTAAAGACCCTGCAAACATAGCCAGAAATACTTACCTAAGCTGGGCTCCTGCAGAGAGGGGAAAAGACCCATTGAATGTGGTTTTCATAAATCTAGGTCCTCACAGGTCCTACAAAAAACTTCCACATAAACTCACTGCACAAGACAAATACTGATGCACAGATCTAAATAACAGGGGAAAGAAAAGGGAAACAGGACAGTTGATATGAAAGATCCAAACAGAAAATGCATTTTTAACATTTCAACCTCCTCTTGGCACCAGTTCTTCCTTCATGAAGCAAAGGGATTTTTCCCTTTTACTTCTCTGAAGGACTGAGTTCTCTTGGAAGTCAGCCCAGTTAGGCTTTATTATGTAAAGCATCTGGGATTTGAAACTGGGATTCATAAGCAGAGATGGCAGTATTCTAGTTTTGGCAACATCTCACTCTTTCACAACGAGAAAATTGTTCCTAGATTCACAATCTCAAGGAATATAGAGAAATCAGTAAATACATGGAGGAAGGGGGAAAAAAAAAATCAAAGTCTTTTCTTCTTAAAATCTTGACACTCAAATCCTTTTACAAAGCCAGAGTATGAGCAAGGTTCATTCACATAGGAACACAGACTAAAGATGCTTTCAGATGTACCATTTAACAGAGGAATCCCATCAAAATTATGCCTTGTTTTATTAATATATAAATTCACCAAATCTCCATCAAGTCCTCAGCATCTCCTCAATTTCAATAATAGTTTCCTGTGAAAAAGTAAGTGCTATACCAAAAGAAAAAAAAAGACCCAGCAGCTGCTCTTCATGCGGGAAAATCTGGGATGTGTTAGCTCCACACAGAGACCAGGCCAAGGTGGTAGCAAGACCAAGTACTCAGAAGTAGGGGAAAATCTTCACCCTCTCCTTCCTTTCCATTATTGCACAGGTTCATGGTTGAGAAGTAGTGGAAAATGGAGAAATGCAACATACTCATCTCTACTTGACGGTCTCTTTCAAATTTAGCCCAACCTTGCTTTCAGTCTTCTTCCCTAATTTCTCCCCTATTACTTGCAATCTAGCCTCTCCTTAAAACAAAACAAAACATTAAGATTAGTTATTAAAGCCTAGCTTAGCCACTAACTCTTTCATATTTCATTTCTTTCCTATCCTGTATCTGTTTCACACTAGAGCAGCATTCCTCACACTTCTGTGAAGTTTTACAGTTAGGCTCCTCAGCCTGAATTAAGTGATTGACCAGATCACAGGTTTTACTACTTCCTAGCATAATAGGCAGGGTCTTCTTTCTCTCCAGCCTCCCTTGCTTGAATGAAATGTGATTTTTATCTCTTCTACTGGTCTTCTGTGTTTCTAAAGAGCACCAAGTTTGTTAATAACTGCTTCATTCAGTTTTCTTCATCATCTTTTTTTGCCACCTGGCATTAAGTAATCACTGCAGAGCCAATAGCCTTGAAAGAGTTTATTTAGTTTAACACCTCCAACTGCCCCCACTCAGCTGAGGGCTGCTCCAGTCCTTTATCCTTCTCCAGTCTGAGGAGCTAAACTAGCCAGATGTTCCCGCAGCTGTAAAAGTAGGCATGGCAATAAATGAATGACTGTTGCCTTTTGCCAAGCCCCTACCTCTCTAAGTTTACTGAAATATCTTTATAGATGAAGAAAGCACTTTCTGTAGGAAGTTAGGAAGACTGAGGACAGAAAGCATAAAGGGGAGCAGGAAACAAACTTGCTGCAAACAGAAGTAATATGGAAAGAAGTGAACGATCACTGTTATTTCCTTCACTAGGACACTTCCACGTGTATATATAGTTAAAGGAAAGGCTACGCAAGGGAAACTGTTCCAACCCCTAAAGAAATGAAACCAAAATACTTTAAACATATAAAAAAATGTAGATATAAGGGAGCTCTGGTTTTGGAAGACCAGATATTGAAAGGTACCATAATTAAATAGATGGTAGAGTATGGATGCAGAGATGTCAGTCATATTCTTCAACAGAGTTAGTATTATGTATGTAAATGCACAAATTAAATGGATGCAGAAAACACACATCTTTTTTCTTCTGTTGTCAGCGTGATTTTCTTTTCAAAGGAAATGCAGGATGAAGGATCATAAAATTAATTTCTTCCCTCCAAGAGTCTGTCCAACATTTTTTCAAAGCTGAAACATTTCAGGTCTCCTAAAAAGTATTAAACTTCAAATCAAATTGTGTGTGTTTGGATTTGGAGCATTAAAAGCCTAAATTTTATTATATGCCTTACTTCGTAAAAATTTCGATTTCAAAAGGACTAGCTGTACACATAAAAGTATACCATTCAAGAGTCAGGACTGATTTAAAACATTTATGAAATTTCTCTGTAACAGAAAGTAGTATTTAACAGCTATTTATAATTGTTAATTTTACATACAATCAGCAATATAAAATGTATTCAGAATAAAAAAGTAGGACATTTCCAGGACTGTTCAATTTGATCACACAGAATAAAACTGAAGTGCTTACCCCTGAGGAACAGGCTGACAAGTTTTATCATAAATAAAGTACACAGTAGAAGGATGTCAACTTTAATTCGGAACTTTTTTTATATCCCAGAACCATTTAGGTTGGAAAAGACCTTTAAGACATTGAGTCCGACCATTAACACAGCACTGCCAAGTCCACCACTAAACTGTGTCCCTAAAGTGCCACATCTACACAGCGTCTAAATACCTCCAGGGATGGAATGGCATGTATCTTAAAATTTGACCACCCTTTTCCACTTGTACATCTTTTAAAAAGTAGCACTCAGTGGAGCTTTAGGGTGACAGAAAGCTTTCCCCTTTTCAGAAAAGGAACTAGTGCAATACTCAGGGAATGCACTGAGGTGTGACTGGTCTGGCTGAGCTGCCCCCCTCTGGCACATGTGCTGCCCAAGGCTGTGTACTGTTCTGCCCTGGGTGTTGGCCTCCCTCCTAGACTGCACCTCAAGCAGTTTTAAAGGACTTGGCTCTCTCTTGATGCTGAAGAGGAAAATTTAAGAAGTCTCAAAAACCATCTAGAAATAGGAAAATAATTTCCAACAACCACAAGGGTATTTCACGTGCAGTTGAAGAAGCCAAACCCCAAACAAGATCAATCACAGCCTTGCTGCAGAACACTCACACTCATCACAACAGGTTCTTCAATAGTGCCTTTGTGTCTTTCACCACAGAGCTTAAAAACTTCTCTTTATGTTTTCTTAACAGGCCTGTTGGGCCATCTATTTTACTGCACACAATCCTCAGCTAAGAAAGTAGTATTATTTTCTTGTTAGTGTTGATGAATGCTTAGTACAGCAGATATCATCAAAAGTGGCAGAAGATTTCAGGTAGGGGGAGAGAAAAGTGCCTCTGAAAAAAAAAGTTTTGTAAATAATTACAACTTTTTCATTTTTTGACAAGCAAAAATCACTATGTTCAATTTACAATGGTTTGGGTTTGGTGTTTTTTTTTAAATTAGGATATGAAATAGTGAACATTTTCAGATCCCTTTTTTCCATTTAATATTCTTCACAGAATGTGGTACTTCTCAAACCAGCGAAATGAAATTGATCATTCCTGAGAGATGGTCTGCACAAAACCTCAGTAGATGAGGAAAAACAACTGCTCTTCAGTTTATAGTTCTCTGCTTCATTATGGTAAAGCTGTTAGAAAGAAAAATGTCACTTAGATTTTGTTACATTGCAAGTCACATCCAAACCATCACTTCACACTTTCTTGAAACAGAAAGGTTGAATTTTTGCTTTAATTGGTTTATGAAAGTATTGTTATAAGTTTCCTTGAAGGAAGACAATCCTGAACAGTTACTGCTTTTGAAAGAAAAACGTAAGTAAGCATGTATACAGGTCCTTGTTATTTTGACTACATATTGCTGTTGCTTTTTCTCAAAAATGCTTACTTAAAATGCAGTAAAATAAAGTGCTTTTTGACAAACCATCTAGAACATATAAGAGGTTGCACAGGCTTCAATTTCAAATAATTTTTTAAGTTTTATGATGTCTAGATACTTTAAAAAAAATCACAACTGTGATCAAGAATTGGCTCTATAAATCCACACAGATTAACACATGAGGACAGGCTCACTGAGAGACTCAGCCCCAGGGTACACCATTTCCTATTCCAAATCATGAGACACATTTGTTTCTAACCCCATCCAATGTTGTCAGCTCAGCTGCACAGTTATTGGTAACTAATTTCAGGATGCATCAAAATATCTTCAACACTGGTATTTTCAAGAGCTGCTTTTTAATCATGCTGTTCTTGCACTGTATCTGTTGTCCATTGAGTCATGTCATGTTTTATAAGACCTAAACAAAGTTTGAAATGAAATTTCCAGAAAATGTCAGGTTTTGTATTCTTGAGATTTCTCAAGTGCTTCAAGTTTGTTTCTGCAAGGCTTTGCTCTCAGAGTTCTTCTCTTTACCAGTTTCAACAGGCTGAAAACTACTCACTCCTTCAGCTGTCAGCTCCCTCCTAGAGCCTCAAAACATCAGTGCCATCCCATCCTGTACTTCTGCCACTTACCCTTCTGGGTTTACTCATCATTTACAACTCGACATGAAGATTGAACTGGAGCACAGAATGCCTACTGAAACACAACTTGGTACAACTTGGAAGTGCTGATTCAAAGGGCACATCCAAATGCCAGTTTTGCTTCTGCTCATCAGATGTTGTTTATGATAACACTGAAAAAATTATGATTTAATAAAAAATTCAGAAATCCACAAAAAAGATATATACCTCAGCAACAACAGGTGACATTATCTGTGGAGGGCACACAGTAAGGTCTCAGATTTAAAGGTTGTTTAAAACACCAAATACAAAGGTCTAGTGACTAAACTCATATAATTTCATGGGAACGTTTTAAAATGTTTTCATGAGTTTATGAAACATTTTAAAGCCTATTTTAGGAAGCAATCCCACCATGGAATTACTGCCAGATGTCTACAATATTTGACAAGCTACATGTTTTGTCAACATGTGTTGTGTGTTTCTATACAGCCTAGTCTTCTCAGTACTGTATGTTATTTTTCCAAAATACATGGGAAACCCTTTTAACAACAGGAAGAGAGTCACAAATGTGACTTCTAGCTCCTGTGCTTGTGAGCCAGGTACACACACGAAGCTGTGCTAAACACACCAGCTGAAAAACAATCTAATTCTTATGCAATACTTGCTTAACAGAGTTTCTCTTTCTTGAAGTACAATAATGCAAGTAAGTTTTAAATTAATTCTGATACAATTACACAACCACACTGTTGCATAGATATATTTTTGGCTCGAATGGTTGAAGCTAATCATAAGCATCACTAAAATCTTCTAACACAATATATGAAATCATACTCCTCTCACAGAGGAAAAATACTCATCTGTGAAAATATATACATGTATCCCATATTGAATTACTTACACAAACTACAAATAAAACCAATGTCTTGCCAAAATTCTATTATATGGCAAATGTACTAGCAATTCCTTTCAGCAGCTCCCTGATCTCCAGTTCCAAAAAACAGCTAAGACTGCAACAATACACAAACAACAGCACTGGGCTTTAAAAGGCAAGACTTTAAAAATAAGTGTTCAGAAAACTAGATGCTGCAAAGTAAATATTTACACACACATACACAGAATCCATGCTTAGGCTTGTAAATACCAACCTTTTTTGTTGTTCTGTCCAAAATCCAAAGCATGTCGCACATCTCCTTTAGTTGGGCATTGTATGTGAGAACAGCATAAATGACACAGCATTTGAGAAACAAATGTAGTCAAAAGGTCCAAGTGTGCATGTCAAACTCTTCTCAAATGCAGTAAAATTGACAGGCTCAGTGCAGTGCATTTAGCTTTTGCGGTGAACTTGTTACCAAGGAAACCAGCAGCTGCAGGTGTTCTCCCATATACCAGGGAATGAAAATTCAGCAGTGAGATTACTTGCCTACTCAGTATTTTATTCACGTGGGGTTTTTTGTATCAATAACAAACTATTTCTCAAAAACTCTGTTAGAAGACCAGACTGCATTAAAAAAGCTTCCCCTACACATGATCTTACTGAACAGTAAACAGCATCTTTAAATGTTTTCCTTTTTATTCTCCTCTAGTCTCTCTCCAAAAGTGACCTGCCTCCCCTGCTTTGTCTCTTTCAGTAAGTGTGCAAAACCCACTCTGTGTCATGGGTTTTCATCCTAGAAAGTGCTCCAACAACTTGGCAAGGCCACAGCTTCAAAGAAACAATGCAAACTTGGAAGATGCTGCAGAAACGGCTATTCTGAGCATATGGCATAGCTTTGCAAAATTTTATCATGCTACACACCATGACTGATGTGATTCATGCTTCTTAGGATGAGAATATAAAATACAAATATTTACTAAAACCATAATGGAGATGCAAGGTAGAAAACTCACTTTCAAAACAGTTCTTCCATAGGGCATTAAACCTACAACTCAGTTATGCACACAATGCTACAGATTCTCAAGGAAATATACATATTAAAATATGTGCACTGCTTTTTTTAAAATTAGCCTCTTTTCTCATAATAAGATACTAGAATATTTCCTGTATCTTCTGAGTTCCAAAGCTTTTTTCCACTTGTCCTCTATCAGTGTTATTGATTCAACAGCAACATCTACTGGGCATGGAAGGGCTAGATTTAATTTCTTAAGAGATTAAAGGGCCAGGCACAGTAGCATGCAATACTTAGAGCACCTATCTCTGGATACTTTGGCAGTGGTCACTGTGAAACCATAAAGGAACAAAAATTTTAAATATGCTTTTGCTCTCTATTCACCTCTTCAAAAGGAAAACAAACCCAACAAAAAAATCGACAAAAGAGTAGAAGCGACTTCTGGTTGCCCTCTGGAGATAACATATTACATATGTACATAACATATTACATTTAGGAATATTAGACACACTGGCCTACCAGAACCACTTGGCAAGATTTATATCAGTAGAAGTATTCAAATATTCTTAAAGTTCTTGCAATTAAGAGTTTTATTATAAAAATCTTTTGCTCTTAAAATCTGTTTCTCCTCTTTGTTAAACAATTACACAGATTTTCAAAACAAATAGATAGAAACCCCCCCACTAAACCAATACCAACCAAACAGCAGTGACTAATAACTAACCAGATCAGATCAAGCAGAAGTTCTTCAAAACTTCACAAAGAACAAGACGAACACATGTGAATCTAATAAATGCTCAGACCAAGGATTCCAAAGGACTTTGGCCTAATAACACCCAGCATTTGCCTTCCATAATAGAATCCACTGGGGTCTAAATTTCTTAAGTGGAACACAATTAATTGAGACCTTGTGAGAGGGACACAGGACAATCCACATTTCCGACAGGCTCATCTAAGCAAGCCAAAGAAAATGACAGAGGGGCAGCTCAGCTTCATCCCTCTGTATGCCCTTCTGCAGAAACTGGTATTGAATCTGCCTGTTGAAAGGCACACACCATGATCAGGTTCACAATCACAGCCCTTGTCTGGCTTTTGACATCCACACAATTCCTTATTTTAAAATGAGAACGGGTCTTGCATTGCATCACAAATCAAATGACTATTTGTTAGATGTATAAATGCTACTGGAAACAGAGAGCAAAACTCAAGACTTTCATTTTACAAGTTGGGGCCTCAGTCATCTGCAAACCAAGTTTCCCCTTGCTATCACCTCCCCTGGTCTAGTGAATCTTCACTCCTTCAACACTGTGTCTTCATCCAGGAAGAGCACAGCCAGTCAGCTGAGCATCTGCCCAGACTTCCAGGCTGAGGAGGACATTGAAGAGCACTCTTTTTGTGGGCAAGTGCTCCAATCACTTTGCTACAACATACATTGGGAACCCCAGTACCTTTTTACCCAGTCTGCATGAAGCTGACTATCATACCATTCGAAAAGCCAAGCAAGCATGTGCCAAGGCATATGCTCAAGAGCACCACACACACCAAATTAAAGACAGCCTTTTGAAGAAAGGCAGCAGCAAAGGCAAGGGGACCAATAATAAGGTAGCTCAATCTTCATCAAAAAAACTACTGAAGGAATTACATCCTCTTGGACTTGAAACATGTAAATGCCACTGAAGCATCCTGAACATTGGTTCTCTCCTGTATGTTCTCTCCTGGTAAGCCTCTTCCTTTGCAGTGCAGTGAACTAAAGCAAGTCCAGCAGCCCTGCTGGAGCCTCCCAGTTGGTAAAACAGCAAAAAAACCCAACTGCTCCCTTTGGGACCAGTCCTGGCTACACACATGGATGCTATTTTGATACCTTTATAAGCTCATCGATAGGCTTCCTATGTAAATGTGTTTTGCAGCAGTGAAAAGGGCAGGCACAGGGCATTTCTGTGGAACGAAGTATGCCAGGGTATGAAACACCCCACATCATACCATTGCTCTGCACTGAAACTATACAGAGGCAAATTGCAGCACACAGAAGAGCAAATTTCCATACATACTATGGTTCTACAACATACACTCTCTGTTCTAAAATGAGGCGTTTCTCAAAAAAAAGCAATAGTATGAAGGGGAAAAAGTACAACAGCTCAACATGTGTAATGTGGCACTTCTTCCATATTTTCACAGAATCACAGAATTACTAGGTTGGAAGAGACCTCCAAGATCATCAAGTCCAACCCATGCCCTAACACCTCAACTAGACTATGGCACCAAGTGCCATGTCCAGTCTATTTTTAAACACATCCAGAGTTGGTGACTACCACTTCCCCGGGCAGACCATTCCAGTACTTTATTATTCTTGCAGTGAAAAACTTTTTCCTAACATCCAACCTATACCAGTGTCCTCTCATTCTATCAGTTGCTGCCTGATGGAAGAGACCAACCCCCACCTGACTACAACCTCCTTTCAGGAAGTTGTAGAGAGTGATAAGGTCACCTCTGAGTCTCCTTTTCTCCAGGCTAAACAACTTTAGCTCCCTCAATCGTTCCTCTCTATACCTCTGATTACAAGCCCTGCCTATGTGCAAAAGAGAAACTTAGAGTATTTCTCCTGGAAACAATCTCTCCTCAACACACAGAGTTCTAGTGCAGAGGTTTTCAGGTGGTGTTAAGAGAGTTGACTCTGCTTCTAGGCCCACCAGCCTTGTTCAATTGGATTTTTTGGCAATTCCTGACGGCATTACAGAGGTCCTCAGTACCTTCTCTGCACATAAATGGCCTCCTTGACAGAAGCTCCTGGNTCTCCTTCCTCCACACACTTAGTAATCAGCAAATGTACCTTTCTCCAGGTAAGTCTCTACAAAACAGGTCACACAAATTTGACAGCAGAAAGTTTTAACTGACAGACCCTGGATGCAATGTCAAATTTACTTCCCTCTTCTCTATATAAAAATTGTTTAGCAATGGTCAATGGAAAATATATTAGTTTATTCAATAATTAGTTTAGATGACATTTTAAAACTACAAGCAGTAATCTAATTATGTGCAATAAGTAATTTTAAAGAATCACAATTTTTCTAATGTACCTTATGATCAACACAAAAGCTTACACAGATCAGATAAACTGAGAAAATAAGCAATTTAAAGGAACTTAAATTGCATGT
>WEIV01006355.1:670-30480 GCA_013390005.1 Calyptomena viridis | reverse complement strand
AAACCTGTATCGTTTTGAGGACTTAAGCTCCTAAGAATTTGCCAAATTCCTTCAGTAGAAACTCAGTTTAAAAAAAAAACTCAGATCCTTTAACTAACAAATAAAAACACCGGCTTGCAAACACATGCTAAGACTTGTACCAGTTCCACAGCAGCCAGTAAAGGAAGAGGCTTGCAAAGACATTTATTTACAAAATTGAGTTCCCCTGTAAGCAAATAGCCTTGAACTTGAAAATGCTAATTGGGCACACATATCTGCTANGTGCTGGACCCTGGATCACTAAGTGGCTTGTGTATTATAGCTTAGGGACTCCTGCCCTGGTTGGCTTGTATTTAAAGGTAAGAAAGGTCATGGGCTATTTAGCGCTTGCACGGACAGGCTGAGAAGTCTATAATGCCATCTTTGTTCCTCGGAAGACAGACCAGCGTTAATCAGGTGACAGCACACTGGTGTCACTTCAAGGAAAAAAGCTGTCTTCTTGTAGCTGCACATGGATATTCTAACAAAGAAGAAATTTCCAACTTCCTCACAAATTTTGGTCTTGACATTTCAAGGAGAGGGAGGTTGAGTATGCAAACAACCTCATCAAAAATACTTGGTGTGATATTCATAGCCTCACGTTTCACATATACCTACTAGCTGAACTGAAAATTCATCAAGTATGGCACCAAATTACAAACTTATGTATACATATATGCACACATATATACACACACACTTTGAATTTTGCTGCTGATATTACAAAATACCTCTCCATAGCTCTTTTTATATCTAGTATATACTTACATATTGAGTATATGTAAGTATATGTGTATCTAGTAGGTAAGTTATCTTTATCTAATTTGTAAGTTATCCCCCGAAAAAAAGCTTTTTGTCAAGTTGTTACTGGAAGTATGCCATAACATACACAGCTTTGCCAAGTAAAATTAAAATTCTAGTGAGATATATTCTCCAAGAGGCTTTATCATATTGAATAAAACAGCTCCAAAAACCAAGGAACTTTTCAAATATATCGTATTTTGGGGGAGAAGTTCTTCATTTATGCAAAGGCACTCTTTCAGCTAGCGATAAAGACAGCTTACAAAAAATAATTTTAAGTTTCTTATTTTTTAATTAAGATTTTTAAAAGGTTGCCTTTGTAGAACTTGAGGAACAGAAAGGACTGGATGCAAACAGCATTGGCTGGTGTTTTTCTGAAAAGTCACTTAATTTGAAACAGTATAATTATTATAACAATAAATACCTATAGTGTTTCTGTTCGACATTACTACTGAAATCCTGTATTTATGCAGTTCTGACGAGTGGAAGCAAGGGGCTAGTAAGTATAACTGAAGTTATACTACACGTTCAGAGCATTACTGCAGTTACCAGGATATACAAGTGTTTAAGAGACAATGTGTTGTTTTTTCCCCCACTCTGATGCAGGCAATGAGTCATCAGTGGTTGATAATACTGACTGTACTGTTCCAGTGATGCTGCAGCATATATATAATTTGGTCAAAGCTGTCAGCTTTAGTAATGCCACTGAGCATTACCTAAAAGGATGTTTATGTATAGAAAACAATGCAATTTAACATTTTGAGATGATACCACACATTTTTCTTTCCAAGAACATGTGAATGTAACAGATCAGCATTTCAAGTGCCTGTGAGTACAGCAGCTGACAATATATTTTGCAGCACTGTTGAAAGTGCTACAATTGGCCCATCACAGCCACTTAGCTGTCTTCTCAGCTGCCTTCTAATTTCTCATACAAAAATACTAAAAATCGGGGAAAATGGTAAAAAGACATACATTTTATAATTTAAAATTGTTTAAAATTTTTTTTCCAACTCATGAAGTATGCCATCTAAGGTTACATTTGGACCAAGTTGACTTCAGACTTGAGTCAGTTGTCACCTGTATCCTTCTTTCCTCAAAACCTGGGCAGAGTCATGACAGTCCATTACTTTTGTAAAAGCTTTGACTATAGCACCCTCGTGGCTACTACATCAGCAATTATAGTTCCCAAGATGTAACACGAGCAAATCTTGATATCACAAAAGGTTTCCTCTGCTTCCCTACTGCATCGTGGCAGGAAGCTACAAAACCCTGTATGAAAGGACTGTACTCCAAACAGACCTGTACTGAACAGAGGGAAAAAACAAACAAACAAAGAAAAGATGGCATCCATTTGAGATCTCTAGAACAGAAAAAAAAATTAAAAAAATAAAAACAAAACAATAATTGTTATTATGTAAATAGGCCTCCAAGTGCAGCACTTCTGAAGTTCAATTATGACAGAACATAAGAGGCACTAAGAAATTATAAAAATACTGGATTTTTTTTTTTTAATTATTTTCAAAGAGTCGTGACAGATTCTGGGGAAAGACATTCTATTTTTCAGACTCTGCTGAAGACAAGAGAGGGAAGGATGTATTACACACACAATTTGAAATGAGGCAAGAGAACACACAAGTTGATCTGACATTATCATGCTTCCATCTTGATTGTGCTCTGCCTCAAGCCAAATCTTGCGTGCTGCTTCATCTAATGCTTTCAAGTTAGACTTTTAAAGCTTTCAAGATGCAGTATGTTCTCTTTGTGTGCAAACTTGCAGACACAACGAAGACATGATCTTAATTATAACTTCTAGGAACACACTGCAGTAAAACTATTGCTGTTAATATAGTATCAATAGCACAGAAGATGAGTTCCTGGGGAGAGAGAGGGAATTAAAACCTCAGCAACAGCAACATATGGTTTAATGAAGAGCAGCAAGATGCCCTCCATCATACAGTATTATTAGTCTTCATGAGAGACTAAGAACCCTCATGTTTGCTTTCAGAAGCCAACAAAAAGAGAGAAGGGAGAAGACTCCAACATTATTCAAGTTTCTATTCTGCAGCAGCGTTTCTCTTTCTGTCTTTTCCCACCAGAAGACTATAAAGCCTAGCTTCACAGAACAAGAGACTAAGGCTCTCTTTACCAACCACAAGAAATACTTGCTTCTTTTCCTGAAATAAAGATTTGAATAAGCATTAAAGCTACAGCAAAACAATTGCTCATTCCACCATATACCCAACAAACAAATTACCCATTTTAAATGTTCACGTTATGCCACTGTAGTTCTTGTCAGAGCAGTTTCATTTTAGCAGTCCTTTGATAAAGTCAGAAAATATTAATATGCAGATTCCATCAAAAGCAATAATTTGTTAAAAATGAAAACCCAATAAAATGGCCACAAACACAATGATTCATTCAATTCTCAATACTAGCAAAACCAGTATTAATTATAACACAGGAAGAGCTTTCATACTTCATTGAGTTTCAAAGTTTATTAACTCCAGCAGAAAATTATCCACAACTAAGTTTCTCATGTAGTGTCTGCCAAGTTCTGGGAAAGCTCCTTTCCCAGTCTACACACTGTTGTCATTTTCAAGTCAAAAGAAAACATACACGCAATTTTTTTGAAAACTACATCCCACTTTTTCCCCCCATAAAGAGTATCATGAGGTGCTTTTCAGTTTCAGTTAATGGCTTGCAATTTGTGGACGTAATCCTCAATGAAATATCTCAGGCCAGGAAACTTGGTCCAGAACTTCTTTCACTAAACATCATATCCCTTTCGCATACACAGCAGTGACAGAAGGACATCAGCCAGGGCTAAAAGGTGAAATTAGCATAGCCAAGTATGTGCAGGCTATTATAGGCAGTCTTGTGCCTATAAAGTATATATATGTATATATACATAAATGCAGTTCCTGGTCTGCCTTCACTGTTTTCATTTCAATCTGTGCAGTTCACTAAGCTTCCTTTGTAAATCAACCACTCATTGACTCACTGATACTTCAACAGAGGATACATATGCACCTTCATCTGAACCCAACACAGATCTCCCCCGAATTTCTGGAATGAGTAGCAATTTTCCATTTTAAATCCTCCAGATGACACATGACAGAACTATCTTCCTCTGATTGCATACTCCAGGCCTGCCTTCCCAGGACTCGGGTATTACTTCTTCCACCAGAGAAGCACAGTCCTCTTAGCCTAGCTTAAAGCAGGCTTGAGATGGAATCAAGTACTCCTAGCTCACCTCCAGCAGCGATTTGTTTCACTTGAGATTTCATTAAGAACAGGCTAGAGACTGTGCAAGCTCTTTAAGTAGCCTGTTTAACAATTCCCCCAGTTGAGTCTCAATCTTCTCTGCAGAAATGAAGTTCACATTTTCTTAATGTTACTCTCCTAGATATGTACAACAAGAAAATTAAAACAAGCAGATGTCCACGTTCTTCCATAACTTACAAAGATCTCCACTAGAAAGTCCAAATATGTGTGAACTCCCTTCAGTTTTCTCTTGCAGTCTAGACAGACCCTCCTTATTTCCACAGAATTCATATCTGACCAACCCCGACATCCTCTGGAATTACTGCAGGGGTTTTTTGCATCTTTCCTTGTTGCCCCCAAAAGAAATCTCATTCTGGTGAGACATCACAAGTACACAAGTAAAATGATTACTCTAATCACTACTTCCTGTTAAGTCAGACCAGAGTAGAAATCATTCTGTAGTAGCACCAGCACCATTAGCTCATTCCAGCTGAAAGAATGAGGCTTCTTTTCTCTTAGGACAAAGGAGTCATATCCTGCCTTATAATTGTATATTAAATGCAAAATTGCATTTTAGTGAATTTCACCTTTCCGGTTTTGGATCATCTTTCCAGCTTAGAGAGGTCTGCACCAATATGTGTATATATTTTTTAATTACCTATAAGGCTTTATAAAAACAAATTTACAAAATGCAATGCAGATGTGTTAATAAAGGTCAAATGCCATCAGATGCAACTGGTAATGAAACTATAAAATTACAGTCCATCTGCACTAGTACCAAGGCAAAGGTCACACAATTCATATATGAATGCAACAACCTCCTGCATGGGGAAATGTAAGATCAGATGGTACAGTAAAAAAAGTATTCTTAATCCCAGTAACTATAAACTAGCCTCACTACAGTTTTCTGCTTATGGACCACAGCAACAGAAGCAATGTGATATGGTGCAGAGGTTTTTTGTACTGTCTTCTCATCAGTTTCACAAAACTATGACTTTAAAACTGTAGGAAGGTAGGTCAGGTTTCTCTGGGATACCTATTTTTTGCTAAACAATTAATTTATGGAATTATTATAATTTCTTATAACAAGCATCAGCCCTCCTGAGTACAGGTCTTCACTTGCTAAAAACTAAACATTTGTTTTTGTGGTGACATCAGCCTCCTCCAAGCGAATACTCAGCTATTCTTTTACTTGGGCACCTTGCCCTACTCTCATTGCCAGTGATACTATTGCTAAAATTCTTGAAGCCATCAGTTCCCTTCTAAATACAGTTTGGCAGCCAGCTGGACAACTTCAAAATATACTATATTTTTCTCACCTGCTGTGCTTTCTGGTACCTCCTGCTTATCTTGCACAAGCTGCATGGTATCTGACACCACAACCTGATGGTTTGTATCTTCTTTCTCTTCATTAGGTTGGCTGGTTGTTGCAAAACAATTGCAGCTTCCAGTTTCTTTGCACAGGATCAGGGTCCGATACCAGTAGTCAGACATGAAAATTCTCTGTGTTGATTTCTGAAATATAAAAATAAACAAAATCATTTTTTGCAAAATATAAGGAAAAACCCTAGCTACTTGAAAGAAAAGGCTCAAGTAATATTAATGACAGTTATATAGAGATTATAATATCTTTAATTTTATTTGAAAAAAAAAAAAAAAAGCAGTTTACACAATAGCCATCCATGGTATAGTACACAAAGTGAAAACTTCAGGAGTCTCCCATAGTTTCATAAAATGCTTATATCATAGGAAGCTAATAAAAAACAAAAACCCAAACAATATACAAGTATCCAATCATGTATGATCTTAGTAACAACTGCATAAAGGCAAAAAATATCATTATCACTCTATTTTCAGCAGAACAAGTTCATCTTACAAGCACCTTCCAAAACCCAGTTTTAACTAGGTGAAAGAACACCCCAGAACACTGACTGTCAAAAAGTGAAGTAATAAAAGAATAAAATAATAATAGTTTAAAAAGAACGAGATTCTATGATTCCCATTATACGGGGAGCTGAAATTACAGTTCAGAATTTTCATAAACAGATCAATTGAATGAAACCTTGACAGTTGAAACAGCAGGAAGAGATGCTTTGGTTTCTGAGACAGCACCCAGGTCTTTTGGGGCTGCCTTCTTCCTGAGCAGAAGGAAGGGGCGACAGTTCCCTTAGCCTAGAAAGAGCTAATTAGCAGACTTATTATATGTGCTTACAAGTAAGAGAGTGAACATGTTCTTAAACACCTGCAGGCTTCTCAGTTTATGCCAGAGAACCACAGGGGTGTTTTTAACATAAACAAATACCACCTCCTTCTTGAAATCACAACTAAATCATCATTAAGTGTAAATTCCTCTATATAAGGAAACAGTTTGATCTTTCCAAATACTTAGGAGTTGCTAAAAGCTAGTTGGAAACTTTGCTAAGTAGAATCATGGAATAGTTTGGGTTGGAATCAACCTTTTTTAAAAGTCACGTAGTCCAATGGTCATGGAATAAGTAGGGATGTCTTCAACTCAATCAGGTTGCTCAGAGCCCCATCCAACCTGACCATGAATGTTTCCAGGGATGGGGCATCCGCCACCTTTCTGGGCAACCTGTTTGTGTCTCACCACCCCATTGTAAAAAAAATCTCTCATATCTGATCTAAAATCAGCCCTTCTTCAGCTTAAAAATATTACATCTCCCTATCACTCCATGCCCTTGTAAAAAGTCCCTCTCCATATTTCTTGTAGGTTCCCTTCATGTACTAGAAGGTGCTGTAAGGTTTTCCTGGAGCCTTCTCTTCTCCAGGCTGAACAACCACAACTGTGTCAGCCTCTTTTCATAGGAAAAGTGCTGCAGCCCTCTGACCATCTTTGTGACTCCAACACGTCTATATCCTCCTTATGTTGGGGGCTCCACAGGGCTGGATACAGCACTCCAGGTGGAGTCTCACCAGAGCTGAGGGGCAGAACCACCTCTCTTGTTCTGCTGCCCACACTGCTTTTGATGCAGCCCAGGACACAGTTGGCTTTCTGGGCTCCATGCACACATTGCTGGGTCATGTTCAGCCTCTCATCCACCAGCACCCCAATGTCTTTCTCAGCAGGGCTGCTCTCAGTCTGTTCATCCCCACCCTGTACAGGTACCAGGGGTTGCCCTGATCCAGGTGCAGCACCTTGCCCTTGTTAAACCTCATGAGATTCCCAGGGGCCCACTTCCCAAGCTTGTCCAGATCCCTCTAGATGGCATCCTGTCCTTCAGGTGTGTCAACTGCACCACTCAGCTTAGTGTCATCTGCAAACTTGCTGAGGGTGCACATGGTCCCTTTGTCTATGTCATTAATGAAGATATTACATAACACTGGTACCAGTACAGATTCCAAGGGACACCACTTGCCACTGCTGTCCATCAGGACTTTGAGCCATTGATCACTACCCTCCTAATTCCTCATTTACCAAGCAGTTCACCCACCAAATCCATCTCTCTCCAATCTAGAGAGAAGAAAGTTGTGGGGGACCATGTAAAAGCTTTACAGAAGCCCAGATAAATGACATATGTAACCCTCCCTTTGTCCACTGATGTATTCACTTCATCACGGAAGACCACTAGGCTGGTCAGACAAGACTTCCCCTCTGTGAAGCTGTGCTGGCTGTTCTAAATCACCTCCCTGTCCTTCATGTGCCCATGCACAGCTTCTAGGAGGACCTGTTCCATGGTCAGAGGGGAGGCTGACAAGTCACTAGTTCCCAGGGTTCTCCTTTCTAAGATTTTTTGAGATAGGTACAGTGTTTCCCTTTTTCTGTCACCAGAGACTTCACCTGACTGCTATAACTTCAAATATGGAAAGTGGCTTGGGAACACCACCAGCCAATTCCCTCAGGACTCTGGGATGCATCTCATTAGGTCCCATACATTCAGGTTCCTCAGGCAGTCACAACTCTGATATTCTCCTACAGTGGGAGGGACTTTGGTCCCCTGGTCCCCATCTTGCCGTCCATCTACTTGAGAAGTGTGGGAAGAGAGGTTGCCAGTGAAGACAGTACCTTGGCCTTCCCCTCGTCTGTTGTTACCAGTTTGCCAGTCTTGTCAGCAGAGGTACACTTTCTTTGACTTTCCTTTTTTTTGCTGACATACCCATAGAAGCCCTTGTGATTATTCTTTGCATGCTTTGTCAAGCTGAGGTCCAGCTTTGCCTTGGTCTTCCTCAGCCCATCCCTACACAACTGGACTGCATCCCTATACTCTTCCCAGGATACCCATGCTTTCTTCCACTGTACTAGCACAATGTCATTTCTTCAGGAGATTACACCACATCCAGAGTTGGAGTTTTTCCTATTCTCCTCTAGAAGGTATGTGGGCAACAAAACTAATCGACCAAACCTCTAAGCACAAGGGACCTGACATGCTTTACCAAGTCTGCCTTGAAAACACCAGCACCAAGAATGGGAGATGTGCATCTCCCAGGGCAAATTCATGCTTTCTGGATTAAAAAAAGAGATGCACAATCTCTGTTTGCCCTGAAAACATCTAAATCCAAGTGTTTCTAGTGTATCTCTTTTTCTAACTGCTGATTAACTTGAGTAAAAGCATCACTCCACAGCATGGATATTAACAATGATACAAGCCCTGATTTTCTATACAACATTTAAAGGTGTCAGTATTATAAACTTGAACAAAGTGAAGTCCACTTAAAAAGCCTTCTTAATATAACAAGGTTATCTGTTTCAAAAGAGACAGGCAAAAAAAGACATTCCCATTATTTATCCTTGCATGTCCCAGGAATCACCCACAAAGGATAAAGTACTCTCTCTGGCACTTACTACACTACTTCAACAGATGAGAAGATTTCCAGATAAAACACACTTCAAGTATTACAGAAAGGTCCATCTTTCTTAGCCAACATACTGCCAGTTTCCTCAGTTCTCCTTTGCCTATTTCCAGACTTCTAGATTTGCAGCATTTGTCAGAGGATGGGTAATGTACTTAAAAGCAAATCTCAACTCTTTCCACAGCTGTCAGGCCCAATTATGTACACCATCCTCTTGGCCCACAGATAGCAGCAAACACTTACAGCTCTACTAATGCATGTACTGCTTGTAAATAATGTATGTAGCAAATTGTTCATAGTTTTAAGCTGTATCTGCCTCTGAAACTGCCCGCATTCCATGTGCAATGACAGGCACAGGCATGCACACACAGGTACCTAAGCAGCACCAGGGTTTCTAATGAAGAAGGCATTTCATAGCACTTCAACTTTTTGTTAGAGTTCTGTGGGAGCAGGGGGAATTCTTTCAATTACCCTTTCACCTGAGACATTAAATAGATTTTGCTTCTTAAAGCCACTTAGCGAAGTTTAAACTTCTCCAGCCCAAAACTTTTTACCCCAAGAATTGGGGCAAAGATGGGGAAGTCTCCTCTTAAGAGAAAAGAATCCCAGAAACTTCCAGCAGTTTTTCCCCTTGCTCCTGTGTAAGGTGAACTGAAACATAGGTTCTGCTGCTTTTCAGGAGTCCCCAAATTACTCTAGGAATAAATTTTTAATTTATTGCTTTTCTTTAAGGAATGGAAATTCCTGAAGATTAGCAGAAATAATTATATCCAAGCATGCAGTTAAAGACACACGTTTAATTTATGACCTTAATCCTTAACTAGCATCCCTACACAACTGGACTGCATATTTTAAGAGCAGTAATGTGATCTTAGATTTTAAGCCAACACAGTAGGGACTCAGGGGACAGACAAATTGGGGGAAAAAGTACAAGAGGGCTGAGACATAACCACTTATGTATGTTTTTCACTCTTTAATGAAGAGAAGTAGCTTACACAGACATTCACAAAATTACTTGACCAAGACTGTATAAAAAGGAAAACATAAAAAAGCACAAGAAAAACCCAGACAATCCCTACTTACTCTTTTAAGAGTTAATGTAATGTAAAATGTTCCAAATAGTCAAAGCATCCCTGATGGATATATCTCCACTTGGATCACTGTAATAATACTGCAGACACAAGTAGCTTTTCTTATTATTCCAAAACATCCTAATAAGCTAATGTCCTTAACCAGCATGAAAACTAGGCTGATGTACCAAGAAAAAAGCCCAAGAATGAAATCCCCCTTTGAAACTTCTAGGCGTAAACAACTGCTCCTAAAGCTGTTTTGCATCCTAAAACCAATACTGCTTGAGAATTTGTGGGGGTTTGTTTGTTTTAAACTGATTGCAGACATCAAAATTGATGAAATACCCAAGGAAAAAAGGGCAGAATTTGATCCATTTGTCAGGACATAAAGGCACTGGTAGACTTCACTACAGCCAGGACCTCTACCCATGGGCCCAAGAGCTGAACCTAAGTTCAGCCCAAGGCCTTTAGTCTGTTCTACAGCTGCACGACTGGCATGCCTGTCTACAACCCTGTCACCTGGGAAGGGCTACATCATGCCTGCCTTGAATCCTGGCTCTGGATCCATTCATTCCTGACTGGACTCCCTGGACAGACCAGGTTCACAGCTTGCCCTGTCGGGGACAGGTGGTTGAGCCTGTTACCAGCACCCAGTTCTGTTGCAAAGCACACAGGAATGTCTGGGACTTGGCAGGAAGTCCCTGTACAAAACCAGGCACGGATACATTACAGTTTTGGCTGTGCTCTAGGTTAGGAAGAGGGGAAAGTCTCCAAGAACACAGCAGGTACAACAGGTCACTGTGTATTCAAGTCCTCGTGTAAAACATCTGTTCTCCTAATGTGGTGGCAGTCATTTCCAGAGAAATGGGTAGGGGTGACCATCCCCCCTATTTACTACAAATAGTTGCCTGCTATTCTGATATCAGTTAGGTATGCTGTGTGCTTTGTCTGAAAGGTCTTGCAGCACATTAAGTGGATGACATCTTAACTTTGAGACATTACATACAGGACCAATAATGCATTAATAAGCAATATAAAGAATATGCAATAATATTCTTAATATTCTTAATTCTTTACTCCACATTACTTATTAATAAAGGTGCAAATGCTTTCTGAACCATTGCTTATGAAATTCAGACAAAAGAGCAGTTTTTGAAAGCAAGAGTCCTATTTCAATCACTTTGCACACATAGTTCACTGAATTTACTTCAGTTTCCCATCCAAAACCCCATTAATTCAAGAATAACATTGCAAAGGCAGTAGTTAATAATTATCTTCAAATATAACTAGATTGTGTAAAGCACACAGTTACCTCAGAAACCTAAATCTATATTCTGCAGCCACTTCACCAGGGCACTTAAACCCAACTCCTAGGGTCCCTATTGCCCTGAATTCATTTGCTATTACTGAATCTCTGTTGCTGCCACATGATGCAATTTTTTCAGCTATTTCCCTGGTTATTTAGGCAAGGCATTATTTCTAGGTGTTACAGGTGTAACAGAAACATTTAAATATATCTAATTTCTAAGAACATTTGTCCAGTATTTCAGATTGTCCTGTGAATTACCTCACTCAGCATTTAATCACTGCAGCATTTTACCATGCTTTCATCATTGCTCCATTTAAGTCACTGGGAAATAAAATGTAGCTGTGTGGGGAAAACTGGTACTAATTTAGCACCTGTAAGATTTCACACCCTTATTTTCCATATACATGATGATACTTCATTCCAGTGCTCTTAAAAAAAAAAAACAACAAACAAAAAAACTGCTTAAGTTTAGTAATTCAGCAAGCTCAGTACACCCACATCAACAGAGATGGTGAAGTCCAGCTGATGAAGAAAGAGCTCATCCATGTATCCTGCAGGTCTCTGCAGGACAATTGAACTGGACACTAACATCTGTGTAGTACTAATTAACATTATTCTAGAATGGATTAAAATACACTGAATGGTATTTAAACCTGTCAATATTGCTCTGATGAGAATTTATTTTAAGTGCATGTGTCTGGTCTGCAGAATTCTTTCCAATTTTTATGCTTTGCAATACTGGCCAGTTATTCTTTCCATTGCCTGATACAAGAAGAAAGTGCAAAATACGTAAAACATACATTATAGTCTGTGTTCCCCCCCGTCCAAAATCAGACATGGAACTGAGAGGTCAAAGTTAAGAAGGTACTTGACCCATGTGCCTTCAGCATTCACTGGTGTAAAAGAGACACACATCCTCTGGGGCTCATCAGCCTCTCCTGTTGACTCCAGAGAGTCCAAGGTAACTGTGGATGAACCTGAGTTCGTATCATAAAAAGTGCCATTTTTGTACACATTACTGACAGAGTGCCACAAAGCATGAGTCACATAATAAAAACAATAAAAGCATTTTAGAGATTTTAGTAGTTAAACTACTCAAGTTCTGCCTATGGAGATAGAATATCTCTACTCTTCCCTCTCCCCCAGTCCTTTCACATTTTGTTCAGAAAGATGAAGAGGAAAAATCAGTGCAACAAAGCCCCATTCTCATCTCCCTCTAGAGAATACATAGAAAATACCCTTATATATTTTAAGCCAAAATCAACTTAAAGACTCAATATTTTCTCATTTGGAGCTTTACTGTGATCAGCATTTAAACTTGAGACCATTTATCTTGAAGCACTGCTTAGTACTCATATTTTATTTAAAAACCTTTCACAAAGCATTAGAAATCATCAACAGATCTATGCAGAAAACACTAATTTCAAAGAAATTCCAAGACTATTTAGCAAGAGCTAAAATGAGGCCTCTTCAAAGGGAAAAAATCAAGAGTGTTTCATAAGAGAAGTAGAGAAGTACTTTCTTATTTATTTAACTTTTCATCTTAGAGATACCAACTTCTTTTTTGAGGAATGCTTACAAGTTTAAATGAAGTCCCTCAATGGTCTTCCTTCCTCCTTTTGGGGCAGGAAGACAGGAAAAGTCTATTATTTGTTACTTAACTCAGAATTGGGCCTTATATTTTGAGACATCTAACAAAAGGATTAAAAAGGTAAACATACATCACAGAGGCTAGCTGAGCTCCTAAGACTTGAGCAACCTTCCTAACTGCCTGCCCACAACCATTGTGCACATAGGTGCAGGAACAACTTCAAAGTACCCAGCCAAGCTTTCCCTCCCTTTTCAGAGCCGAAAGCCCAGTGCACACCAAGTTGTCCACAGATTGTCAGAGCAGAGCCTGAGGGCAAGGGAACAGCTTCTTGCAAGTATGAAATGAGCTACGGACGGAGCTAGAAGTTACTCTTCCTGCCCCATCAGCTGCAAGCATCTACACCTGAGCTGCATCTCAAGTCCTTCAGAACCCTGGACCTTATAGATGCATTATTTCCCCTTTAGATCCATGGGAAAACATTGAGGCCTTCAACTTTAATATGGCATCAGATTTGAAAAGTGGCTTGCTGTCCATTCTGTACAAACTTCATGTCTAATGTTGAGTGCAAGATCTGCCATATTTTCAGTGAATATAACCAAAGAAAGTCAGAGTCGGAGGAACATTGATGAAAATGTGAGAAAGAGCACCATATTATAGAAATCTAGTTGCCTAGAGATTATTATTAACAGAAGCATAATTTTCTTAGGCTTTAAAACTCCCATCAAACCACCTACATTCCTGAAAACTGAGCTTTTGGAATTAGGTATCTAAACTTCTCCTCCTGCCCCCTCATACTGCCCACACACACCAAAATTTTCTTTCCCACTCATTTCTCCATAAGAAATCAAATAATTATACTGGCCTGAATATGGTGTTGTTATCCTCTAAAGCAGCATGGAGAGCAGCTTACAGACTGTGAACAGTTCTAGAGAGGTGTATGTTTCCACTCAGATTTAACACATCTCAGAGATTTTTCCAAAGACCCCACAGAATGACAAGCTAGGCTTCATTTTTAGATTAAGCCCGAAACACAATAGAAGCTGCTGGTGCTATGCAGCACTCTGTGGAGAATGAGGCGGTTCTGTACTTGACCCCTTATTTCAAGGGGCTGATAAATCTCCCCTTGTTCAAGTTGTTCTCATGATTAACCCAAACTCCCATCTCGCCAATGTGTTATTAGTGCATGCACAAAGCCATGACAAACACAAGACACTGCCCACCAGCATGAAGACACTACACAAACACCATTTGTTTAACCCAGAGGTACCCATGGCCAAACATGCAAATCCCAACTCCTAGACTAATTCAGCTGAAAGAAAAATATATGCTACTTTCTAAAGGTCAGTGAGTACATGTCATGTTCTGTTTATTTTAATTTATATATCATGGGAACAAGCATCACAGTATTAGCAGTTTCTCTTGAAATCAGAACTTGGGATGTCTAAGACCTTTCTCTGCAGAAAGCTCCAAGGACAGTGCCTTTGTTCAGTGACCGTATAACAAGAGTATGTGATTTGCTCAGCTTAGAGGACACAGGTCTCTGAGAGATCACTTGGGTCACTTCATCCCACCGACTTGCTGACAAACATATAATAGGTGTCCAGTTTCAAAGGGCTCACAGAACATCTACTTCACATCCCTTCTCTTCCTCCTCCCTCCCAAGCCTATCTTGTGGCAGATCAAAAGCACTTCGTAATAACCCATAAAAAACCCTCCAGATCAGTAGCTTCAGCATTCAGCCTTTTACCATGACACGTACAGGGGGAAAAAGGCATGGCTGAGGTTTCCTGAAGCTCCAGGAACCTTCCCTAACTGCCTATCTACAGAGATGGAGAGCACTGCCAATTTCCTGTGCCTGCAGAATTTGTTGAACAGAAGTGCAAGGCAGATGAGATGCTTCAGGAAAGAAGAGAAGTTCTCTTCCCATCTATCTGGGATTTAATATCCTGTTAAGTAACCATGAATACTTCATGATTAATACTTCCTAATGAAGTTGTTATAGATTTCCCCAACAGAGTAATTTTGTTAGAAACAGCAACTAACAACTTTCATCTTGAAAGGAGCACTGTGTTCAAAGTTTCAAGTTTTAAGACGATTACACCTGGTAGCTATTTTGAAGCTCCCAAAAAGCCTCAACACTGCACACAAATGGCTGCCTTAAAGACTGATTTTACAGACTTCCAAAAAAAAGCCTTCCCATGCAACTTCTGTAATTACTTTTGTATAGTCCAGTCTCAAATCAGTGAGGCATATCACTTCTTCAAGCCATCTGAAACACAAAAATTACAAAGTTCAACAGAAAAAAATAATGTATATGCGACCCAGACCTCCCTACAGAAGGCATGAATGGATAGGAGGATTATGTGGTAGAAGCCAGGCCCAAAACACGGGCATGCAAATGACATGCCACATGAAGTACAGAAAACAATGCTCAATTATCTACCTACCACTATGCCTTCATCAGGCATGTGCTTTAGCACCTTCTTGAATTAGGGTCCACATCAAATTTTTTCCCTTCCCGCTCCTACTAAAGTGACAAGATGTTAGAATAGTATTATTTATTATTCAACATGATAACCCAGCTTGCACAGGGTAAGCACATTTAATGAATACAGATCCTGCTACTAAACATTAATTTGACTATTTGACTCTCCAAGCTAGAGAAACTGTATGTGTACTAATAAACACCAAAAAGCACTTGAAGACTGTAATAAAAAGGCAACCTACAGGAGATCTTTTAGAAAATAAATCTAGTTTCTTTTGTTTGCTTTCTAAGCTTTTACTGTTCACATTCTCAGTCATTCTGAAATCACTACATCAAACTGACGTTAAAAATTAAATAAAGGGTTTGCAAGAACAAATAGGCAGCAGGCATTGCCAAGCCTATCAAAGTTTTAAATTCCTTTTCAAGGTTTTTGGCTAAAAATATCTTTAAATAAACCTTTCTTTCTGGTTTTTACATTACAAACACTTAAGTCTCCTTCCTTTTGCAGATACAAAAAGAAACAGAAGTTAAAAAAAAAAACAAAACAAAAAAACAAACCAACAAACCCACCCTCTCCCCCCTCCCCAAATCAACAAAACCTCCCCATCAAAACCCAAAAAACCCCCAAACTATCAACAAATCTACAAACAACACAGCTGGCAAATTTATTTTAGTAGTCCTGTCCCAGTATCCCCAGTGAAATGCAAAAGGTAAATAAACACTCCAATCGGCAGAAACATCCTATTCAACAGTCCATGTGATTAACTATTGCAGGTAACACCAGCCAACAACACCCCGCATCGAAAACATCTTCATACCTGGGGAGCGCTTTGTTTCTCTGATTCGGGGATGCTGCTGGGGTGCTCCTACAGTCCCAAGGGCACAAGCCCTGCTCGCAGCTCCACATCCCAGGGCCACCCCCACACCCCCTGGGGCAGAGGGCATCCCGTGGCGACCTCCGCGTGTGTTATTTTATCCGCTCGTTTTCAAGCAGGTTACCGTGCTTGCCTTTGTTTGGCTTCCTCCCCCCGGCCCGGATCTATCGCCACCGAAACTGAAGGGGGTAAAATAGAGAGGAAGGAAGAGAAACACCGCCCGACGAAGCCCCGCCGAGGAGTCCCGATCGCAGCGGTGCCCGGCGGGCACGGCCGTGACCCGGCTGCCCCTCCTGCCNCTCGCAGCGGGTCACAAAGGGCAGGTGCTCACCAGGATCGTTGAAGTTAAGTGCTTCGTATGCTTTTTTCAGGGAAAAGTGGTAAGGAGAGCAGTGCGTGTAGGAGTATCTCATCATCTTTTGGGGCACCGTGGCAATTAGGGACATGGTTCGATGGCAGTGCTTGGTTAACGGCTGGACAAGGTGATCTTGGAGGTCTTTTCCAGCTTAAACAAGTCCATGGTTCTGTAACTGAGAGATGCACCCTGTGCCACGCGAAGTTTTGCGGCCTCAATTCTGACATTTTCTGATGTTTCAGCGTTTGGCTCCCAGCGTTTTGTTTTGCTCTTTTTTTGAATGTGTATATGAAGGTAACAGCGGTTTCTGTGTTTACATCTGGATCATACAATTGCACAGCTACAGGTGAATTAGTTTTCCCATTATAAAAAACAAAGGAAACAAACCAACCAACAACAGTGCTTGCTTTTTTATTCAAGTATCCCCAAACAGTAAAAACTTTGCCTGTAAGCAAAACAGTGCACAGAGTGTGCTTTTGTATGCTGCATGTATAAACACGTGGAAAACAGGTGCTGCAGAGAAGACGTGCTTCACAGGAAGCATCCAAGGTGTGTGCCTAACTTGCCACACAGGCTTTCCCAATCCTTTCTCCTCTCAAGTGGACAGCAATCTTTCATGCTACTCTCTACACTCCTGCTTGCAACAGTGGTGGTTTACATTCACAATAACTAAACTGCAGGTTTCAGGAACAAATTTTTTTAGGAAGAGTATTCCAGGACTGAGGACAAAGAGGGGTTACCACATATTTCTTGCACTTGCTAGAGTGAGAGGCTTCTGATATTTAGAAATAGATCAGATGACAGAGATATGCTGCATACATTTATCTTCTTAATAACCTGAAATTCTCTTTCTGAAAACCCAGCTACCCAAGGTAATGTCAGGAAATGGCTTATAGAAACAAGTTTTCTTACAGCAGCTTAACCCAAAATGTGCGTCAACACCAACCTGAGATAGGTAAGTAATCAAGTCACCTTAGCAGCAACCATGCTCTGTTCTCCATGAGATGTGTGGTCCCATATGTCATGGGAAAGAGCGAGCCTGCAACACTCCACTGCGAAACAGAGGACTGCAGAAAGAGGGTGTAGATTCAGATACATCACCCTTTTTTCATTTCTTTTTTTTTTTTTTTCCCATACCTCACAAGAACATTCCAGTGTTGGTTGAAAAGATCTGGTTGGTTGTCCAGGAAAAAGAGCCAATTAATGACATGAAAGAGCAGAGAGGATGCCTTAATTTGGAGATACCGTCAAAAATTGCTTTGAAAACGTATCTGAAGCACAAGGGAGGCAGCAGTCAAACATACAATTTAGATTTTGGTTCTGTTTTGTGTTGCAGGCATTTTTTGATCTCCATCTCTACAGCTACACCTACAGCAGTGAACCAAATGGGTTTTTCATTTCTTTTTAAACCACAGCACTGGTCATCTTCTGTACTGTCTCCTGGGCAGTGGTGTCCCACTGTGGTTCTGTCTAGCAAACTATCAGTCCCTGAGGCAACTCCCAGCACAGCTCATGGGTCGGTGTGGGCCAGGGGCATTCCCAGCAGACAGGCTGCATGCAGCTGACCTATTTTGGGAGATAAGAGAGTTTAGCTGTGCATATGCAAGGCCATGTTGTGCCAGCTGGTTCCCGTGTCAAAGGACAATTCCTGACCCGCTTTATTGGCTAGTTGAAACATGAGGATTTTCACTTTTAGTGATCTCTGCTGTGTTCTGTGTCAAACAAGAACCTTAGGCACTGGCTGGAGTTAAGCAGTGAGAAGTCAGACCGAAGATCTAAGCAGTTTTATTGATCAAGCAGGATTTCTGCAGAAATCTTTGCTCAAAAGAAGATACAATTGCATTGCTTAGTAGTAGCAGAATTTATGGAAGAAATGTTTCTTATTAGGAATAGACTTTGTTTCCTCAGAAATGTTGTTTCTCCTACATTAAATGAAGCATATTCTTTAATACAATACTGCTTTTTAAGAATGCTATATTCCATGGAAAATACTTTTTTTTTCTGACTAAGGCCAAGAATTTGGGGTAAATTTCAACAGAGAAGCACTTAAGTTTCAAGCAAATACCAAGAACAGGTGGCATTTAGGAGTTCTGAATAAATTCATAAAGTCAGTCAGTCACTAGAACAAATGTGTGCTTTCACATTACAACAGCTGCAGGTAAAAGTCAATTGGAATAAGATTGAATTAAATCTTAAGATATCTTTTCTAAATATTAGTAGTAGTGTGTGATTCCTAGGAATTGTAAACCAATGAAGGTATTATGGCTCTAGCAAAAGTTGTACCATAAAGCACCTTATTCACATGCATGTACATATTATTTTTGGTGCCCTGTCAGTGTGAAAGTGCTATAAATAAATATGAAGGTAGTTTTGATGCCTTTTTTTCTTATTTTTTAACTTTTCAGCTCAAAAGTTGGGATGAGAAAGCACAGAAGATCTAGTAAATGCTGAGGTGCTGGACATGCTCAGTTATTGCACAGACATTGAAGACTATACGAAGGGATAAACTCTGTAAGGTGTTTCAGAATCACAGCAGTGTTTTGGGAATCAGTTTGGGAAGGCAGACAACAGTATTTTCAGTGAAGGAAGGGTCTTTCAGGAGTTAACTTCTGATCCTGTGCCCTGTATCCTTTGCAAAATTTGTCCTGAAAAACTGTAGAATAAACACTTACATTTAATTTCAAGATGTGTACAAAGGAATGTGTAAATAGGGAACCATTAATGTGTGCCCTTGTGTGCTCTGGTGTGGTTCTATGTGCATGCAATTCAAGTGAGAGCTAACTAACTACAGCACTATGGCAAGAAGTTATCTTAATATAAGCTGTAATAATTTCTGCCAGTTATGAAGTCTGGAGGGAATACAAAATAACAACAGGTTGGCTTTCAGGGAGAAATTACATAAATTGTGTGTATAAAAAATCAGAGGCCTTTTTTTACTGAGCAACTGGTCTAAGCAACATCTTGTACAGAATCAGAAACTGTCTGTAAAAATCATAGTAATGTACTGAGAAAAAAAATACACAGAAAATTAAGACTCAAAGCTGTTATTTGCAGAAGTTCTCCAGGGTAAGTTAGGGAGATTTCTAAAACATGATAAAAATAGCAATGATGGTCCCCAGGAAAGAGGAATTTTAATTTATTTTTTTTACATACACTAACGAGTCTCTTTTTTATAATTATAGCAATAATTATTGAATGACATAAAGCAATTTTGATTAAAATTAAGGCAGTCTAAAAAAAAACCAAAAACCCCAGAGCAACAGACATTTTTGTAATAAAGCACTGGGCTGAAAGATTTATTAGTGGCAAATATAATAGAAATGTGATAAATTGGGAAAAGGAAGAGCCCAGACTTTTGAGAATCCCATTGGTAGGCTGCACAATTTCATGTTTTTACAAGAAGTGAGCAAAGTATGTTACCATAAAATCTAGCCTGTCGTCTTATTATACTGTGAATATTAACAAACATGACTCATACACTCAGGGGACACTGTGCAATCATACTCTGCTTTCTGATGGTGCAAAGTATCTCCAGAAAATTTCCTCCTCTAGTATGAAATATTTACCTTAATACAAATCCTAAGAACTCACTAAAAATAACATCAGTCTCTCCATAAATAATAGAAAGACTCTTGATTTCAGGGTTATTCTAAGGCTGAAAATTCAAGCTGAATGTGCTAGAAATACCAACAGTGGCCATAGTAGTCCTTTTAGCCTATACTAAGTTAGATTTTATCCAAAGAGGTCCGCAGAAGATTCAGCTTGTTAGGGCTGGATGATCCTTTTGTGTCCGACAGGGCTCTTGATGAAACGCAAGAGAGTTGCCATAACAAATCAGAAAGGAACTGGCTTGGGCAGGAATCAAATGGATAAGACACTCAAATATGTGCAGTGAATAGAAACTGCTCTTTAATGCCTTTCCTGAACTCATCTTGGTCAAAAACCAGTGTACAGGCTTGGGATTTGAAAAACAGATGGTTGAATGGGAGATTTCTTTAAACATTGTCACCACTTGTGTGAAGACACACAGGATTCTGGACTCATTTGTTGTAAACCTACCATTTATTGCCATGATTCCCTGAACTAGTCACTGGAACAGAAGTGAAGACAAGTGAAGTCTTGTAAGAGGAATGAACATTATCTCCAGGGAATCAGCTGATAAAGGGGAATCCTTTGGTGGTACCTTTCTATTGGAAAGTACTAGGAAACCTGTAGCAACAGGGACTAAAGGAAACTGTAGCTAATGTGGAGAAAGCCTCTCAATTTCCATGGCTTTTAAAAGGCAGGTTAAAAACCTGAACTTTTCTGAAATCCAGAAAGGGTTTTCCATGCTTTTCCATTCTCATTGAACCAACACTGAGGAAAGCATTAGCAGCACAAAGCAGGCACAGCTCACACAGCTGATGTGTGCCTTAGCTGTCCTGTGTAGCAGAGCTTCCAGAAAGCGCCTGGAACAGCAATGCAATCTCAACCGTCTCTCACAAGACAGGAGGTGGTTTCCTACAAGTGTGGGGAAATCTAGATGGCAAACACCTCCTCATATTTTGATTTAGCAAATATGTGAGATTTCTTGCAAATTCATGCTGAAGTGCTGGAAAATCCATCATGTTTTTTACCTGGGCAATTGGCACAGAGTCAGACTCTTCCACCACTTCTGGTGCCTGTAAAATGTATCTGACGTGTGGAGCATATGACTCTCTTTCCTCTCCTCCCTTCCTTCCTTTTGGGATAATCAGAGTCAGGCCAGGCCTCACATTAGCAGTGTGTAAAAGGTGTTGGGAGGACTGGGAGTGTGGAATGCATCTAAATGAAGAAGATTCCCTGGCTAGAGACCTGGGATTCTGAAGATGATCAGGTCCTACAAGACTTCACAGCTTCAGGCTGCAAGGTCTGGAACTTGTCAGCTAAGTAAGATTAGTCCTAATCTGTGTATTGGGGACATAGTCACACACAATAAAAATCATGTGGGAGGATGAAATTCTAAGTCCATCCTACTAATGGCTTGTGCAAGAGCCCCAAATTCTACCTCCGCTATTGATGTTTCAAATTTTTGTGTTGCTGTGTCTTTGTTGTCATAGTGACAGAAGGGACTGAGAATATTTTGTGTTTTTTCTCTTAGTCATGCATGAAAAGTATCCTTTGCCATGTATGTTTTCTGTCCCTTCTACATATTTTCTTAGCTTCCCCAAGAATTATTTTTAAAACACTGAATTAATTAATGGAGTTGACTGTGCTTATGTTCAGTACCATTAGACAGTAAATACAAGCCTACACAAACAGATACATGTTAAAGGACTTGGGCTGGATGTCATAATTAAAAACATGTTTTAAGTACTATTTGTTTTTATTCTCAGTGACCATCCAACAGGGAATCTCCTGCTGCTGTAATAGGAGCTTAGACACCTGCATTGAACACAAACAGCTTTAAGTACCTGAACTTTACACTTGGCTTCTTAGATCATATTTTGACACTGAGTTGTTGTAACACACAAGCTTCCACTTAATTCTGCTTACACAGAGAAGAGGCAGAGACGGAGAGGAGAGCAGAAAAGGTCCTGGGACTAGAAACATGGTGTGCTTTGGTCTGTAGTATGTGAGCAAGGAATTTCAAAGTCATAGGTGTTGCTGTTGTGTTCTATGGGAAGCACAAACTAGGTCAGTTTTGGTCTGTGCACCATGGAACAGCTGAAATGTAATTATGAAGATTCATAGTCAATGGAAGACACTGTTTGGGACTGAGCAAAAACCATGGACCTTTAAAAATATTACTAGAGCACATTAGTTTTGAAATGTAATTATGAAGATTCATAGTCAATGGAAGACACTGTTTGGGACTGAGCAAAAACCATGGACCTTTAAAAATATTACTAGAGCACATTAGTTTTGAAATGTAATTATGAAGATTCATAGTCAATGGAAGACACTGTTTGGGACTGAGCAAAAACCATGGACCTTTAAAAATATTACTAGAGCACATTAGTTTTGAGCACATCTGGTGTTGTGATAGAGAATTAAATGGATTTGCAACTCATGAACCCTATTAGAAGAATGGTGTAACATCACAGTAAGATGAAATGTCTACGAACAGTAATGTAAAAGGTGAGGTGCAGGCAAATGTTCAAAATAGACATTCACCAGATCAATATGTCAATCCATGTGAGAGGATGCCTGATCTCTACTGTGGATAAGTGAAATTTATTTTTTGCCACTCTAAGTAACTTCCCTAACTCCCAAGCTGACATATTTTAACATCTGTAGTGTCCACATATAGATGAGAAGACAAATCAGTGACAAAAGTATTGTGGCACCTATAGTGCCTGCCAGCAGCAGTCTGGGTTTTTTTGCACAGTAGTGCAAATTTTCCTCCCTAAATCAGTTGAGTTCCAAACATACTGTCTTGGCTCAATACCTGGATATAAAATTATTCCAGGATTGGTAAAGTGGGCATCTCTGTAACATGTAAGGGGAATGTAAATCTTCGTCAAGTGAAACAGCTAAAAGGTTAATAGTGTGGTTAGATATTAACTTTACGGAAAACACAAGTACCTTCTAGAAATCAATTATTTGGTTTTCTAAAATAGCGACAGCCCTTAAACAATGAGCAAAATAATAATCAAACAATAATCAAAAAAGATTAGTTGAAATTAAGGTATCTCGACTTTCTGTATTTTAATGTTCATATACATTTGGAAATAAAGTGTTGACAGATGGTCCTCATGAACTACATCTGGAAATAATAGATGCCAAATTTGAGTGCATGAATATTATTCAGAGAGGATATGATGGAAAGACTCATGAGCTCAGGATAATATCATATTTCTCAAAGTTAATTGAAGGACATAATCATGATTGATGCAGAACCAAATCAGTATGAGGGAAATGTATCTTTCAGACACGGGCAAGAATTTCCTTGATGGTGGTGATGTTCTCTTTCTATGTTAGCTTCAAATCCTTGCATATGTGTGAAAATGGACCTTTTCTCCCATCTTACAAATACAATCACTCTTAAATAAATTCTCCCTGGAGACCCTCAAAGACGAATGGTCAGGTAATGTCTCACTCAAGACAAAATTGTAGGATACAGGTAGTTTGCAATAAACTAAGTGGGTTAAAAATTCTTTTTTTTCCCCCAAACCTTCAAGTCACAAATTCTTTTAAGGAAAAAAAAATTCAAAAGGGCCCCTGAGACCTTGTATCCTTTTAGAACAACTAGCACGAATGGACTCACTAGGGAGAAGGTTAATTTCCAAAACCTGCAGAATTTTAGTAAAGAAAAGATGACCTTACTTTTAAGTGTTAATTTGCTTAGAAAAAGGCCTGGGAAAATTGAGAGAGCTGTATACAGGAGGAAGGCAAGAGAAAGGTTATCTCACATGTGCAATGGCATGGGGGGCATGGTTTGAGGTGTTTATGTGCATGTGTTGAAGTATTTTTTGTATAGAAGCAACCAAGGCAGTAACTGTTGTGGTGGTGCCCATGTTGCTTATGATCTGCTGGTTTGTCTGCTGAGTGCTCTTCTGAGAGAGCATGAAAAAGAGAGATTTCTCTTGTTAACATGTGTGGGACTATCTTAGCTCAAATGCAAAAGGAATGTTTTTTTCCTTTAGGTTTTGTATGGTAAAATAGACCTCTGAGGAAAAGGAGGTACTGCAGCATGTCAGCTACTATACAAGAGGCAAGCAAAGCAAATGTAAACTTATGCATCTCATTTCCTACCTATAGGGAGAACAAGACTTCAGGCATTAAAGTTTGAAACCCTAGTCAAACTCTCGATGAACAATTCAAGAAAGTTGGTTTCCAAATCATCTGCTGTGGACTACATCCAAGAGGACTCATTTTGAGTACAATCTACAGTGGAAGAATCTTCAGCTTTTTGCCATCTGGAGCAGTTCCTTTCAGCATAATGATGCACAAACATGGCTTTTGTGCTAAACTAATACATAATTTGAACCTTCCAAGAAGTCACTTAAGTCAAGCAAATCCCAAATGCAGTGTTAAGCTTTGTGGTCTTGTGCCATGCCTGAAGCCTCTCAGGAGGAAAGCTATTTCTTTCTCAGCTGTAGTTTTATCATAATAAAATTATACACAGTACCTCTTCATAGCTGGGAATAAGCAATTAGATCTCGACCTAATTAATACTGACAAATTTCTCTAGCTATGCAGTTATATGCATCCTAGAAGCAAGCTATTCAGTATTTCTGGAAGAATGCTCTTCTAGGCTGGCTACTTGGTTGAAAGTATTTTCTGAAATTAAACTCAGTTTTCCACTTGATGGTCTTGGATCCTTGCACCAGGATTTGTTTTCCTTCTTTTCTAAAACTCAGTGTTATTAGATTGCAAGATCCAGCTTTCAAATTTGGTTAATATTTCAGTGTGAAGTATCTTTACAAAAGACAACTGAAATCTCAAGGTAAATTGTTGATGTGCTTTTTGAAAAAATATTCACATTGCCTTCCTTGTTAGAAACCAGCATATCAGTTTTTCCTAAATCAAGTAAGGAGACAATGTTAACAGTTCTTCATGATACAATGCAAATAGCCTCTGGAACCTAGCAGGACACCCCATTGTATATATTTTTAAAAGTGTAATGCACCATGAGATTTCTTAACCAAAATGAATATCAGAAAACAACAACAAACTTTTTGGTGGTCTGAAATTGAACACTACTCCTATTCATCTCCTTTAAATGAAAAATAAAAACTTAAATGATTAAGTCATCACTATTAATTTACTGCAGACTAGACAGTTAACAAAGAACAAGTCACACAGAGTAATTTTGTGTTAAAAACACATCTAAGTCTAGATGGGGACATTAGGCATCTGACAAACTGATCTATGTAATGAAATGAGTTAATGGATATGTTTGCTTTTACCTCTGTCTTATCACACCACAGTGTAAATGAAGCCTTTGAATGGATATGGGTTTTGATTTACCATACGAATGAAATTAGTTTAGTTTTGCAATGGAAACACATAAAAACAAAGCTTTATTAGAATGGTCAAATACTGTTTTTAAACTCCTGTACAGTACAATCTGAGGAAATTGGAATATTAAGAAAACAAAACCAAGGAACTTCAGTCTGTCTCCAACTTCTCACTGCATATCAAGATAACCTTCAGGAAAAATTTTATATAGCTATAGCAGAAAAAAGTGTAGCCTCACTGTAGAATATAAGAAACAGTTTTCAAGTAATTCTATAACGTAACTTACTAAAAAGAGCATAACTTCAGAACTAATGGAAAACAAAAGGTGTTTGATTCAGAATACTATTCAGAACATAAATTACTTTTAATCCTTTTTTCCTTTAAATAAGCAAATGTATTTTTATATGCAAAGTTATGTTACTTATGAGGCAATTTGTCCTTCTTGCTACATCCTGAAATCAATACATGATCAAAATATTTTTCCAAAAACAGTTTCAATGTAATATTTTTAACTGCAAGTTACACATTTTTTTTTCTTTACAAGAATAAAGGAAAAAACATCTTCCATATTTAAATTTCCTACTACTACCTTCTCCACAAGCTCATTTAGTAGAAACAAAATGTCTGTAATGGTTTTGAAACTACAACAAGTCCCAAAGCATTGTATCACCAAATGAAAGAAAATTATGGTCGTTCTGTGCACTCGGCCTCTTCTGTAAGAATCCGTGAACATTGCTACCAACTCAGATGGCAATGCACATTCTTTTTCACTTTAATTCAGTTTCTTGAAATTGAAAACATTGCAAAAGAAGAGAGAAATAGCTCTGGGTACCTCACACAGCAGAACTGTACAGAAAGACAGATCTTCTCATGTGTAGCTTACGAGTTTACTTTGGAAAGAACCTTAGCACTTACCTGATCTGCACAAGAGGAACAAAGCTCTCCTGGACTGGTATCAATTCTTACTAGCTTTGCAACAAATCCCCCATACAGCTCATGTTCCAACCTTCTCTGAATTTCTTTTTGTTAGCTTGCTTTTTTAGCTGACTACATATACCCTCTGAAAAATCACAGAATCACAGAATTGTCAGGGTCGAAAGGGACCTCTGGAGTTCATCCAGTCCAACCCCCCTGTCAAGGCAGGGTTACCTAGAGCATGTGACTCAGGAACCCGTCCAGGTGGTTGTGGAATGTCTCCTTAGAGAGACTCCACAACCTCCCTGGGCAGCCTGTTCCAGTGCTCTGTCACCCTCAACCTAAAGTTTTTCCTCACATTGAGGTAAAACTTCTTGTGTTTATTTTATGGCCATTGCTCTTTAATCTGCTGCTGGGCACCTTTTGGCACCCACACTTGAGATATTTTATGTATTAATGAGGCCCTCTCTGTCTTCTCCAGCCTAAACAGGCCCAGCTCCCATGGTCTTTCCTCATAAAAAGAGATGCTCCAGACCCCTCATCATCTTTGTGGCCTCTGCTGAACCCTTTCCAGTATGAGGAGAAATGAGGGTGACACAAGCATATTCAATAACAGAATCAAACACTCATTCCATTTTCTGTTATCTACTTACATTTTATTACAGACTAATATGAAACCATCTTATATTCATACTAGAATTATTGTAATTACTTGTGAGCAAACTTAAATCAGTTTCGAATGTTTATATTTATTGCAAGCAGATTCATGTCTCCTGCTTATATATTCTACATAAGGATCCAAAATGTGACTGAATATAAACAAGTTATATTTGGTTATCTGCAGAAATAAAAGTTAAAAATAGCACTGAAAAGAAACTTTACGATAATGTATTCACACAATGACTCTTTAAATCAAATGAGTGAAGTAGCACAGGATAATCTAAACATTAGATTTGAAGGCTGATTTATTTTCAAACAAATGCACCTACAATTATACAATTAAAAATAAGTGTCAGTATTTGGTGCTGATGACTACAGACATCTTTAATGTTTAATGCACAGATAACTACCCCCAACCCCCACATAGCAACTTTCGCAGATTCTACTTTACATTAGATCATGAAAGGACATCTAAAATGCAAAGTGTACACAGCACAGAATTTATGTCCGAGACAATACAAATTAAAATCCTGTGAATTTTCATAAGGTAAAAAATTAAAGCTATATAAACTGATTTTTGATTATTCTGCAAAGTAGAATCACATACATTTTCGCTTTTGTAATACTTTCACAAATTTCCATTAAAGCTTTTTTTAGCAGAGACAGTAGCATGAGCACAATGATCCCACTGGCTTCCAAAAGAAAAGTAGTATGGTTCCTCAATTCAACTATTTTTTCCTTTTATATTTGCAAGGCAGTTGGATCAAGAAAAACAGGCTAATGCAAGCAAGAAAGTAAAGTGTAAGCTTTTACATTAAGTGGCTGAACAAACAATTACTGTACATGGTAAAATGAAAAAGATCTTTTGCCACAAGTCCCAGCAGGAATATACGAACTTCATTGGCCAAAAAGCTTGAAATACTCTCTAAGTCTTCACATACATTTGGTTAGTGCTTACCAGTTTCAAGACATTTATAGAAGCAGTTATGGAGACATTATGCTGTTAAAGCTGCAACAATTTAAATGACGCAAGTTAGAAAGCTACATAGATTTTTAGACTTTTCCTCTTTAATTCTTTTTTTCTTGATACATAAAATTTGTCTCCTTTCTGTCTGTGTTCTGCATTTTGATCTAACTTCTACTTTTCCATCTTCATATCATCTGATACATTTCCAGTGAAAATCCAAGTTAACACCTGCTGCAGTGGAGACTAGATTTGCATGGCAATAGTAACAGGGACTGAAGCAAAAACACATCCAATGAAGCAGAGTTGATGTTTTATGTTTTTTCTATTAAACAGTCTATTTTAACAAACAAACAGCACCAACTTTTAAAGGTAAAAGTATTGCTAAATCAAAGCAGAAACCTCCACTTAAATTCAAGCATTCTTTCTCCAACAAAAAATGACATGTTGAACTAGAATTTCTCAAGCACATATATAGGTGTTTCAGCCTGAACAATGTTGTCAATAATTTCTAAGTGCAGGGCTACATGAAGTTTAAAATGAATTGCTTTGTTAGTAGGCAGAACTGGAATGCAGCATTTTTTAAAACATCAAGCAAAAATTTCCTCATTTAAGGCTAAAAGATAGAACTCATAAAGTAAAAAAGCAGGAGGCTTTATAGAGTAAAAAAGCTAGCAATAACAGTATAGCACTGGAAGTACAGTGCTCTAATAGCGCTTACCACAAAACATCAATAATTTGGGTGAGAGTGACACAGCAACAGACCTGTATTTCTAATTTGACATTCATTAGAATTTTAACATTCAGCCACAATTCCACTCTAGGCTAAATTTAAGTGGCCAGAACTCATAGGTATAAAAAAAGCCTTCAAAACATATACTTAAAAAAAATAGAAATGGTGTGTTAACAAATGTATGCGTAAAACAGATTTATAAATAGCTACAGTATGAAAAATATTTCAGTGCAAAGGCAATTTTAAGATTTCTAAAAAATACATTACAAATAATTTGTTAACTACACACAAGAAATTTGTCACTGCTACTGGTATAAAATTTATACCCATATTAAGTTTTTAAAAATATATACACCAGTGTTTTATGTAGGGGACAGTTCTAACTGACCAACATTCAAGTCTGCAATGGCAAGTATATGTACACACACCCACACGTGTATGTATTTAAAAATGCTACTGCTATAAGGACATTCTTTGAAACTTAAAAGTGCTATATGTTAAATAATAAAAAACATTTGTCTGTGGTGCTCACCATTGGATTTCATAAAATTCTGTTATCTTTGGTATACTGAAGATTTCACAAATCACTTTACAATCTCTGCTTGAGCCAGGGCATTTTTTATACTAATTCACTGTTTGTTTAAAGTGAAAATCACCCAGACTACTGTGAGGAAATTTTCCTACTAAGTTGGTTTTTCTTTTATTAAAAAGTAAACTTATTTTCTCTCTGTTTTTTCTTGTTTAAACACAAAAAGGGAAATAATTTTTCTCTGCCACCTTAGTCCATTTGAAAGACAACTAACAATGTCTTGGCCAGGTCTTCTAATAATGGCTGCAGGTCTGATTCCAAATATTTTGTTTTCACACTGAAATAAATTTTTAGCTAATGTCCTCACAGAGGTATTGAATGAGGATGGTTATTAACCAGTTCTAACCACCAGGCTGAAATTGATTGAAATCAGATTGCTCCTTCAGGTATTTTTGCACCCCAAAATAAAACACTGGACTAAAGAAACAAGACAAGGACACGGCT
>WEIV01006354.1:0-11804 GCA_013390005.1 Calyptomena viridis | reverse complement strand
TCGCAAGGATTAGATAGGGCTGCTCTTTAGGCACAAGAGAAAGAAAGCTCTCGCCCTACGTCGGACTGAATCCCGAGCGATGGAAAGCACGACTTCGGTAGATAAAGGAACCGAGGAGTCTTTCTTGGGGTGACACAGTCCACGTTTATTTCAGACTCTGGGGCAGCAGACCCACAGAGCCCTTTGTAAGCGAAGGGAAGTCAGACCCAAAAANAGTGCATGGGGGTACCACTGCATGATAACAGAAGGACAAATATAAAAACACACCACCACAAATTAGTACAGGTTTTCACTTTCCTTCGTGCTCCACGACCTGGGCACCAATTATATTTGTCCTGGTTTGGGACAAATATATTCAGAGAGATAAATATTCTTTGATAAAAACTGGCCGCAGTCACCCTCTCCCACCAGGTTCGAGAAAAGAAATATTTCCTTGAAGGAAAGTGAAAGGAAAAAATACAAAACTATTTATTTAACAAACACACAAGAAAATAATAATAATGCTAAATAATAAATAATGAAGTCTCTCACTATGGAGAGAGAGAACCTGGCAGATTCAGAGTCCTTCTATTGGTATGATCTCCCATTTTCCCTTGCAGCTGGCTGTCGTGGGGGCCCCCCCCAGGCCAGGCCGGTGAAAGGGTCTCCTGGTGAGGTTTCGATGTTCTAGTGTTCCAAACAAATCCAGAAAAGAAGAAAAAGAAACCAAAATCTCAGGAAAAAAACCAGGAGTTTGTTCTTCTACGAAGAAAAAGCCGAAAGAGTGAACTGTCTGAAAAAAAAACAAACCAAGCCTGCTTTTCTCCGCCTTTCTCCTGAAGAACAACAGAGAGGAGATTAACCTTCAAACACAGGACTACTTTGAAAAAAGTTCCTTCGGCTTTTTTTTTTTTTCTTTCTCTTCCCGACCTCAGTTTAAAGGCACAAAATTCATTTTTTTTTCTAGCATAGACTAGGCGATATGGGATAAATCATAGTCACCCCAAGACAGCATGGTAACTGTTTCTGCTTTAACCTAACATTTTGCTTTTCTTCATAATATTTCTTGATAGACTGTTTTGCTTTAGAATTTGTGTGTATGTGCTCTCATTCTACGCGGTTTTGAACTGTGTTTTTATAATTAGGATTATCCCGACTATTAAAAAACTCACTATCTATTTTGTCACAATGTATCTTAATAAAAAGTGTTATAACTGTTTTAGCATAAGTCCTTATACAAAGGTTCTAACAGTTTCTCCAGTGGTGAGATAACACTGTGGGCAGATCACTGAGAGATCTACCCTATCTGTTAATGAAGGTCCCTCTTAGCAGGAAAATATTAAATATACCTCCGGATCGGTGCATCTGTACAGTGAAAGTTCTAATACACATAACTCTGACAGACTGGTCAGACCACAAAGGGGTTTTGATTTACCTGGGACTCTAACAGACAAATAAGAGATAAAAGGAGAAACTCTTCCCCTTTGGAAAGGTTAATTTAAACCTTCCCTTTTTGTGACACTACTAAAATATTAAATGTAATTGCTTTATTTCAGCACTGTGAATATAACAGCTTCATAAGGAGTTGTAATTGCTGGAGACACATAAATTGGAGCCCTTTTGGATTAAATGGGAAGTGGGTCTTGCACTCTTTATCCCTTCAAATTCATTCATTTTCTTAAGATTGGGAGGAATGCATGTCTGTGTTTGGCAAAGTTGTAGCCTCAAAAATAAAGATAACTAAAATTAAAAAATTTGGATTTTTATGATGAATGTGCTGTTTTGCTGAAACTGAAAAAAATTACAGAAGTATATTAAGCTGAATAAAAATTTTCATAGGTGGAGTATCTGAGGTCCAGGGTGAAATGCTGAGAGGAACAGAATATATTCTCACAGTCACTAATAATGCTCCAGTGCACTCAAATGGAATTGGGGAATTAGGGTCAGATTTCTGTTCCACTTTGTTCTCAGTCATTTTGCAGAACTCTTCTCCTCCCTGTGCAATTTAGCAGGGACAGAACAGACTGACTTCAAAGTGGGAGGTTGTGACCCTGGGCTGGGATGTGGTCCCAGGGATCCCAGGCTGAGCTTTGCCCCTGAGCCATTGGGCTGAGTCAGCAGAACATTCACCTCTCCGAGAAAAAGTTTTCTGCATATTTTTCACTCTATGAAATTAGTCTTCCTGTGACTTAGCATATTCTAACAGGGTCTGACTGACTTTGCCAGGAGTGCACAGGTGGGCGCAGGAGGAATGTGTAGGTATGGAAGAGGACATTTCATATCAGGAAATAACACAAATGCTTCACTTTTTTCATAAACCAAAATATCTCTGGTTTCACCTAAACCTATTCGAGTGCAATTAGAAAATCATGACAGTTTGCTATCTCAGAATAAGATCAAATTTCTTAAATACGTTTAATTTGTTTTAGTCTATGTTAATCAAAGCCACTTCTTTTTCCCTCCTTGTCTTAGAAAGATACAACAAGTTCTTTTTAAAACTTATGCATTAACCAATTTTACACATTCTGCTTACAGGATGTTAGAATAACAATGTCTAAGATTAATTTGGGCATTTTGAGGGACGTGTGTGTCTCCATTTAGGGGACAGGATATGGTTTAATATGAGGCTATGAGACTAAATATAGAGATAGAAAGTTTTATTGTAAATGAATATTAATTGTTCGTAGCACAAATACAAAAAGGGGGAATTGTCAGGGATAGCAGCTGGCCTGCTAACAACCTAGAAGACATTCTCGACCTTGACAGCATTCCTGTGTACCCCTGCAAAGCTATTCTTGTCCACCCAGGAGATAAAGATGGTGCAGCTGGAAAGTCCCGAAGTATGTTTAATAAGCAAGGTAAAGGACTGACTACTGTGAGGACCAAGTGTTGTACAGTGCACAGGGTGGTGATAGTGTTAACCAATGTTAATTGTGAAAAGCAACCTTGAACCAATTGTATCAAAGCATACTGCCTTCTGATCTGTATATTTGCTTATGCTTTTTACACAATAAAGCAGTTCTTCACTTTCCTTGAGAGAGGTAACTTCGTGTTGTTTAGTCCACCTCAACAATGACAGATGACAATAAATTCCCACAGAGAAATAAAGGACTTACTTGTTAGGATGCAAATACATGTAAGGGAACATCTAAAATCTCATTTAAATGCCACAAACAGTTTCCAAGAGATGGTCAGGTATCATAACAAGGCTGTATAAATGAGATGCCAATCCAGAAAAAAGTTAAATTGATCTGTCAGAAGTAGCAGCATGCTAAGGTTTTTTACATACAACACAAAATGATAGACCAGAACAGAATCAATACAGAAAAAAATGGTACAGGCTTCATCAGTGATATGGCAGGGAATAAACATGAAGTATTTAATGGCATGTGATATTCAGTGAACACTGATTAATGCTACAAGGTGATGAAAGAACTATAATCCATCTATTATTGTATTTGGTTAAACTGTTGATTAATGAAACTGTTGATTAAGCAGAGAGAAAGATTAAGAGTAGATACTGCCTTTTCCTTTATGTATCAAGACATTGCTGGACTTTGTTTAACCTATTACCTATCTGAACTACGGCATATTTTGTTTAGACTTTGTATTCAGCTGGCTACAAGAGTTGCAAAACAAGCATAAAATAGAATTGTGGTTTGAATGAACATTTAGTTCTTGTATAATTTCTGTGTAAAAAGCCCACTTTGCACTTTTGAAAAGTAGTTTTGCACCAGTTTCTAACAACCCTGCTTGATTTGTAAGGTTATCAACAATAATAGCATGAACTGGTCTGGAAGATAAGGTGTATGAAATAATTTATCTAGAGGCTACTTAGGTCTCTTTATCCTTCTACCTTCTCACTGATATTACTTTTTTGCAACTGTCTCCCTATATATTTTTACCTTCAGTACTCCAAATAACAACCTGTCCACTGTTCTTTTCATGGGTACTGCTTGACATCAAAAGATGCTGTTCTCCTTTCTTACTGCTCGACTTGTGTGTCAGGGAAGAGAAATGGTGGTCAGTGGTGTTGCCATGGTTTGCATTCTCCCTTAGGCACCAGGGTAAGGCTTTAATGTCATCCTGCCTTGGACATGGATTTTGTGGATGTGAAAGTACAACTTAAAATAAAACACAACCTTATCACATTTACTGCTCCCACAGAACATGTTCATATTATCTATTTGTTTTGTATTTCCAGGGAGGAAATCACTGTGCTTTCTAGTTTCCTTCAGAGAATGATAAATCCAAGAAAGCTGTAGTCTGAAAACAGACTCTCAGAAAAGACTCTGTTGCTCTCTGTTAGTACTTTTAGGATGCTTGAAGAGAAAAACATTTTCATATCTCATATGTAAAAGCTAGTGGTTCTGCCATTAATCTTGAAACCCAAAGCTGTTTACATTTGTACTGGAGTGATAATTTTCTCATAACTGACTTGTTCCAAAGACCTGAGTGGAACTCAGATTTTGTGGTAGGGCTCTCCAAATCTTCTGTGGTGACTTGCACATATTCCATCTACATGGGCAGTTCTCTGAGAACTTTTATGTAGTGGATAAAGTGGTCACAGGATACAGCCCTGAGCAGAACCAGTAGAAAAAGAAGTATAAAGAAAATAATTTCAGAACATCTCTAAATTGGAAGACAAATGGAATTCCTTTACTTTGCAGTTTCCATATTTGTTGGAGTCCAGGATATCGAGTCTACACCTCAGATCACCCTGGAGGGTCTGGGACCCTCACAGAGACCCCAGGAGGATACAGTTTTTGATCTGTGTCCCTGGGAAGGACTTCCAAAACTGATGGAAGCAAGAGTAGCAGAAAAATAATTTGGCTTATGGTTTGGTTAGTTATAGAGGTAAAGCTTATAGTTTTAGATTTTGTAGTATAGATATAAAAGAAGACAACATGGAGGATTTTGGGTGTCGCCCTGAGTTCTTCTTCTTCATCTTCTTCTTGCTTCTTGCACTGCAGCAGAGTTGGCACTTGATGATTGGTAGAATAGATTTGAGGTAGAGAAGACGTGTTAGTAGTAAGTTAGGATTATTGGTACTGAATTGTAAACAGAGTACGTGCTATCTGTTAATTGGTTATTAGNAGGGATTGTGTCCTTCAGAGTGACATCAGAACAGCCCTATTAGACACTGGAGAGGATGAAAATATTCTCAGAAAGCTTATGGAGGAATTTTCTTCTTTCTGCAGACTTTTAACACTGTTTAGCACAAAAGGTTAATTGTGAGATAAGCTCATATCTTCCTGTTTTGACTTTGCAGCTCTTGTAAAAATGGATGATGGGACATAATTGTGATGATCTTTAGACCTCAATTTTAAAGATTTCATTAAACTTTTGACAATGCAATTCATTCTGAACTTCTTAACATGCATTTTTCAAACAGGTATTTACTGCTTGTACAGCAATGCATCTGATGGAAGGTGGCTAGTACTGAGTGTTACTTCTCTGGCACTTTAAAAGCATAATTTATCCAATTAATAGCTTTCTTGAAAATAGTGTTGGTAAAATAACCCACTGAATAATTAATATTCAGATATAAATTATTGAATAAAGGTTAAAAAGTGTGCATTATCAAAGACTACCTTCAAGTGAATTAAAATGTTCTTACAGAATAATCTTTCTAAAATATGGTACAGAATTGGCAGTAATCCAAAATAAAAATAATATACAGAAAAAATGTTTATAACATTTTGTCCTTTGTTTCACTAGAATCTCATTTGTTGAATTTGATTAATCAGATTATTTTGGTTGTTCATTTCGGGTAGATGCTTCTAATAAAGAATTGAGCGAAAGAAGAGAAATAGATTTAAAGAAAACAACAAAACCATTAATTATGATGACTGGAACAGTTAAATAAAAGAAGTCTGAAAGCAGATCTAATAACAGCCTTTGCAGATTAAAATGCTGTGAAAAAGAATGGCAAATTTTCCTTCTCTGTGTTTTCTAAGCATAATAGAGGATTAAACTGATCACATTTACACTAAGAGAGATGTAATTGTTGAAAGATGATGCCTGGCCAGTTTTTCAGGAGTGTTAGAGAAGACCAGAAGATAGGATAGGAGGAAAAAAGATAGACTCTGTGAAATTTTTGAACTCCCATCCAGCTCATGTTTCAGTGATGCTGTACTCTGAAAATCCTGATTTTCTAACTGAATACAATTTATATATTCTTGTTCTTTCTCTTCTGTATTGTCTGGAAGAGGTCTGTTTGGTAATATGTGTATTTCATTTCCAATGCAGACATGTCTTTCCTTTCTTATAGCTTATTTTTTTATCAGGAAGCAATACCTTCCACAGTCTCTGAATTTATTAAATTATATACGTATAAAAAATACAGAAGAAAACATTTATCTATAAATACAGAAATCATGCATTTACACATATAGAAACAGCTGGCACAATTATGAATTTTCAAGATGCAATAATTAACAGAATTGGGAATATTTCTTCAGGAAAAGGTGAATTAATTCTCAAAGTATTACAGAAATCAATCAATTCTATTACTATTCAGTAAATCAACCATTTTTTAATAGAAATGTCTGATCTAGGTATAGAAGAAACAACCAGACATAATAAATGTGTTTGTGACCTTTTATTTGTTATGGCAAAATTCAATGTCCTTAAAAATGATATGTTCTTTTTCCAGTTTAATTTAACATTAAAATTAGATGGCTCAAGAAAAATGTACTCAGTACATCAGTTTAATAATTGTATTGATCAGACAGTGCTGCTAGACAATAGATTTGTCTTGTACTGCTGCCTCTTGGTATTTTTATAATTTTCTACCCTTTTCATTAGCAAATGACATTAACATTAAGTTTAAAATATACTTGAAACACTCAACTCTCAAGACATTTGAAGCATGAAGAATCATCAATAGCTTTGGCAACAATTAGGCCCCCCAGTGATGCGGAAAAAGTCTAAAAATAGTAAAATTTGGAGGACAGAAGNGAGCAGATGGATGCTGGAAGGAGGCTGTGACTTTGTGGGATGTCCATGTCTGGAGCAGGGGCCTGGCAGAGTCCTGCAGCCCGTGGGAGAGGAGATCCACGCTGGAGCAGGATTTCCTGGGAGGACCTGTGGTCTGTGGGGACCCACACTGGAGCAGCTATACCCGAAGTACTGCAACCTATGGAGAGATGACCTACGTGGCAATAGCACATGAAAAGCTGTTGTCCGTGGGATGGACCCACAAAGCAGTTTTGTGATAGACTTTCTTTTGTGGAGGAGACCCCACAAGGAAGCAGGGGTAGGACTCTCTCTCTCTCTAAGCAGCGGCAGAAACAACATCTGACCGTAAACCCCCCCACTCCTGTTTTCCCGGGCTGCTGGGGGAAGAAGGGAGATCTTTGAAAGAGGGAGGGGTGGGGGGAGAAAGATGTCTGTAAGATCTATCAAACTTCTCACTCTTAAGCTCTGATTTTGATAATAAAAAATCCTTAATATTTCATGTTGGAGTCTGTTTTGCCTGTGAAATAATTAATAAGGAGTTTCTTATGGTCCTTATCATGAAACTTGTGAAACCATTTAGTTTTGTCTCTCCTCTGTCCATTTGCAGGGAGGGAAGTGAGTGAGTGTGGCTGTGTGTGAGTCCTTGGCATTTAGCCATGGTCAAACCACTACATACTTTTATCATTTTCTACCCTTTCCATTAGCAAACAACATTAAGTTTAAAATATACTTAAAATACTCAACTCTCAAGAAATTTGAAGCACCAAGAATCGTCAATTGCCTTGGCAACAATTAGACCCCCAGTGATGTAAGAAAGTCTAAAAATAGTTTATTTTGGAAGACAGAAGGCAAACTCACTACTGTTTTGCTGCAGTATCTCAATGTAATACTTAGTTTGGTGCTGCTGATTGTCACTATTTTTGAACAAGGACCAACCAGCAGAAAAATATAAGAACACTTATTAGATAATCAGTGGAAAAAAGCCATTGTACACATGCTTCACCTGTACATTCAGAGCAACATAGTCTAATAGAGCATTTCTTCATGCTCATAGAATATTTGAGACAAAAAGCGCTCAACAGAGTTCTCCCTGACAATAAACAGAGGTACAGCTAGCACTGTAACCATGGCAAAAAGCTCTCAATATGTGTATAATATATGTGTTGTCTCATTTTCAGCACATAAAACATTATCATTTATTCAGTTTAAAACACAGTCACATGTGGCATTCTGTGAAGTTCATCTCTTTCCACATTTGAAATAATATACATGGAGCATTATATATTTAGCTTTATCTTTTTCTGCATGTGGCCTTTGTTCCTCAGAATACTTGTATTAAATCTGTTTTTCTCTTCTGTTTATATGTGACATTCCACTATTCAAGTCTTCTGAATGTTTGTTTACAAACAAAGCCAAAAAATAATTTATATTGAAATTCAAATACAATCTAAGAAACCTGCCTCCATTGCATTAAGATACATAGGAAATAACCCTATTATACCATTCTGAGCTCTGAATGTGCACCCAAAATAAACATAGTCCATCACTAAATATTTTTTCATCTCATAATAGGCTACCAGTGAGTTGCCTTTATAATCCAAATAACAGTTGAAAGCAAATAACTAGAACAGGCTAACTGTAAACATGTCATGCTTGGAGCTAGACAGGAGGCTGAGTTTTGGCTGTCTTCACACTTACTTTATATTCACTGGCTTCTAGGGAGCAATTCTGTAATTCTTACCAACCTAGAGGAGAAGAAAATCAGACTAAACTATAGATTCAGACAGAATTATGGTGGAATGTATGATATAAACAGAATAGGACATGCTGCAAATGCCGTTAAATGAAAGCAAAAACAGCAAAGGAGATATGTGATGCCTTAGTGTTCAGAGATGGTAAATTTTTTTAAAGAAGTCAGTTTTTCATCAAAAAATGTTTATTCAATGGAACTGAGGCATTCTCTTAGCTCTGACAGGTCAAGTCTGCTGGGAGAAATCCTTCCAGCCAGCCATTTCTGGGGCCCTTGTTCCCTTGTACTCAATGCATGGTTGTTGCTCTGGACTGCTTGATTGACAAGCACCACCTCCAGTCTCAGGCTGACTGTGGACTCTTCTTGCCATGCCATAAATATTAACAAACTGTTTATGTTCTTCCATTTTTTTTTCTTTTAATTCCCATCTCTAGAAAATATCTTGCTGAAATTTGGTTCTGATACCAAACAAAAAGCAATTTCACCTCTTCTTCCTCCTCGCTACAGTTTTGAAAATAAGGCACTTGTGCAGGACAGAAATTTTAGCTTGGTGTCTGTCTGTTGGGAGCCATTTGATACAGAATGGGCTGGTGGGCAATCCAGAGACCTTGGCATTATATGGGCTATGATGATTAGATGGGTGGATGGCTACAGCAGGGAGAGAATGCTGCCGACGCAAGCCGAGGGAAGATTGCTGAGGGAAAACGCTGAAGCTGGAATGTGAGTGGCTGCTGAGAGACAACAAAGATGTGAGTGGTTGCTGCCCAGACGTGACCTGGCAAAAGTCTGCTGGGAGAAAATGCTGCTGGAAAACCCTGAAAGAAAATGCTGTGCTTGTAAGCCAATAGAGAAGAGGCAAGATAACTTTCCTCCAATGACTGCTTTTCTAACACTGCTAACTTGTTTCACAGAGCAACATAAAAGTGGTGCATGTATTCTAATAAATTGTCAACACCTGATCACATTGGTCTGCGCGTGTGTTGTCCAGGGAGCTCCCGCAACATCTATCCTTTCCCAAAATTACCATGAATTTTGATAGAGCAGAGTAGTCAGCTGGAAACCACTGGAGCTGTAGATTGAACATTAAATTGGAAGAGTAATTCTAAGGGGAAGAAGGGCATTGAGGTCTTGCTTAACCTGGGAACTGGAATTCCAAGGCAGTGCACTGGGACCATGATCTGGTGTCTTGGGGTGACTTTATGATATATCCCATATTTGTCTTGTCTTTGCTAGAAAAAAAAAGAAANCTCTGAATATATTTGTTCCAAACCAGGACATCTGGCTTCTTATCCTTCTTCACAAGTAAAACCTCAGTAAGCTTTCTCTGAGAGATCCAGTCTAGTAGATATACTGTACTCTGAGCCTAAGACAGAAATTATTTACTGCATTTTCTGTTTAATTGTAAAGCTTGGTGGTGAATCGTATCTTACACTGGAAATCTAATGGATTGCAATGGGAAACAGAGATCACAATGTGGAGTTATACTGAAAGAAATAGTTTTTGATCAGATGATTTAAGCTATTGGCCATTTACTTTAAATCACCAGCACTGGATTATTTATTCTTTTTGTGTTTTTAAAAGTAATTAAATATTTGGACTTGAAACTTGTTTAGTAGTCTCTAAGCACTATAGTTATAGACTGTTCCCTGACCAAGGTACAGAAATTGCAAAAAAATATTTTCTCAGATAAACACAGTGTTCTTTCTGTCAATGAAATATACTTACCAGAATAATTTCTCATCTTTAGCCTTTTCTTGCTGCATTTGCAACAGGCTGGAAATCAATTAAGCCTTGAATTGCTTGGATGTTTATTTAGATGAAAGAAATCCTTACATTTATGTAAATCAAACTATAAAAAGATCAAGAAGCTTGACAACTGTGAAGTGTTGAGAGGATGTCTAAAAATATCAAAGCAGCATGTTAGAGTGCTGCTCTGCAGACACTCAACCTTTCCTTTTCAGGCTATCAAACAAGTCAGCTCAGCATCCAGGGAGTTAATGATAAATGAAACTGGCTCTCTGGGGAAGTAGAATAAATGCTAACAATGGTCTGGGCTTTAGTTCAGAATTTTTTTTTTCAATTTTTCTCTGTATAAGAGCAAAAGATTTTGTCAAGGAGTTTCAGAGGCTGGCTGAATATTGAGTTGTGAGCACCTGGACTGTAAGGGTCTACAATCATCTCAACACATTCAGAACACTTTTATCACAGATGCTCTGGCAAGTTTGCCATTACCACATTAAAATAAAAATTTTGTGTGCTAGGTTGGATAAAATAGCTTTTGGGAGACTTCCAGTTTCCAGGATTGGATTTCTAGATTGAAGCATTTATCTTAATTACATGCCAGAATGGTGAAAACATGAGGGATGAGATCCCTCAAATCCCAATGCTGACAGATTCAGGTAGTCAGTTTCTTTTAATTTGCTCCTTTTGAGGCTAAAGTATTCTATGCAAATATGATACTCTTGACCTGATTTTCCCTTGACCCAAAGAAATACATTGAGCTCTGTCAGAGGAAGGAAAGAAGGAAGGAAAGGAGGGAGGGTAGGTTTGTCACCTTAACTGGGCATTTGAACATATTTCTGTTGTTACTTGATTACTGCATGGAAAACTTGGGAAAATTGCTGCTGCCCAGAGAGGACAGAGGTGGAAAGCCATTGCATTTTGAGGCAGTGCCTCCATGTTCCAGCAGCTCCCAGGCACACACAGCTCTGTCCCTGTGCTCATTGTTCCTCTAAACATTAACTGATGTTTCTGTACTGGACCTGGGATTTGGAGTGGGGAGAAGAATGACCCCTGCAACACTGGCAATCACTGTAAAACTTAAGGGAATGAACTTTAACAGCAAATATTTTATCTTCTTGACAAGTAAACACTTCAGAGCTACTTTCAAAGGGTAATAAAAATGGAGTGGCTTAAAGAAAATAGGAAAAGAAAAAGGACATATTTTGTATTTCAGAGGTTTACTGGCAGGCCCTGAGCTGGTGTGAATCAACTGTGTTCCATTCAAGTCAGCAGACATCTGGTGATTTATACCAGACAGGAACTTTGCCTTTAACTGTAGTCCACCCATGGAAGGAATGTGTTATGTGGAAGTGTCTAATTTCTAAAAAGG
>WEIV01006353.1:13592-35603 GCA_013390005.1 Calyptomena viridis | reverse complement strand
CTCTCTTCATTCCTATGTGATTTAAGGATTTATTGATTATTTTTCTATTTTTCCCTACTGTAATAGAACCAAGTATAGGTGGAAAACACACAGGAAAGCCAGTGTCTTTTACTTGTTTCTAGGTACTACAGAAACTTTCTCTCTCATAAAAGAATCATTGTAGTAATGGCAGAAGTTTTTTAAGGCTTTTGCTAAACCTCATCTCAAGATAGGAGTTATGGGATTAAGGACAGAGTCTCATTACCCTCAAGAAGGGAATTTGTCTCAAGTGAAGTGAATAGAAACAAGATTGTATTTACAGAGTATAGGAATATGAAAAGTTCTCTTATTGTCTGGGTCATGTCTTCTAATTTCATTCCCTTTACTGGGCTAGTGTGAGCAGGGAAATCAAATGTATTATGTAAAAAGGCCGTCACCCCCAGAAAGTGAGGAAAATACTAATGGAGAGCAAATTGTAAGACTGTTCCTTGCAACAGCAGCTGGAGATGAGCATAGCAAAGCAACTGCCCTTTATGATGTGCTGGACAGTTAAAGTTTATCTCCTGCTGGTAAGAGCAAATGTGGAGGATGTCCTATCCCTCTAAACTCCTGAATCTCCTCTGTCCACTGTTTCTTCATGTTGGCCAAGAAATACTTCATTGGAAATACTGGTCTCATTCCTGCTGAGTGGCTGAATCTGCTGTTCATTCAGATGCTGCTGACTGCACGTCTGCCTCTCATTCCTGTCCTCCTAATGTAAGAAGTGGTCCAGGTTTTCCAGACACTCTGTATCTCTTTGAGAAGCTCAAGAGAAGTAGAGTACGTTTTAGTCAGGAGGAGCACAAAAGAAACAGCATGAGCTGAAGATGAGTTTGAAGGGAAATATGCTTGGCTGACATTCTGAAGTGTTATTTGAATATTCTTTCTTTTGCATGCAAGGTACACATCTGAAATATGTGAGTCTGGCATCCAGAACACTAAGAACAGTGGGATTTGAAGAATGTAGGAAAACCTCAGATTTTAGTTTAAATTGAGGACATGTAAAAATGAGGTGTAGAAAGTCAGGTGAATAGGAGGGATGTTAGATTTACAAGCCAACTTTATAGCACTTGATATAATATTCGTTTATATTCACTCTCTTTTTAGATCTTGTGAGTAGCAGTAAGATCTGAAACAGTTACATGCCAAAGCAATTCTAACTTAAGACTTATGGACCAGCTCTGAGTAGGCTCTCTTGAATTAAAGGCTCAAAACCCAAGGAATAGAGAATTAAATTCAAAGTACAAATGAACTTAGTTGTGACAGAGATCATAAGCAGTCCTGGGAATTTAGAATGCCATGGGCCACATTGTGTCCTTGTATGAATGAATTAGGAAATGATTCCATTCTGAATGGAATTCACATTTGAAAATCTACATATTATTGATATACACTAAGTTGATGGGTAATATATTTCTTTTTTTTTTTACCTTCTCTTTCTTTAAAGCTCCATGGGGCAGGTTTTTAGTTCCTTTTTTCCCCCTGTTTTTTCCCTCTCTTTTGCACAAAGGATGTAGATGACAATCTACAAGTTAACCTTACTAAAAGAATATCTGTAGAATTGTTTTCTTAAAAAGAATGTCATATTTCAGCTGTGGAATTTGAGGAGCTCTGGCAAAGGCTGTATTCCAGAGAGGCCTTGTGAGACAGTTAGGTAGAAATCTGTGCTGGTAGTTAATCATGTTCAACAGCTTTATCATCCAAATGAAAAAATTGCATTTAACTGAGGTAGTGTTCAAATATCAACTCTGGTTCCCTTAGCCTGAGCATTCCCTCTTCTCTCAAAATAATGGCTACCTCCTTTATTTTTGTCTTGTTGGCTTGCTTCACTTACTTGTGAATGTTTAATATTGATCAGCTCTGTCCTTCACTCTGGGATGTCTGCCAAACACCTCAAGCTAGCTATTATAGGATTAGATATATTTTGTCTAACTCCTGGAAGATTTTTCAGTCTCTGTTCCCTGGCATGCAGCTTACAAGGATTGCTTTAATATAACTTGCTCAGGGCCAAATCACCATTGCTAATAACAAAACCTACAAGAAGGCCACCAGCAGGGCATGAATTTTTGTGTGGTTTAGAGGGATGAATATTTCAACCATCATCTACCCAAGAAGCAAAGAGTTGGAGTGTAGGCTGCAACCTTACAGTGCCATGGAATAGCAAGAATCCTATCGACACTCATCCTTAAATTTCTTTTCTTCCTCACTGTTTGCCTTTCCTGTGCTGTTTAATGCAGAATTTGCTGAGCCTCTGGATAACATTCCTGTGTCCTTCCTGGAAGGGTGGTGCCATAAAAGTATCAGATAACATATTGTCTTTTGCTCTATCACCCTGGTGTTTCTCAGCAATGCCTCAAGCAACATTAATACCATCTGGGACAACCACTCACATCCAGACCTTTCCATGCTTGCTTGAAGCCCTTCTGGTGAGCCCCTGGCCTGGACTGATTTGTTCATGGTTGTTGAAGAAACCTGGCAAGGATATTGATCTACTTCTTCAGCCTGATAAGAGGTTTATATACTTCCACATTTTCACAGAGGAGGAAGCATGTAATCAGCCACTTCAAGTTATGGCTGGAACTTCCAGTCTTTGGGTCAATAGGTAGAAATACACCACACTAAACTACTAATCTCTGCTATAAGAGCATTGGCTCTCAGCCAATGTCTAGAAGAAAACATTTCAGCCTTGCCTAAGCACTTAGCTGCTGCTCCATCCCATAAAAGTTGAGGTATTTATAAGGGAAGGACAGTTCTCATTGTAATTAAAGGCCTTGGCGTGGCAATTGCCTGCTGTATGCAGTATCTTGCTTCCTAAACGCAATGCGCTCCATTTCTGTATCCTGGCACAGAGCTGTCAGATTACTATTTATTTATAGCCAGAAGATCCTGTGTGTGGCTTAAAGGCACCTTTCCATCTTCCTTGTAAGAGCAGTGGCCTATTGAACGTGAGTATTGAAATGCAAATGCTGCAGTACTTTTAAATATTGAACTGAGCAAGTAGCTTCAAATCTTTGGGTCACTTAAGGAGTTGACATAGAACAGTCCCTGCTACTGAAACCATGTTGTGAGTCGACTTACCACTACCCATTGCAGCCAGATGGATCTTAGTGCAAAATTGTACCTGACATTCTTGAAGCAAATCCTTGGTCTGGAGAGCTGTTCAGGCACCAAAAATTTACCAGTATGAATGATTAGAGGAAAAGTACCTTACACTGTGGGTGTTGTACACCTTTATTAAAGGAGACAGCAATGGTGGATATGCCTGATTTTAACGCTGAAGTTTTTTAATTTTTCTTGTAGCCACTTTTGCCTATGCATTTTTTATGTCCCCTGCAGTGTTATGTTCCCTGCATGGAACTCAGCATAGGCTAAGCAGCTGAGAACGTGGTTGTGGGCACGTGAAACACAACCTGAAGGCAGTGCTGTGACAGTGTTGTTGTTCTAAGGTCCCTTATCAAGGACAGAGAGAGCTCTCCCAAGCAAGGCAGCAGTGACACCCTGGAGCAGAGGTGCAGGCACAGCCAGAAAGTCTTAAGTGAATGTATGGCTGATTCATTTTCCTTGCTCTATCCCCTCCTACTACCCACTTCTCATGAACTATTGCATCATATCTAAGCTCATACATTTACCTTTTGACATCTCCAGAGAGCCAGTCAAGAAACAGGATGTCAATGTGTTTCCAGGAGCTAATTTTCAACAGCCAGAATCTGATCCAGATTAGTTTCCTTCACTATTAACTTTTTTCTTAGCCACTTTCTTTCCAGAATTCTGTAAAGTATTGCATTTCTGCTGACATGGTCTGAGTCTGAAGCTGCTCCCAGTAACTTACAAGTGCTTCTGACTCACTGTGCTCAGACTTTGGAAAATAAAAATAATCTGAAAAAAACAATATCTGGAAGGTTCTTCCTGTGGACTTATTAGCAGGAGTGGATTTTTAGTGTTTGTGTTGGTTTGTTTAGCAATTTTTGGTAGTATTGAATTAGTTTTACAGCCTTTCAGATAAAAAAAACAACCCTGCTTTGTGTAAATGTTCCTTTATAGAAATTATTTTATCCTTTTTCTTTTCAAGTTTTCTATTGCTAATAATCTATTCTACCCTTCTGATCTCTTTAGTTACCTATTATACCATATGTTAATTTTGTAGCTTCCTAGGTCAAAAGTGCTGCTCAGTTTTCTTGATGTCTTCTTTATTTTTAAAAGTTCCCTTCTTTTCTCTTAGTTTTCAGGTTTGTCCTTTCCAAGTTTTGTATCCCTTTAATTTTTCTTCAGTTTCATTGCTTGTGTTCCTCGGTATCTCTTGGATATGATGTCAGATAGGCATCTAAATATTTATACCATGTTGTCTCAGTAAATAGTCACTTTCATAACCGTGAATTAGGTAGTTATTACAGTCCCTCTCTGAAAGGTATGTTCCTTAATTCAGTGGGTGTAAGTAGGACAGCACAGCAAGTGTTTTGATCAAAACTAGTTTTTTTATAAAGACAAGAATTCATTCCAGAGTATTTGCAGTGTCTAGCACGTGAATAATTTTCTAGGGGATAAGATAGTGTGTGAACTTTATCTTGACTTCATTAACTACTCGGTTTTATTGCCTATGTGCATATTGTTCTGTTTCAGAATTGTATTGTAAATATCAGGGGGCTTACACTTTTTCATTTCCTTCATCATTTGCAGTTACTAGGGAATAGCAGGAATATTAGAAGGTCACTCAACAGCTTACCTCACGAAAACTGTCCATGTGCATGTTTAAATGTGCCTTCAAGTGGTGAGATACATAACATGCATGTGCCTTTTTTTTTGTGTCAGTGCCAAAAATGAGTACTTAAGTGATGCAAGTAAATAACATCTTCCTTGTATTTATTGGTCTCTGTATGTATGTGCATATGGTCTAGTCTGTGTACTCTTCTGTACACGATAAAATGAACCTGGAAAGAGAATCAAGCAAACATATCTGCCTCCCTGTTTGCAAAGTTTTGCTAGAAATGCTTACTGAGTTCAAGTGCCTACAATAGCACTGTAGAAGACAATAGAATATAATGGCATCTCTCTATGTTAGAGGGTTTTGTTAGGTGACATTTGGAAGCTAAGAATTTGCTTTTCATAGAAGGATATGCTTCTTTTTTGAGCCCTGTGGTGTCATAAATAAGAAAATATCAACTATTGAATTATCTCTGTGTAGAAATTTGATTTTGGGTCTTAACAGAATCGTTATTGTCAGTGGGTACTAGAATAAACTTCCACACTGAAGGTGAAGAAATAATGGAAATATTTTTTGTCTCTTGCATTCAAAAAGCTTAAATACAGTGGTCTTGTGAAGCTGATATGAATCTGAAGGTTAAATATTGATGGAGTTAATTTTTTTCATATAGGTCAGACATGAGTCCAAAGAGTATGATAAATATAGTCATCCTTCATGTACCATGGTTACAGAATTTCTCATAGCCCAAAAATTTATTTTTCTTATTGACTGCTTTGTAAATGACAGTGTGAATAAATTCTGTACATTTTTAAATTTTATTTTTATTTCAGTACTTTTACTGTAGACAAAACAAGGAGTAAGAAATTGTTTCTAAGCCTGTTGCAGTCAACAGGGACAAAAACAGCTTTTCTTGGCCTAAGACCAGTCCCAAAGCCATAGAAGAATAAACTCTTTTGTGTTAAGTGTTAGCTTCAGTGGCAATCCATTCCTTCCCCATGGGATAAAAATATATAGTATAATTAACTGGATAAAATAGGTGCTTCTAAATTCAGCATAGAATAGGAGGCTGCACACAGCCCATGAATTTTGGAGAGTTATAGTCCATATTTACATTATCAAGTAGTGTGGAGCAATAGGAGTGAATCTATAGAACAAAATGGTTTGTTTGTGAGGAGGCCCATGGTTTGGCCTCTTGCTTGGCCATGGTACAGTCTGTGGTACTCACATATGACACTTTATACTTTCTCAGCAGAGTGGTCATATAGCCAAAAGCAACATAGCCCTGGGAATCCTAGAAAAGATTGGTATTTTTGACAGATGTAGGGAGAGTAAAATGATCTTACCTCTGTCACACTTGCTTTACCCACAGGCTGGCCACTACTCCTGCCCAAGCATGTGAGTGAAATTGAGCATTTAATAAAACACTAATTAAAGTAAATACCATAAAAGCATTAACCTCCATAAGGTGTTTAAATTGAATTCCTGGGTACTTTGGCATCATTCCAGCTTTCAATAAGTTCCGATCTAACTGTATCAGATCACCAATTCAAAGACTCCGATTTTAGTTTATGGAATATTCCCGTTAATAATGATACCTTAGACATCCATTAAGTCTGGAACATTAATTTTATGGAAAAGTTCCAATACAACTCCATTAGATTTTTTTAAAGCTAAATTAGCAGCATAGGCTTTTAACAAATGTCATAAATAGCTATATTTAATGGAAAGATTGCCCAAATTAAAAACGGACCAAAATAGAAAATATGGCTCCCTCTGTTTAAGTCTTGACCTTCAGAATCCACTTAAAAGTTACAAGCTAAACAAAGCCATGAGTGTTTCAAACTTCTTGTTTGATTTTCATGTGGACTAGAAAAATAGAGGATGACTTATGAAACACCAGTGTGCTTTTTTTTTTTCTTTTCTGATAGGTGAAATCCCCTCCTTACTCTGATTGATACAGTACTTTTGAAAATGTAATGGTCTTATAAATGTGTAGTTATGACATTAGTCATTTAAAATACCATAAAAATCTATACAGCATCCAGATACTCTTTTAAAAGATACAGGTTTCATTTAAACTTAGATAATATATAGAGTGATTTCCCAAACACAACAATTCCCAAATGAATAGCTGTAAGGTGTTACTATCTTCTTACCAATCTTCTGCCCCAATTTCTGACCTGTACGTCACATTCAGCCAGTAGCAACAGACAAGGAGAATCAGCTACTGGGGAACAGAAGAAAGATTCAAGCTGGTGTTTACGGAGGAAAAGCTCAGGGGAGCTCAGACATTACGTGCTCTGTCTGGCAGAAGCTGCATGGCCCAGCAGCAGACACATAACTCAGCTGATAGCAGAGCTTTAGCCTACATGAGCTTCCCTTATTCACTGTGAATGCTGTGGGACACGGAGGATGCTGGACTTACCACAGTGGTGGACTTAATTAGGCAAAGGACACAAGGAAAGGACACAGGAAACCAGATTTCAGTCACTTCACTTCTCCCATCTTTGCTTATTATCATAGTTGAACCACATGGCAATTTTCTGTTAAAGGGTCCTCCAGAATGAAGGCATTCAAAACAACAAAAAAAGTTTTAATCCTTTCAGGTTGAGCCACTGTTAATTTTCCACCAGCTAATATCAAATATATACAGGACTAATGTTATTAAGTCAAATTCCTTCAAACTGGACTTCTTTATTAGATTTCAGTGAGATCAAAACTTTAAGCCAAAAATAGAATATGTTCATTTCATATGTATGTGTGTCAGACTGTGAGAAATGTTAAATTTTCCTTGTAACGTGAATAAATAAAGAAATGTAAAATATCTAAACCCATGTGGTATATTTTAATGTACAAAGCAGATGGGACAGAATTAACATTGAACTTTTGGCTTTAACTCTGCATTTACTAACTTCCAAGAACTAGCTTTTAGTGACGATGTGTTCCCAGCTGTTGCAGGTTCATTTATCAGTCATAAGTTTCTAATAATACTAATCAGATGTAGAATCTCTTCTTTTTGCATAATGAGATGTTTTCATATATGTCACAGAATGCCTTTTTTTTAAAAATTTTTTAAAAATGTGGTTTCATAACTCTGGTCCCTGCCCCTCACCTGTTGTCAGTGCTTTGATGTGGAGGGAGACATGTACTGAAGCCACTGTATTCATGCAGCTCTGGAGATATTTGTAACTCTTTGTGTGACAGAGAGAAACCAAAGTCACTTACTGAGTGCTGAGCAAAAGCAACAATGATATTCACTGGATTATAGTTCTTCATTAACAAGTTAAAGTACAGTGACTATTCCTCTGTTGAGTGTCTTAATAGCTTTCTATTAATTCAACTGTATTCATATTTCCCAATACTGGCATGAATACTACTCCTTAACAAAAAATTCTCCATGGAAATCTATCTCCCCTGTTTTGAAATACTGCAGTGAAATAAAGAGTTGCTTTCTTTGAAATATGTCTTCCTTTAAGTGATAAAGTGGGGAGTTGTATTAACGTGAGCCACTGAGCTGATCTACTTAAATTTATAAGCCAATTCTCTGAAGACAGGAAGTCAAATCTGTTGAAAATTGAATAAGAAATTTGTTTTTTCTGTCTAAACTCTATGACCATAGCTATACTTTGTGCTTTAGATAATAAAGATACACAAGCTGAAGAATCCATTCCCTCAGGAACTTTCAGTGTTTGGCACCTTTTCTGCCTTTCTAAGAGAGGTGATTTATTTTTACACACAATAGGTCATTTCCTACACTCAGATCACAGGCAGAAGACAGCTTTATGCACCTATCATTCCTGAGATTAAAAATGGGTTGAGAGTACTGCTTGTCCCTCGTACACACTGAGCAGAATGCACAGTGAGCAGAAGGTTCTTTACAGGGTTAGAGTCTTGAATGAGATTAAAAAAGCCAGGTTTTAGCAGGCAAAATGAGTTAACATTAAATAGTATATATAATAAGTTGGAGTCCATAACCAAGGCTGGGAAACATGGAGGGATTTTGTTATTTTATTAGTGTAAAAATCTGTAAGTGTAAATGCTAGTCTGAAAAATTTAATTCACATAAAATAGTGACACTAGATGACCAGAGTTCTGACTGTTCTCCCATGTACAGTGGCTTAAGTGAGTCTTCCATGGTTCAAACAAACTCATCAGAAATACAGTAGTAGAATCTACACCTTTATATTTCACTAGAAAAAAAGAGGTTTCTCATAGACATTGGATTAATTTTCCAGTTAACTCTAGATTTCAGTGTCGTTTTGGATACATACACAAATTTCTTGTCAAGAAAGAAACACTCAACCTACATGAGACAATGACTTCAATATTAGAACATCATGTTGTATCTCAGTAATCCTAACATTGCCTGAAATTTCTCTAACATAAAGCTTTCAATTTTACGTCAACAGCAGGCTTGATCCAGATCTCAATGGAAATAATAGGAGTATTTCTTTAACTTAAACAGGAGCAGAGTCAGGGCCAAGGTCAACAATATTAATTTGCTTTCGCTTCAACCAGATTTCCTCCTTTTTCAAGAGTAAATCTTCATTCCACCTTCCATGAAATTCAATAACCATGTGTAAAGCTTGGAAAGTTACAGCTTCTAATGACCTGGGAGCACTTCATTTGGGTGGTGTGCATGTCCTGTCCTCAGAGGGACTGCAAGATCATCTTGGATAGCATTCATTTCTCTGGGCTAGTTCTTTGGGCTGGAACTTGATACAGTCTTTTGTCACTACATTTTTATTTGAAAAGTAGTTCAACATTTTCTGGCTTATCCACAAGATCTTCAGTAGGTGGTTTGCATTTCTGTTAATATAATTGCCTAGAAAACTTAAATTGCAGAACAGAAGTGACAAAAGCTTTTTCCTTCCAGACTTTCAAATCTGGTTAAGGTTCTGTCTGTCTGCCCTTCTCTCTTTTTTTCACTCCAGCCTTCCTTTGGATGCTGTCTGCCTTTTGGCAGACTCAGAGATTCATCAAATGGTACCTTCAGCACTTCAGCACAAAAGTGTGAGCAAGATGATGACAGATATTTCCCAGTGCCTCACATTGCAAGGTCCTGGTTTGATTTTTTAGTTTGTTTTTTTGTTTGTACTTCGTGTGTCATTTTGGTCACTGATACAGGAAACTACTACATGTTATTGATATGAGTAGAACTCACAAGAAAAAGGTTAAGGGAGGACCAGCCAGTCTAAGATAGATGTAATCACAATGTTTAAATGGGGATAAAAGCAGTAATTATTCTGTAAGTTTGGTAAATACAAGGACCATATTTTAAAACTTTGCAAGATTCCTAAGGTTAATTCTAATTCTCAAGGGAAAATAGTAAGAGATCAGAGAGTATATTTCTTTCTTTTATACTCTCCAAGAATTTTTTTAAAAATATTGAAAGAATACACCTTCAGATTCAAACTTGATGGTGTATTAAATATTTTAATATGTGATCATATGTACTTTTATAACTGCAAGTGTAAAATATTATTGTCACAGTCTATGTGAGTCTACAACTATGTGATAGGTGCCTGAATGAAGGTCAGTGAAATTTAAGTTCCTAAGTTTGATGGTTCTGAAATTTTCTCCCTGCTTTTCACAAAATATTCTTAGGATGAACATTTAAAAGTTACGATTGAAAAGGTATGTAATGCCAATGTCTTTGGTTAAAGATAATTAGCCCTAAATTAATTATGAAAAAAGCAAGGAGACAGAAAGGGAAAAAAATAAAACCAAAGTGCCAAGAGGGAGAAAATGCAGATATCCAACAAAATGTCAGGCAGCATGCCTGGGCAAAATTTTCCATGTGTTTCAAGGTCAGATATCACAAGTTTTTTTAAAGATAATTCCTGTCTATGAAACAGAAGATATCTAAACAAGCTACAAAATAGACTTGCTCTCTCTTTCCTGTGGATGTTGTGACTACTTATTAGAGCATGTGGACAGTGAGGGAGGCAGCGTGTGCCAGTGAGGCAGTGACAGACACTGAGTAACAGTGGGATGAGCAAACAGGAGCTGCAGTTGGCAAACTCACCGCAGTCACCCAGGGGAACCCCGGCAAACTACAGAAAGAAAAAGGCACCATGTGACCAGAAAGACATTGCAGTTCCGTGTAGGGTGATCCTGGGCAAGAACTTAAAAATAGTAAACCAAGAGTTTCATGGGGTAGGAAGATCAGATCAGCTGTCTTATGCTCTCTAACATTCTGTTACGTTTAATGTGTGAAATTACAAATTTATTCTGAATACAATTGCTTAGAGTAAAAGTCACAGAGATGTCACAGGAGGTAAGAAGCTGACACATATTTTGTGAATTGTCTCTCCTCATGTGTGGCATCCTTTTAGATTATTCATGTTTGCGTTTAACATTTCATTTTTTTAATAAATTATGGATCTAAGCATCAATACAGACTTCGTACTATCCTTTCCTTTAAGAATCCTATTCCTTGAAAAATGACTGGAAATGAAAATTTTTTAATGCATAGCAATTCTTCCCATCTCATCTCCAAATTTGTGGTACCCTTCAGAATTTTCTCCTTTAAAGTACTTCCACAAGGAGTCACTTCAAAGGTTGGAATGAGTCTCTGAAGTACAGATGGGGGAGCTTGTATGAACAAGCTGGGGAGCAAGGCAAACGGGGGCTCATGCTGTCAGCCAGCAGTAACTATTTGTAAGGGCTGGAAAGTCTAGAAATTCCTGTAAGAGTGGTTCATCTTAACATTTATAGCCTAGCAACTAGGTGATAGAGACCTGATTTGATTACAGGTTTCCTGAAGTTAGTATCATTCAGTAGGATTAAACTAGATTAGGGAATTAAACAATATAGAAACTGCTCTCCTGTTTGGTCTCCTTCGTTATCTCCCTGAATCCTCTGCGAGTTCTCTCTGAGGTGTTCCAGTTTTCTTTTCCTACTCCTTCATTTTTCTAGCATAATTTATTTCATGCAAATAATTTCCATGCTTATTCTCCAAGTCTGAGTGTTTGGAAGAGCCTCTGACATTCTGAATCCATACTTTAACCTCCTAAAATTTTAAATTTATCTCAGAACATTATAATCTTTCTGATTCTTCTACCTTCAAACACTCATCCCAAACACACGCATGAAAAAAATATTTTGAAGTATCTGTCCATCTGTGATTAGGAATTTCACTCTTTCAGTTGCAGACAGTATATTAGCTTACCTGTTAGCCAGGAAAGAAAAAGCAGTGGTTTGTAGAGGCACCTTCACATACGGCAAATAAGTAAACTGCATTCTTAATGTGATAGAGAAATTTCGATTTAGATATGTTACAACTTAGAGTACCTCACACAATGCTCTGTGGTGTTAGAAAGCAGTTTGGGTTTCCGAAAGATTTCCACTGACTATTGCTAGGGGAATGAGTGGCTCCTTGCTCTGCTGAAGAGCAGAATGCAGCTCTGGGGATCATTATGCAAATGATCAGAGTGTGAAAATCTGTCTGCACTAAGTTATTGCTGGATCTGACTTCTTAAGTATCAGTCATCAGTTTGTTGCCTGCTGGCAAAACTATCTTGATAAATGCAATACTTACACCTTACAGTCTCTTCTTCAGTCTTTGATACGTGAAGTCATAAGCACAGCTACAGGACCAGTCTTTTCTGGTTTATACAGAGACTGATCCATAAAGCAACAGGACAAATAGATGTGTAACTTGCAATGTTATTTTGGACATTGATCCAGCTTCTGATTTTATTTTCTTGAGTATTATCAGTGTTCGTTAACTCTTTTCAGTAATGAAGGAGTTAATGCAAGTTACAACTAAAGTGGTAGAAAATTGGCTCAGCTGTAGAAGATAAAAGATGAATAACAGGTGAGTAAATTTTCCCTACAGGAGCAAGATTAGAAAGAACAGAAGTACTGTGGTCTGGGTTCAGGAAAAAACAGAAACGTTTGGCTTCTTTGTGAAGGACAGTTGTGGGCTGAAGGTAAGTTGGATTCTTGAGAAGGATTGTGTGTTTTTGAAGGCCAGGGTTTGTGTCATACTGCTTTTGGAAGAGAGTTCATCAGCCATTTTCTTGAATAAGTTGGTTTGCAGTTGGAGTCTGTGTTGCATTTTAGGACAGTGTGAAAACAAGATTGTCCTTGAAGGCTTCTAATGTGGCATATAAAGGCTCTGGAAAAGTAGGGCTGATTGTGTTGTCAATGCATGTGGTCAATACAGAAGTGATGTGTTGCTGAGTTATCTGAGAGTGTCTTGATGTTCAAAACATAAACTTGGTGTTTCAAACTATTTATGGTATTAGTTGTGTGTGTTGTGCTGTGCATCCTGAGGGGAGAGTAGGTCCTTTAGAAATTCTTAAAATCTGTATAGGATTCCTAAAGGATCAGATGCAGACTAAGAGCTTTGAAGCTGGCTGCACTCAAGAAGCAAAGAATTGATAGGAGCTAGAGAGCAATTCCTGTTTCAGGAGGAAGTTGCCCTCTTGGGTGTAATTTTTAGAAGAAACTGTGAACTTGTCATTTGAGTTTGCTGCCTCTTGTGCTTGGACTTGGTTGTGGTTTGCTCATGTGAAGCTTTTCTGGACCCTTTAAGAACTCTTGGCTCTCCATCTGGTAATAGCTGGCTTTGCATTCCCTCCTGTGCTTTGTAATAGTTGTTTAAAAAGTTAAACTTTTGTATAAAATTTTGAAATTCACAAAACTTTTTTGTCAAAGATGTTCCAACCAGTGGTAATTACAGATGTTTTTTCTGTTTCTGCATGTGTCAGTACATTATGCTGTAACTTACAGGACTGAAAAACTCCTCATTACAAACAACTGAATGAATTATTAAAAGCTTAATACATTTTTTAATCTGTTATGTGGCCAAAGTTGGTCTCCTTGTAATTACAGTTTTGATCCTTATGTTCAAAATAGTACACTTGTGTATGTGACCTGAGGACTAGATTGGCTCAGTAGGGATTTCAAAGCTGGCTGAGGTATTGGAAAATTACTGCAGCAGTGCAGTGTTACATGTTGACTGCTGAGCTGTGTTACACTAGCTGACAAATGCTAGGCTGACTAACTTGGTTATACTTGCATAGCAGTATATGCTTTACCTTAGGTAGAGTTTTAAAACCATCTACCAAGAGATAAGTAAATAAACCTCTTTAAAATGGAGATGTGTAGGCATTTATTTGGAAAACTTTTTGCCTCTTGGTGATGCTGAGGAATAGATCTAATTTTCTGTAGTGACTGGATTCAAGATGGAGTCTGTTTATTAATTTCTCTGGCCCTGGAGTCCCATGGAGGGATCAGAGTACCTGTTGTTGAGAAATGTTGAATAACTCCATAACTAATCAAACCTAAATCTTCAAATCCAAGTTTTGATCTGTTGCTAGCTTCTGCAGCATATGTGTCTTAAGTGTATGTTCCTTATGTAAGTATGAAACTGGGAAAGCAGCAAGTAGGCATGGTAACTGTTTCTAGCATAGTTATTGTTTAGAAAACACTTCTTCACAAATTGCAGAGAGGGTTTTGTTGTAATATTTTTTCTGCATGATATTCTCGTTCAGAATATATTGACTAAGTTTTAGCTTTTCAAGCAAGAAAACTAAAAGTAGAAGTGTCCTGGATTTCTGATTTTAAGTAAATAATATATTTATGCTGTGATGTTGGGAAAGTAAGTTGTCTGACCTACTTGTACCTCATTCAACCCAGCTGGAAAATTGGATAAAACTCAGGGCTTCAAAAACCCCTAAATATTGTAGTGAAGGTTACTTGAAGTGAATACTGTAAACATGGTGTACAGGTGACCATTGTAAGTGATCAGTCTTCCAATTTGCTGATCTGCTCAGCAAATATGGCACTACAGGTAATGTAAATGCATTCAGAAAATTCTTTTTTTCACTGTTTCTACGTAACACCCATGTATCCCGGTATTATCTCTAAAATAAGTCTTACATTTTTGGAACTAACCCTTCATGCTTTTTTCTTCCCCAAAACCTTCTCATCTAGCAGATAATATATACACAGTTTCTCTGTTGCTATCACAGACAGAGAAAGATGATGCTTTCACACATAAAGAGGCAACATTTTTCTCTAGAAAAGCACCTTCATAGGATATAGTGGAAGTGCAGGACACAAATTCTAGGCAGTCATGCACACCAGTAGAAAATAACTGATATTGTTGACTGAGAATAGCACATTCACATGGGAGTTCAGCAATCACACTTGCATTCTTTTTGTCTCTTTTTGATTGCCATGGTTCTTTAGGATGGCAGTAGTGAGGCTCGAGAAGGAACAGATTATTCTTTTTTCAGCCCTGTTCCTTCTTGGGATGTCTGAAGCTTTATAATAATGTGTTTGTTGGCTTGTGTTAGTAGAAAATTCTCAGAGTCTGAGACTCAGAAAGAGAGCTGCATGCTGTGTGTGGGAATTGTGTAGCTCTCTCAGTGGACAACAGGGAGGCAAGCATGAAACAATACATTATCCAAGAAAGAAAGCTTGAGCTAAAAACCGTGCAATGGGATCCTTCCCTGGAGGCAGCAGAAGGTAGAATAGATATCTGTTTGCATCAAAGATTGTGAGGAGGAATTAAAGCTGTCCAGTTGAGTGAAGCAGAGTTATGAGTGCTTAATGTTTGGTGAGATCTAGCTGAGGCCTTCTCAGCTGCCAGAGGTGTACAGCTCAGTGAACTGCCTGCAGGACAGTCAGCATGGAAAGAATTTGGTGATCCAGTCATGGCAGAGCAGGACCAATAACTGCTTTTTGGGTAAGCAATTTTTGTTATTAGCTACAGTTACATAGCTGCTGTAAAGGAACATACGCATATGGAGCACTGACATTTTCATTTGCAGAAGCAAAGATAACAGAATGTGGGCAGACCCTCAGCTGTGTATTTTGTCACTACCCAATCAGTTTATACCAGCTAAGCATCTGTTTCGTCATTAGTCAAAGCACGACTTAGATTTCCATATGTTTGCCCTTCCACCTAAATGGCTCCATCACTCCTGTGTTTTTTACAGCTGAGGGACAGGGTAGTTTTGGTTTTCATTCCCCTTGAACACATCATATGAAGACATTCCCAGCTGTTACAGCCTTGAAAATATTTTCATTCCTAAAGACCTTGCTGTGTTTCAATACCTTAGTTTTCTTCTCTAGCTGTGTAGGAGCCTGATGGAAACGGCATATAAATTGCAATCTTTTTATGCACCTACACTCTCATAGAATTGTAGACTACCCTGAGCTGGAAGGAACCCACAAGGCTTATTGAAGTCCAGCTCCTGACCAGGCACGGGACAGCCCCAAGAATCACACCATGTGCCTGAGAGCATTGTCCAAATGCTTCTTGAACTCTGTCAAGTTTGGTGCTGTGACCACTTTCCTGGGGAGCCTGTTCCACATTCAACCACTCTCTGGGTGAAGAACCTCTTCCTAATATCCAACCTAAGCCTCTCTTGGCACAAATTCAGGCCCATTCCCTTGGGTTCTGTCACCACAGAAAAGTTCTCAGTGTCTATCCTTCCTCTTCCCCTCATGAGGAAGTTGTAACTGCAGTGAAGTCTCCCCTTAGTCTCCTCTACTCCAGCTGAACAAACCAAGTGACCTTAACTGCTCCTCACATGCTTCCCCTCAAGGCCCTTCACCATCGTCATTGCCTTTCTTTGGACACTTTCCAAAGGTTAATATCTTTCTTATATTGTGGTGCCCCAAACTGCCCCAATGTTCCAGGCGAGGCCACCCCAGGTCAGAGCAGAGAGGGACAATCTCCTCCCTGGCCCAGCAGGTGATGCTGGGCCCGATGACCCCAGGACATGGTTGGCCCTCCAGGATGCCAGGGGACTGCTGACTCGTTCAATTCACCATCAACCAAGACCCCTAGATCCCTTTCTGTAGCACTGTTCTAGACCCTCTTGTTCATATGAAAGTGAAGCCTTCAGGTGCACCCCAACCTTTGTGGTGAGGAATCTTGTATGTTATTCCTATGTTAACCCAACTGTGTGTAACAGTTTGGCTGTTCCCAGCAGAGAAAGTACAGATGGTGACTCCTGGCAGGCAGTGTTATTGGAAGACATTATGCTGTATGTGTACAGGTTGTTAAGCTAACTGACAGTTTCTATGCAGCGTAGACTGCTGAGATTTTAAAAATCAGAAAATTACCATTTGCAAGTCAGAGGTCAGCTGGTTCTCTAGAAGACTTAAATATCTTAGTCCTGTAGCAATGGTGCCATATGCTCCTCACTGCTTGTTGCCTTGAAATCATAGTACTGAGACTCAAAAGCCAGTTGTCTGTTGTAGTCACATTGCAGTGAAATATATATGCTTTCCTGTGAGCCTGTTAGATATACAGGACGTAATGCAGCATCAAACCAGTCCAAATCTTCCCTAATCAATACTTGGAAAGTCAAAGGAAATTTCTAACTGTCAATGATCTGTTTCGGTTCAAAAAGAGGGAATTTGATGTGCCTGTGCACAGCATGTAATTGAAGGGAACCTCTATTGGGGATGAGGTATTCTGAAGGGATACTGCTGGTAATGGAGTTCAATCCATTTTTGCAATTAAAAAGAAATAACCTGCATACTAGTGACACTTCCAATTGAAGAAATTACAAATAGCTCTTTGGACAGAGAAAACAACTTATACAGAAGGACTGAGTAAAATTACGAACATGAGCAGAAAAGAACAAAATGGGATTTGTGAGAGAGAGGAAGCTCACCTGTGTTTGACAGAACATTATCTTTTGCATCAATATTCCATTGGAAGAAGGAAGCTGACTACTAATAAAGCCCAAAAGGGGGGCTGCTAGTGAATAATTGTGTGATATGTGCTAGACCTTTTGGCAGCAGGAAATGCCATCAGGAATGTGAGCAGTAATTCCATCTATTTCATCTTGCAGTGTGTGAGAGCCTTCAGTTGAGTGCACTGAATGTGGAAGAGCACAGTATCATTGTGGCTCTCCTTTCTTTGAGAGGAGGAATACTGATGGTGGATACCATTCCTCATCCTCCTCAAATGCTGGGAAAGAGGAATGCTTGCCTCTTGTCCTGCTTGGCCCAGAATAAAGTGAAGTGACATGGGATCTAGATTTTAATAAGCTGAAGACTGTAGCTCTTAATTAAGATGATAAAAAACCTAGAACGGATTAATCTTTTCAAAACTTTTACCTATATTGTAGATATGAGAGAACATGAGTCTTATACACATATATGGAAGGTATAAAACTTAAAGAACCCCAAAGGGACAGAAATTGAAGATAAAAGGAAATCTGAGATGGATACCAGAAGCAGATAAATATGTAAGACCTACTAAGGACATGGAGTAGCTGCTTGAGAGACAGGATGGAAGAAACCTGTTCTGAAGATTTTTTTAAAATGAAGTAACACTGGCAGAAAGCCCAATTCTATATACACAATTGTGTGAGGAAGACAGTAGATGGATTAAAAATCTGTAATATTGATGATGTTTAATCTCTATGGCATATGTAGAGAACTGTCATCCTAATTTTGAAGACAAACACTATCAGATTAATTTAAAGGACTAATATCAAGATAAAGATGAGAAACTACCATCTGATAAAGAAATCAAGTATTTATGAGATGCAATACTGTGAACATTTTGTTTTATTTTTCCTCTGATCTATGATTGCACATGAAAAGGTAGAATTCAAATCATACATTCTTCCATCTAAATATCTTTATTCAGCGTGTGAAAAGAAGGAAAAGATATTTCTCTCCTGCAGTGGCTGAGGATGTATCCAATCAGCAAATTCATAAATTAGTGGTTCTTTCATAACAGATTTTTGTCAGAGTAGGTGTGGAGAAATCTGATTGATTAGGAAATAGCTGAGCGGTCAATATTATTAGCTCTGTAAGAAGCTTCTGCTACTTGAAACAAGAATTAGTTTTCAGTGCACAGTATTGCTTTTTGTAAGTTGTATCTCTTATGAGCCAATTTGGGGAAATTTTGGATGCTGACTTATTAAATGTACCCTCAAACTTGTCTAAAGTCACATGATTGGTCACAGTGGAATTTAAAAAGGGTCTTTAGTTTTCCAGAGTTTCCATTCTAATCACTTCCTGTCAGAAGGTTTTTCCTTCGTATGGAAAGTATTTTGTAGTACAATTGTTTTATGAACCCCCAAAATTTTTAGGCTATTTATTCTCCTTTATGTTGATCCTAATAACTTCCATCTATGACTTAGCCTGGTATAATTGGCTTAGTATTCCAAACTCTTCCTGAGTTTAAATTCCATTAAATAGATTTGATATCCAGTGGAGTACAGGGATAGAAATTTTGAGTTAAATCTTTAGCCTAAGAAAACTCTAAAGGTTAATTAAATCTGACTGTTTTTCTTTACTGGTTGCATTTTCTGAATGAGTGAAAACTTGCACTGCTGTCCTCTGGATTCTTCGCTATTGGGCCACAGCTTCCTTGGCAGAAAATATTCCGGTGGAGGCCTTATCAGCAGTGAGAGCCAAAAGACATTGTGTATCTGGCAGGCTGTGCTCATGTTTATATATCCCATTGCAGTGACTGCCCTTTTTCAACAGCGTGACATTTGCTTCTATTCCCTGATGCAGCTACTCAAATAGACACTCCAAGAAAATATTTAGATTGCTGATAATATCAAAGAACATGATTAACTGCACTCCATTTACAGTGTCCATGGACACAGGACCTTTAGTTTTTAGTGTTTTCTTATGTACAAGTTGTTATCTAAATAACTTGAGACATTATAATTTCACCCTCTTATTTGTTCCCTATTAATGAGCAAGTATTTTCATATGTTGGACACTGTCCCTGATTTATTAATTGAAAACAGATTTAAATCTATATTAACCTAAATCATGTGTAATTCATAATATTAAGGGTATTTATTTAAGTTTCAATAATCTAAATTAAGATCTTCTAGGATGGACCAGAGGAATGAAGAGGGACAGACCCATGGTAAACTCCAGCCATTACCTGGAGAAAGGGCACTTCAGGAGACTATTGGGAACTAGTACAGACTGTGTGACATCATCCCTGATTGCTTCTGGTGTTGAGGAGGGATTGAGATCAAAGAAAAAATGGTAGCATTCTGTTACTGCTGTGAAATTATGGAACTAGTGAAAAATTCTGTAATGCCTGTCCTAATATAAGGGTCTAATATAAGTCTGAGGCTGGTGCTCTAGGTGTGTACTGCTGCCACATTCTAGCAAAGACAAACGTTCTGTTTTGGTATATATTGTAACATTTGTCAGAGTAGCTCAGGCTTCAGTGGGAAGTACAAACTGTGTATATCCTCTCCTTTATTTTTCTTCCTTTTTCTTTTTTTATACATTTTTTTTCCAATGATCCCTTAGAGATCTCTTCCTTTTCCTCCCCCCCTCCTTTTGTTAGTGTAAGTTTTGCTGTTCTTATGCTTAGATGAAATGGGAGCTGAAATCCCTTTCTGGTCATTGAAGTTAAAAGCAGAATTAATGAAATGTCTAGCAATGTGTTATCTGAATAAATGACTTGCATATTGTGCTAATTCTTCATAGCATAAAGTTATCGCTTAATGAAAAAATACATCATATCTGAAAGTAAATAGACTCAAATCTATTTCCATTATATAGTCAATGTACAGAAATACATGTAACTTGACCCTTCACTGGCAGTTACTGATCTATTTTACTTGTAGAACTGAGTACAACAGGGCTCTAAATATATTTATTTTCATCCTCTCTTGGCCATGTAATCTAGTTGGCTGACAGATTATGAAATTTTTGAATGATCCAACAATGGGCTCTGGCAGTGGAACTGAGTATAGTCTGAATCTGGTTCTCCTTCTCTACACTGAGTTATAGACCAGCATCGTTGAAATCTGATCACAAAAGTGAGTTAAGGATTTCTCCTACCTATTAGAGCAATAAAAAACCTCTGGTACATTTAAAATATTCATTATGTGACATTATGATCAGCATTCCTGTTGTCCTAAATGCTTAGAAAATTGGTCAGAAACAACTTAGGTAACAAAGCAGTCTCTCATTTACTCTACTTCGCATAACTCAAAAAAAAAAAAAGTCCAAGCCATTCCTTTTATAAACCATTTAATACAGTTTATGGTAGCAATAATCCCCTTGAAATTGGTTATATTACTATAGTTTGTTATAGTGTTAACTGCTCTTGTCTTCAGCTTGGTCCATTAACTGAAAATCCAACCATTAACTTATAATGGGATGATTTCTTCAGGATTATTGCCTGATTCTTAGCTTGAAGATTAATATTCTTGAAGGATAGTGAAACAGTGATGAAATGTAACAAAAGTTCCCAGTCCAGCTTTTATGTTGTAGTGATCTATTCACACGAAGTATCTCTGAGTCTTCCATGAAGTTTGTTTCATTATCTGTGTCACCAAAGTTGGAAGCATGCAAGCAGCATCTTTATGAAGAAGAACACTTGTTCGCCCAGATAATCAGTTGCAGATGAAAACCAAAGGAGATGATGTTAAATGTGACAGTGTAATAATGGAGGCATACAGCTCACTCCTTGGTATTCTGTTCAATGGGAACTTTGCCTATGGCTTCAGTGGAAAAGGATTCAAAGCCAAAAAGACAAGGAGCAAATTGTTTCATATCTTTTTGAAGACACTCACTAGATCTAAAAGGGGCGGGAAGGGGATATCATAAGCAAAAGGCTATTACAGCTAGTTTAGGTGATAGAACTATTCACTTCAGAGAATGGAAATCGTACAAGAATTCCTAAAAATATGTCCTTAGAATACCCTTGTGACCTACATTTTCAGTCTCCAAAGTAATCTCTCTGTTTGAGTCATGCAATGCCGAATCTGAGAGACGTTAATTATTAGCTGTACAGCATTATTAATTAACCCTGCGATCCACTCCAACAAAATATACTCCAACAAAAAAAATTATTAATAAAAGTCTGGTATGCATTCTGGAATTACTTTGCTGCCTCTTCCAGTTGATCAGACTTTGGGATTTTCTTCTCACAGCTTTTAGATTTTGTCAGTTCATCCGCTAAGAACAGTTAAACAAAATGATACGAACTACGTGGTATCAGTAGGTGGTATGAACAACCTTTAAAATATACTCACACTGACTTCTAGCAGTGATGATTTGAGCTGAGACATGCATTGCTAATGTGAGNTGCTAATGTGAGGCTCCTGGTGGGAAAGAAGGCTCAAAAAATCCTTTTTCCTGCTCTTACAAGGTATCAATATTTTGATTATCCGTTCCCTGAGACTAAAGAAAGAAAGCTGGCAGCATGTCCTCTGAAGAAGGACATCTGGGTTCATTCTGTCCAGATAGAGCCATTCCATAGATGTATGGTGCTAGTCAATCCGCTCAAAAGGTAATGGGGAAAGACTACTTTA
>WEIV01006352.1:7545-23777 GCA_013390005.1 Calyptomena viridis | reverse complement strand
GAAGCTTTTGCATCTCCATGATGTGAGGGCACAGGCAGTACCTGTGAGTATAAACCATAAGATGCTGATGTGCTGTTGGGTTGCTTAGGACTTTGGCTGAGGTGTTTCCGTTTGGCATCAGGAGGAAACCCAGTCTTTTCCAGTCCTTCCCTGCACTGAGTACTGCCAGCTCAGCGGTGAACATAATGCATGTCAGTACATGGGATGCAAATTTGTTCCCACTTCAGGGTACATGGGCCTTGGTATCAGGTCTTTTACATCCTGGCTAAGCACACCAGCCTTCCCTTGTTCCAAAGGCTGCTGTCCCAAGCCCAGCAGAAAGCTTTGTAGAAATCTAGACATTTCTACAGAAATGCTCCATTTGCAACAGGTAAGTGCTTCCTGAAAGATTTTCCCACCTCAGCTCTCACACATGCTAATCCGCACCTTTGGGGATTTTTCAGCTGAACAGATGACATTGACAAACAGCTGGATGCACACAGTTGCGCCTCACTCTCCCTGAGGTCTGTGCCTTGTTGGTGTCTTGCTTTCCCCAGTGCTTGTCCTCTTTCCCAAACAGGGCCTTCAGGACAAAACTGAAGCTCAGGTGGAGCAAGCTGTACACACAGTCAGAGAAAGTGAGCAAGGGGTGAACAAATCTGAGTGGTAAACACATGGGAAATACAGGGACTAACTTTCCAAGCCAGGGCAGAAGGCACCCAGAGGAGAATGCAAGAAACAAAGGTGCTCCAGAGGTTTACAAGGAGAAATAAGGATAGCTACAGATACAGGATGTAAAGCAGGAACAGGATTTGAGAGGAAGGCATAACAAGTATTGTAATTCTTAACAGCTCTTACTCTGAAAAAGGGAAGTGTGACAGAAAGAGGGAACAGTTTGCTTTGTAGCTATGGCAGGAACAGAGATCTGACACCTTCTTCTCCTGTTCATACCTCCACAGTACATCTGTCTGACCTCCACACTGGAACGAATGGGATCACAGTTCTCTTGATCTCCATGGTCTGAGTTTTGTTTCTTTAGTTTTTAAGCTTCATTTGTGGCCATCTCATTCAAGCAAAGCAATATAGATACATATTTTTCATCTTCTTTTGTGCCTTATCTCAAGGCTTGAAGTTTTATGCACATTAGGCATTATGTTTAATGTTTATGTATGTGTAATGTTTCCTGGATGGAAACAGGACCCACAAGCGAGGATGTTTTTGTGTGGTCTCAGGAGGTGATGTGAATACATGGGTAACATCCTGGACCAAAACCATGCAACAAAGGAGATTGTTTTAGAAATAACCAGCCTGCTCTGCCTTTAGCATGTGGTCTGGCAAGAACTGATTTTGGACTGTTCTGCAGTGTGTTTCTTTCCATTACAAAGGTAAGACATGAGTGTGAGTATGAGTGGGCTAACTGAGCTGCAGTCATCCAGGAGGGATCAGGTCCTATTTCATTGCTTCAGCCCAGTACTGAACTGGTAGTTTCTTCCTCTCTCAGTTTTTCAAACTGCTACCCCGAGTGTCAAGCTGGTAGTGAATATCACTGTTAGAAAGAGCAACACCTAGTTTTGTACTAGGCACATCTGCCGTAAAGCTGGTCCGTGTACCAGCATTGTACAGTGGTTTGTTCCTCACTGTATGTTGCAAGACTTCAGGCTGCTCTGCCAGGGGCTTTTCCCAATCACAGCTGCCCAGTGGATCTGTCATGGAGAGCCTTAGAGTCTTTGCTGAAAAGCACCTATTTTAGGAAGGTGTTAGTATCCTTCATCACAACTGGCACCAGCTTTTTTCCTAAAAATCAAGGATGATGCAAGCAGCAAAGCTCTCATTAAATTAGCAAACCAACCATAATGCTATGCGGACAAACACAGATTTTCTTGTAGTTCCCTCCCTTGGGCACAGTCTTTGGCACTGTGCTTTGAAAAGTTGTGATTTACTGTGGTAGTAAGGAAGAAATGTTGCATGAATATTAAAAGGCTCATCAGGTCAAAAACAGCTTAGTCATGAGTGAAATAGCCTTTGTAACATCCCATCAAGTGTCTCATGTTATCTTCCTGGAATAGGAACCTGCTGCTTCTACAGCACTGCTTTTGGAGTTAACTTTGGGTTTGGGGTGTTCGTTTTTTGGATGAAAACTGGTCCATTGCAGAAATACCTACCCCAGACATAAGGAATGTCGCGTGGACATTGCCAAAGACAGCTGTCTGAAGGGGGAAGGGGTGAGTGGTACATGGCAGCAGGTGGTGCCCTCTGAGTGCACACAACTCCTATTATGAGATTTGCAAAATACGATGAGAGAAAATCTCTGTTTCCACACAGCATACAACAGCAAGCAAATAGACAGGCAGTACACCAGCAACACAGCCAGCATACTCTTAGTCAGTAGCATTTCCAGGCTGTGATTTATAAGACATTTCTCAGTTGGCACATCAGTTTCTGCTAGCTCACCACGCAACAGCATTACAGAAACTGGGTTCTCAGGAGACGATGGAAAGCAGCAATTTCATTTCAATGCTTTGTGGTGTAACCTTCTTCTGCTGATGGGCTACAGAGACTGTTTTAACACCCTCACTTTCCATTCCCCTCGAACCAATAGGTACCTCTGGTTACTTACTGAGTTCAGAGGACTGAAGCTTATGCTCCCTGAAGGACTGCTCTATCACTGGAGCTCTTTCATGTTTCCTGCAAATCAGAAATGGGATGATTATTTGTAGTTTTTTAGGTGACACAACATGTGAGTTAGTCTTATAAAACTAATACCCTGCCCACAAGTTTCCAGAGTACTAGTACAGAGACTAAAGAGGTTGTAAATCAGCTTTGGAAGAGCATGATTTAGTGTTCAGACATTCATTGAAATTCAGACATAAATGACTGGGGAGACTTCCAGCTGTTGCACATTTTCAGCTCTCCATCAGTATAGCAAGAACAATGTTTGCCTGCTGGAGTCTTCTTGTTCCTAAGTCACAGGGAGAGTGCAGCCTTGTATATTTTGAGGACAGAGCTGGAGCACATGAGGAAATTACTGGCTCTGGCTGTTCTTTAGTGCCAGTCTTCTGGAGTCACAGTTGAGTTATGCTTTTGAGAGTACAGCACTAACCTGGAGTAACTATATAGATAGGTGGCAAAATACTTTAGTTATAATGAAGTCATGTTAGAAATATCCCTTCTCAAGTGAGGGGAATTCTTTTAGACATTAGTTTTAGAGAGTTTGATATGAAAAATCAATTCTTATTTAGAGGCTATGTATAATGCTGTTAAAATAATAGGTCTACATAACTGAGCATTTCTGGGCAGTAGACATGTTAGAGTCCTGTTTTCTGCAGTAGTTTGGAATGCTTGCATTTACCTGATTTTGTTTGTAAGTGCAGTGCTTAGTTTGCCTATCTTATCATTGCTTTCTGGTGTCACAGACCATTTGAGGTATGTCTTTGGATATGATGTGCCATAAAACAGAGCAAAATAAAAATTTATTGTGCCCGTGCCTGTATGTCAGCGCTTTGGGCACTGTGTGCTGCTAAGGCTCTTAGAAGAGCCCCTTCACTTAGCAGGTTGTGTGTTGCTTCTGTCATCCCTGGCTCTAGCAATGCATGTGAGGGCTGTCACTCTTGTTAACACCTCTTGTTTCATGATCGCATTTTGACTTCTGATAGCATGAGGCACATTCACTTGCAAAATCATTATATTAGTAAAATAGTGTCGGTGTTTCAGATTTTAATTGCTGAATATGATTGCAGAAGTTATATATTGCTCGTCGCAATGTACAGGCCAGCAATACAAACAGGGTGGGAAGGGAAAAGGGAAGGAGAAGAGGAGGGGGGGAGGGGAAGGGGAAGGGAAGGATAGGGAAGGGGAGAGGGAAAAGGGAAAGAGTAATAAGAGTTTGGTGTTCTGTTGATCTGTTCGATATGAAAAGTCATGGAGAAAGGAGGTGAAAATTCCTTGGATGATTCATTGTCTGTGTGGAGATGGAATCTCATTAACAACTTCATGAAATATCTCCTAGTTTCCATAAGAAGAGGAAAGTTTGAGAGAGGGATGGTGAAGACATGAAGAGAGGGGGAAAGAAAATGACAGGCACAGTATGAGTTTTGAACATATGAGTTTTGATACCCTATCACTGCCTAGTGGCTAAAAATAGGCTCCTTCTAATGTCTACACAATAGATATTCAATCTGTCTCCAAACTAGGTGTGTGTAGGCTTTACAAATGCAGAATGTCTTCTTCCCAGAAAGACGGAAGCTGCAGCCCTACTACTTCCCTACACAGCACACAAGCTCCTGACTCTCATTTACACTCATTTGGACTGTTGTTTAGAATAAGAATGAAGCAAACTCTACATGCTCAGTCTACATGAAGAGTCCTAATCCATTTAGGCTTCAGATAGAATGGAAATGGACTCAGGAACTAGGAAGAATGAGACCCTTGTGCAGGTCCAACTTGAGGCAGAGCTGCTTGGACACCCCAGAGATTTACAAGGGCAGGTTTCCAGCTGGTGTTGCTCTGAGGAGCTCTTGTAGCCAGTGGAGCTGTAGGGATTTACAGTTGATGAAGCTGAGACTCTCAAGCCTGCAAGCATCTGGTGCTGACTCACTGCTGGATGCAGCAGCCGGGTGTGGATATAGTATGAGAAGGCACTGACATATCACACTTTCTGCAGCAAATGTGGCAATGAAAATGGGAGCATGCTCCTCATGCTAAAGGAAAGGCTCACCCTTCAAACAGCTTTCTGAACAAACTGGGATGGGGATTTGAGGGAGAACAATGGGAAACGACATTTGACATGTTGTACAGAAGCTGTGAGGCTGTGGATTTGTTTTAAATTTTATTTTCAGTTCTTTGCCTAGAAAGACATTTCTTCATCTAAATCCCCTTCTTCTCACTGCCCCCACTAGTCCCCAAGAAAATACTTGTAAACAGCAGTTTTAGTCACAGAGTATTGCTTCTGTCACATTATTGTCTGTGCTTCCAAACCCCTGCCTACAAGAGCCCTCCTCACTGTCAGATGTCTCAGTTTCCACACGTGCTCAGTGAGAAGCAAGATTTATTGCAGTGGTAAGTGGTCTCGGAAGTGCAGTTCTGCTGCTCAGTAATTGAAGCCAAGAGTCAGGCTGTTCCCAGGCCTCGTGTGACTCTCAACACAGCCAAGGCTGCTTATGCCCTATAGTGTTCCTGGCCATACTTCTTCTCCGTGCCTAGAGGCGATCCCTCCGTGAGAGTTCTGCCCTATTCTGTCTCCAGTCCTGTGGCCTAGCTCCACATACAGAAGGATAAGCAGTCTGAGATGTATGCAAGCTTTCCTCTTCTCCCAGTGTAAGGGCTAGTTTAGGAAAAAGAAAACCCTTCTTTTATTGTCAGCATGAGCATCTTCCTAAGAAAAATATTACAAATAGACTTTGCTTGGTATAGGCAGCTGCTTTTGAGAGCATAACCAGGCAAAGCTACCTCTCCTAGGGAGACCTTTTGCTCAGGTCTTTCTGAACAGCTTTCCAGGAAAAATCACATTAATAGGGGAGTGCAAGCACTGCAAAATGGGTAAGAGGCAGCCCAGGTTGGAGAGAAGGTCCACATGCTATGTTTGGCTTTGTTCTTATTTGCTCACTTTGTTTGTCATTCAAGGAACTTCTCTGACACCTCCTTTATGAACACTGCCTTGCTGCTCAGGCCCCAGCAGACAAATACACAAAGCTTTCTGCGGGGATCCCAGAGGGACTGAGAGCTGTTTCTGCGTGGGAATGTTTAAAGGAAAGCATCAGGAAATTAGAAGAGGTCAGGCTACAGGAATTGGAGAATATGGCTTCAGTTACTCCACAGCTGAAATATGCTGACTTAGGGCATTTAGGTATTTTCCTAAGCACTGTACCTGCCTGTATTTCCAAGCTAACACGAGCTGGTAGAATATGGAGGGATAGTGTAGCAGGCACTACATGGGAAAGTGAGGAAGTGTATCAGAAAAGCTGGAGTGACCCAGCAGATACCCATTGCCTAGGTCAGCCAGCAAGAAATGCCAGTGGTGTACAATCACATTGCTGAGCTTGAATGGGATCCAGCCCTGGGAGCCTCAGCTAGATTTTAGAACTCATTCTGCTGGACTCATTGGGAAAGCCATTTGTGTGGATGAAACTCCTTACCCTGACTGCCCCAGGGTGGATTTCTAGGCTGTGGGACATGCACAAAAGTCATCCAGGACAGTGTCTGAAGTCACTGCTGTTGTACTTCCTTCCATTCCAGCAAACAGAAACGGGCCAGAAAGTGAAAATATGACATCGTTTCCCACGGTGTCTTGTTTCTACCAACTGCTGTGATCCTTGGCAGTAGTGGAGAGAAAAACTGTGAAAAAAGCTCAAAGAATGAAATAGAGCTGTTAGCATTACTGAACTGGTATCTTTCATACCTACAGGCGTCTTAGAAGCTATTCATTAGAATCTATGTCACAGGCAGTAGGCTGCTGCTGACTGAGTAAATGTCTCTAAATAAATAGTAAGATAGAATTTTCTGAGAGCTGTGGGGAACAACATGCGTATGAGACAGGGTGGCCATTCACAAACCTCAGACTGAGTGTTCTGAGTTTGCTGAACACCGGCAGCAGAATTGCTGGACTTCTGAGCAATGATATATGGGCTGCAACAGTTAAGGCCTTCAAAAATACTCTTGGTTTGGTTGCAGCATGAATACATCAGAACAGATGGCAAGTGGTCTAGACAATGTTTGGAGGCAAGAGATAGTTTAGCGAGCTTAGACATTTATGTGTTGTTGTGTTCAAGGACAATGCCTGTAACTACTAACCCAGGAGCCATAACATTGGGACCACAGCCTGTCATGTTAGTCAGCTCAGTCAATCTCACTAAGAGATGCTTACTAATATATACAGTACCTGCATACATCAAGCCATATCCACCACACATGTAAGGACCCATGACACCAGAAGAAAGTGTTGTTTGTATGCAGTATGAGAACATTGTGGGATTAGATGAATTTGTTGAAGCTGTAGAGGCCTGAAGATATGTTGGTAGGCTCAAAAGCTCACCTGTTTTTTTCTGACTCAATCCACCAGTTTACCAGAAGACACTGCCTCCCAGTAGAGACCTTAGTTCATTTAAACCTTAAGGTGTACTAGTGTGCATAAGTTATAAAGAGAGTTCTGCTGCTTGCTTACCTATATTACTGGAAAAAATAGAATTAAATCTTCAGTGGTCATACACAGAAATTTCCTACCATCAGCAAAAGCATTGCAAGCAGTCACCATATTTAGCAGGGCATGCTTAAAATGGATCAGCAAAAAAGGTTTCATGTCCATCAGTATGTTACAAAAAAAAATTCTCCTCTGTTTTGCTATGCTAGTGAAAGGATCAAAGCTTTCCTCTCATTGGAGGACACGATTGCAGTCAACTAAGTGCTATTCCAGAGATGTCCAAATTACAGAGTAACAAATAGCCCTGAAGGACAAGCGTATATCTTCAGATGAGGAAAAAACTGTGCCCAAGGTCTACATGTAGATCTCAGCAATGGCCACAATACAATGTAAAAAACGTGTCCAGGGAGTATGTCTGTTGTTTTGTGACCCAATCTGAAAGGCAATGTGAAAGAAGCTGGATACCTCATGTTTAGCCAAAGGCAAATTTAATTGAACATAGACTGGTGTAGGGGCAAAGTGGATTCAACATTTTGTCTTTGCTGGACACCCTGGTGAAACAGCATAGACAACCATCTCCATAAGAAGGCACCAAGGGAAGGCATCACACTGCTGAGTGTGATGATAGTCTGTATTCATGGCCACAACGTCCAAGTAGAAAACCTTGTGAGACAAAAAACAGAGGTGGAGGAGGTCCTTTCCAGCACTCACTCGTTGTTTATAGGCAGTCAGGAAGTAAAGAGAATCCAAAATACCACAAAGCCTATTGAAAGAGGGACCCTGTCTATACCTGGCACATATTTAGCAAAGGCCAAATGACTAAAAGTCACTAAAAATGGGAGGAAAGGAGAACAGTAACTCTTCCCTAGTCAGGAAAGTGGCTAGTGGAGGTCTGGGTTTGTCTACCAGTGAGGAGCAGCCAGATGGGCAGAACCTTCCTTTCTTCAGGCGTAGGATATCCCCAAGGTTCCCCAAAGTCTCAGCAGCCCCATAGGGGTTTTACCAAGGCACCATGAAGGAACGTACAATGTGGAGCCAGAAGGCAAAGGATGCAACTCCAGTGCTGCAGCAGGGTTTCCTTTCCATGGATTTGCCACGCACATCAGTCCTTCCTTGTCCTGTTCCTCCAGAGTCTAGCCCACAGCAGTCGTGAGTAGCCTTTGCATGCTGTAGGCCAGGGTCCAGCTCTGTGCTGGACAATCTGTCACGAAGACACCCTCATCTTTCAACACAAACAGCCATATCTCAGAGCTCTAGAGGAACTCTGAGAAGTCAAGACAGGTTAGAGGGCAGACTAAGGAATTTGCCAGAGTAACTTGAGTTATAGCCACTTGGGGCATTACTCTGGCTTGTCTGTAACAAGATGCTGTGCTGAGTGACCTGTTTGAATTTTGGTCCCCTAAAAATGACTGTTAACCCCCTGTGTCACTAAAGTTCCTTTCTTCACTGCAACCTAATCTGAGGTGTGATCACCCATCATGATCACAGGCTGTCTATTTGTCAGCTGAGCATCTCCAAAGAAGAACTCTTGTTACTTTTTATTTCACTTAGAAGTTTATTGCTTCAAGCTGCAGTCAGCACCCCTGAGTTATAACATCACAGTCTGAAACACGTGCTTTGTGTCCCTGATGTGTTCCAAAAAAAGCATTTTGCAGCCAAAAAAGTTTTTAAAAAAGGGGATAGAATCTTGTATACACTGAGAGACCTGATATTACTGAAAACATCGGTATAGTCAGCCTTACAGTTGACCAGAAAAACTGAACATCCTGTTTCTAAAGTGATGGTGCTGTGTTTTCCACCAAACCACCCAGTTTTAAAAATATTTCTATATATGACAAGATCCTTTTATTCCTCAAATTGTTTAAAAGTCTCCGTTTCTCAAAGAGGTACTGCGTCCATGTTGGCATGGAAAAATTTTCATAGGAAGGAAAAAGGATAATCATGTTCATCTTTGTACCTTAATAACCTCAGCGTAAGGAGATGTACATTGCATTTATCTGCACATAAAGTGAGAAATAGCTATGATATATATGAACCTTTTGGAACTGGAAGCAGAATAATTTTTTGTTGGTGTGTGTGATACAAAGCAGCATGTCTTTTGTAATTAATTAGTACTGTTCTGCCCTGTGCTGACCATCTTTCAAACCCTTGAAGAAAATATATTGTCTTTGCTAGGAAATGGGCAAATCTGGTAGTCCCAATGAGATGAAGCTGCAGCAGATCCGTATCTCTGGTCTAGGCAGAAGCAAAGCTGAGCACACATTCACAGCACGCATGCACACAGGTTCGTGTACATACACACATGATGTGCAGACACATACACATCACTCAACCCTTAAAAGAGTTAGAAATGGAGTTTAATGAGAAGACTGGACAGACTGAACTTATCAAGTGTAAGAGACAGCCACAGATGCATAATGATAAGCAGCCTGTTTACACATGAATGGCCCCCTTTTGTCCTCATACCTCTCTGTTTCCCCATACTTGTTCCCCTTCAAACTTCTCAGATCCATCTCTTTCCCTGCCTTTGCTTCCTTCCTTAAACATCTCATTACAAGACTTGTAGGATGCCAAAATGTACCTCCCTTGCATCCCATGAGAGGTCCCAGATGCCCACAGGCAGCAAAACCCCTCTGTTTGAAAGTTGGAGTGGAAAATGTTTCCAGTCAGATCACAGTAGTATGTTTCATCCATCAGTGTGTGGCAGATGGCTCCTGTGATGGACTGGGAAGGGGCCAGACAAGGCATGATTTAGGGACCTTGTGTCTGCCCTTGTCTCTGTGCACACCATAGCTGGTGGGCAAAGGAGCTTTCATCACCTAATGGTATTAGAACATAAAATAAAGCTGAATTGTAACCACAGTGAGATGGTGGTCAATTAATCTTAATTAATCTTAATTAATTAATTTACATTATGGGTCTTTGTTAACTATGTCATTTCCCAGGAAAAAAAAAAAAACAACCCTAAACAAGAAATCGGGGTTTCCTGCTGCTTTTTATTTGCCTTTAGCTGTGCTACAGGTACATCTTTTCTGCATGTTGTGGTTCCTGTAGTGCCTCCAGACACATCTTTTACATAAGCATTTTTTACATCAGCTTAGTGCTGTCACTGGCTCAGTTGTGAAGAAACACAGCCACAGCCATACACCCATGAGGTGTTGTTTTAATTTCAGGTCTCAGATAGCTCATGGCCAGTCATAGACTACCCTGGCTTGTCCTTTTACATTGGTAAGCTTCATACTAACAATGATCTTAAGCTCTATCACAGATCTTGCCTATTACAAACTAGGGTTTCTGGCCCAATTTTTCTAAAGAGGTGAGTATCGTGGAGCACTACCAGTGGAGCTGAGGGTCAGAGGAAGAAGCTGCTGAGGAGAAGTCAAGTGCTCAGCTGTTTGGGAACCTTTAAGAAACTGCTAAATGGATGTAATGCAAAAATTGAGGAGCCATTGCTGCAGAGAAGTTCGTCTCCTAACATGCACAGGCACAGGTGCTGGGGAGGAGGTAAGGGCATCAGAGAGAGGTTTGGTTGTAATCTGATTATGGGGCTGAGAGTACCTGGGTGCTTTCAGTCCCTCTGCTCTGCCTTGACTATTCATCTCTCTAGAGAGTGGGTGCCTGGGAAAAGTTTACCAGCCTCCTGTCAGAGCCTAACTAGCATTCAAAGAAAACAAACTTTTTTTAAATAAATACTTGATTAGAGATTAAGTGCAAAACTTTTTTTCCCTGCCAGGGTCTAAGAAAAGAGCTTTTTATTTCCTCTGCAGTAATGAATAACATCATTGCCACTGTCTTAGACTGTGTTAAAAGTAAAGGAGGCCATCCAGTGCTGAGCAGAAGCAGAGAAACAACTGCCTAGAAGTCTTGCATAACAAATTAAATGCTTTCTTTTAAATATTGAAATTTTAGAATCCAGTGTCTTGTAGCTAAGTTTATATGGCATTTGCCATGGTAAGTCTGTGTTGTCAGTTGTTTGCAACTTTGACGTTCAAATGGAAATTTTCCCTTCATTATGCTGTAGGTAGAACATTGTTTTAAAAAATTCACTGAAAAGAAATTTTTTGTTCTTCTGAGAGGTTTGGAAAGTTTTTGCAGAGGAGATTTGGCAATTCTTTTGCAGAAGAGTAGCTTGTGATTACCTAATGGATGAGCTCACACAGTCACACCTGCAAGTGGCTCTTTAGATATGGAGTCATGTGGCTGCAGGGATACTCTATAAAGCACACATACACAGTGTTATACACATATGCAGTTCATCCACATTGTTGCATTTGTCAGAAAGGTAAATCAGCCTTGCTAACCTTTGGAAGAGACAGAATCTGTTGGCGGCTGGTAGTAGTCAGTGTTTTGCATTTTCTTTAGCCATGTTCAAGCTGATCTTTTTCAGACCTCAGTGAGCATTAACTCTGTTAATGCGTTAACTGCTTCTGTTTTCTGCTTTTCTGCTATTTGTTTTAAAAGTTGTCTGAACTGGAGGGGATCTACACAAGGAACAAAACTGCCAGCCCAGTCTGCATTACAGACAGGTCATAGGTGGTAGGCCCAAAGGTCTGCCCTGTGTAGAAATTTACCAGCCCTCTGGATTCCTGCCAGCTCCCTTGTGAGTCATGAGCTTCAATCAGCCTCTTCTCATAACCATTTTTTTCTAGGGGCACCCAGGTTGCATCCAGGTGGGACGCTAACTTGTTGCTGTTGTGACCAAGGTGTCTAAAATATCTCTGCCTCTGTGGATCACAAATGCCATAAAGGGAAGACAACAGGGAATTAGTGGGAGGACAGAGATGTCAACAGCAGTTTGATTTGATTTGATTTACAGTGTTCCTACTAGAAAATTATAGATATTATGCTCACCATGGTAACCTTGTTCTTCCAAAAGGAGGTGGGGGGAGAGAAAGGAGAAGGAGACAATTCAGAGAGAAAGTGTGTACCTGCTAGTTGCAGGATCCCTGAGAAGGGAGGAGAAGCTCTTACTTCACTTTCGGCATGGCTGACAGATTCACCATTAAGGTAAAATAAAGGTGATCTGCCTCCCAGAGTGAGTCAGCATTGTATGTTACGTTGAGAGGAGTTTGCAGGGTGTTACTCATCTTCTGGAAGAATAACTGTCTGAGGTTGTGACTGAAGACCACATTACCCTGAGGCATGAATTTTTTAATGTTATTCATCCCATCAAATTTTTTTCTTTCATTTTATGAATGATCTGTTTTACATTTAGCTGAAGATACAGACTAGCTCGTTCACTTGATGCAATTCACTTCACTGTAATTGGAGAGCAAATTAAAAATTAGCAACTGCAAAAAAAACCCAAACAGTGAAGGATAAGAACTGGCATGATCAGTGATCCTTCCAATTGCATTGAGAGGATGCAGCACAGCCCATGTTTCTATTTTCCCATCTGATTCGCTGTGAGTGGCTGTGAGTAATGTTAACTAGCTTTTGCTGCTCTGCGTCTCCCATTCATTTCCATAATTTCTTGATCATCTAAGATAATGCCCCAACAGACAGAAAGAATGAACCTTGGCTTAGAAACAGTCAAACTTACTTGTCAGACTAATTCTGGCTGCTCTAGGAGAAAAGTCTCTCCTGTATGTCTCACTCCCTTCCTTCATTTCCACTTGCCTCCTCTATTCATCAGTAGTTTGTGTTCTAAAAGGCTCATCTCAAACTCAGCCATCATTTAAAGTCCTGGGATAGTAATCATAAAGCAGTCTGGCCAGTATTTTAATGAGCATACAATATTTCCATCATTGGGTAAGATTCTATTGTTTAACTTTTTGCATCCAAGAGTGAGTGTGACTGTGCACTCCTCTTGTATGTGTGTGCATGGGTGTGAGTGTGTTGTTTTGGTCATTAGTTGGCTTATTTTTTAACTGCCATACAAGGATAATTCCTATTGGGTTGTGCATAACAGCATGAATTTCCATTCCATCTGATCTGTAAAAAACCTGTAGTACTCTTCCCCCCCAAAGCCCTCATTTTCTGTGTTTTCCTCTCCCCACCTCCTTTTCAACATTACACAAACAACGCCCTTCAACATACCTTGCTGTGATACAGAGCAAGTGTGCAAGCACTAAAAGCAGAGTCTCAGAAATGCCAGCTCTGTCAAAACCACATTTTAACACCGCACTCATGCAACTGATTCTTTTCCCGACCACCATGGCTTCGAAATCTGTAAGCTGTAGACACTCGTCACTGTAAAAAGCAGGCTTTGCTATATCAAAACAAAGAAGAGCTGGTGGTCTCGCTGTAGCTAAGTCTGTGATTAGCTTTACATGTTAAGCCTGGAATTAATCTCTCATATTGCGGTTAAATTAAATTGGTCCATCTGTGATGTACATGTCGCTCTTGCTAGGTACTTACAGCTTTAGAAAGTCAAGGGTAACTGAATGGGAGAGAGGAGGAAGGTTGTCAAACATAAAAAATCAATATTAACATTTTTGCATGTCTCCAGTGGCTGCTGGATGGGGTAGAGGGGGAGGATGATTTACAGAAACAATTCCAGTGAGCAACCTAGGTTTATGTTTTTTCTGCTGTCTTAATTGAAAGCCAATGCGCTGGTCTGTGTAAAGAGTGAAGCATAGTAGCCCTAGAGGAATGGATAAACCACATAACCTCTTCCAAATTTCTGGCTTGGGTTTTGCAGCTGCATGAAAATAGATCTTCTCTAAGTCAGGGGAATTAAAAATTGCAGCAATCTTGTTTCATATTAATAGAAGTTGATTTACAGTCTTATGATTGTCTTAACATAACTTTTTTTTTTTGTATCCTCTGTTGTGTCAGTAGCAAAATGTGGCTTCTTCCAGCTTCAGACTTCTTACTTTGTTAGGCAGTGTTGGAATTAGGGTGATTCATCCTTTTTTACCTTTATAAGAATTTAAGCACAAGCAGGCATCAATCCATATAAAAGCACCACCTCTTTTAATAACGCAGCAGCATTTAATTGGTTAATTCAAAAGGCCAGACAATCTCTTTCTTTCCCTGCTCAATATGCAAAAATTGTTGAACAGCATGAGGACCTGAGAGAGTAGCTGGGGCATGTTGCAAGGACCTGCCTTCAGACCTGCTACAGAGATTTGCTATGGCAAATGCTAAGTCTTCCTCTTTGGAGTGAGGCCTCAGTTCATTTTCAGTCCAAGAAGCTTGGCTACACCTACACTCCTGAAGGATCTTGTTACATTGCATCACTTTTAAAACCCAGATTGTGATAGGTTAAACTGCTTGCTTGGCTAGTGATTAATGTGCCTGCAGGACTGAAATCTGTTTTTTTCTAGAAGACAGAGAAGATAACCCCTGTGAAGTACAGGCCGTGGCACACATCTAATAGTCAGAATAGTGACCAGAGCAGATTTTAAGTGCAATGCAGTACTGGGGAGTTAAGTCAAAAGGTAGAGTTAATGCTACGAAGAGCATGAGGAGCAATCTTGTATTGCTGCAGAGTCATCCATGAGAGATGCATTCTTGAGTAAATGCAAACTCTTGTCTCTAGGTCATAGATCTTTATAGCTCTATACAAGCCAGCAAAGCCCGCTTAGCCTGAGGTCGTGTGAGTGATGGCCACTGGTAAACTAGCAGTTTTGCACCTCGAGCAGAGAACTCTCTTGGTGACAGGCAGTGTTGGAAAGTAATTTTTTTCTTGCCACATACCAAGAGATGTGAAGAACATTGCAAGAATAAATCCTAAGCTACTTATGCAGATTTTCTACTTTTTTCTCAGAAAACTCAGCTTTTAATTTAGGGAAGTTTTCCTTGCTGGAAAATTTCCAAGGAAGTGTGTTGCTGGCACTGCCATCTGTCTCTTTTTGGGGCAAGTGTATCTAGTAAATGAGGAGGAATGCTGGCTGGAAATTGCAAGCAAATTTTACCCTTCTGTTTGCCAGTTTTGGCCCTAAAGAGCACTGGTCTGTAACAAAGCAGTGAATATACTAACTCAATCAATTAATTAATTGATGTCTGAACTAAAATATAAAAAGTTAGAACTTGTTACAATAAAATTAAAAAAAAAATTATTCTAGAGACGACTGTGACTCTAAAAGCAATATATTGATAGAAGCTCTGCACTTGGGGTGCTGGCACATCACAGTGCAGACTGCTTGGGGTTGGCTAGGTATGGAGTTGGCTAGGTGGTGTGTTCCAATCCATCACCTGTCTTTGAATCATAGGCATAGCTTAGATCAATACACATCTCTCCCTTCTGTTCCAGCTCTGGGCTGGATATTCTGTTTGTTAGGAAAACAGGAAAAGGGGAGGGAGGGATAAAATAGCAAAATAACTTTTATTCAGGAAAAAAAAAAGTGAAAACTAATAGAAGGAAATACTTTTTCACACAGTTAGCTTATGGAATTTACTGCCAAAGGATACAGCTGAAGCCAAAGACTGCAGACCTTTTCAAAACAGGATTAGACATGACATGAACAGCAATGTTAGCCATATTCATAACAGTTAATACTTAAAAATTAACAAGAGATTTTGGAAGCATTATAAATCCTTGGGCATCAGGACAGAAGCCAAGTTCTAGCTAACAGGACTTGGGAAGAAATTTTCCCTGGGGTCTGCTTCTTTCATAAATGAGCATTAAGAGAGTATCTCATACCTTCCTCTGAAGCATCTTATGCTGACCAATGTCATATAGGGGACACTAAGTGACTGGGCCCTCAGCCAGGTCTTGTCTAGCAAAAGTAATTTCTTTAAGTTGAAATTAGTTAAATACAGATTCAGAATTAAAATAGAAACAAAGCTAATGTTTTGGGAAAGCAGAACAAGTTTTCTCACTTCAGATTCTGGGAGCTTAACCCAAGTCAAAACCAGGAAACCTAATACCTAACCTCATATTTTGATGCAATCTATTGAATTCAGTGAGACCTAACTGCACATATGTTCAAGTCTGAACATCAGTGTGAGTCTGATCATCCTCTTCCACTGTAACACTGGGGCCAGTCGAAACTCTCTTCTATTTTTGATGCTGCTTTTGGATTTTTAAAGTAATCTTGATGGGACCTTCTGTGCAGGGCAGGAGGTATGTCAGTTCTGCTAATACAACAAGGATTTTTCCAAGACTAGATTTCTCCAAGGACCTTCCAGAAAAATCTCACTGAGCTGTAGCCGCTGTGAAAGCATACCATGT
>WEIV01006350.1:330802-351374 GCA_013390005.1 Calyptomena viridis | reverse complement strand
TGAAGAAAGCACGAGGGCAGTTACAAGCAGTCCCTTCAACCAGTAGACATTTGCAGCTGATAGATACGTCCACAGTCTAAATTTTCTCCTTAGCTTACTCTGACACATTATCAGTCCTTTAACAAATGGCCTTTAGTCTCTAGTAATGTCAGTCAAGTACCTACTGTTAGCAATCATTTCTCTCTCTTATAAATAAGCAGACTGAAATGTCTTCAGCTCAAGTGAGTATCTTCGTCCTCACAAAGACTCCTGTGACAGCTTGGAAGTGAAAGGTACCATGCCCAAACAACTTGTAAAAAATTTACATTATTTAACAATGTTATTGGGACACTCCAAAGTCCAAGGGTTTTTTGTTCCTTCAAAGGCAACGACTTCTGCTAGAAACAGAAATCCATAGTAAGTAGATCCTTAACAAAATCTGCTCCACCCTTCCCAATGAGGATTTTTATTCATGATATCTGCTTCTAATTAAATAACTGCACTATATTATATATACTAAGGCTCAGTCCTTTGCTCTTTGATGTCAATGGCAAAGCTCCCAATGAGTTCATGGGAAAAAATGTAACTCCTTTGTTAAGGCTTCGTTTAGTGTTCAAACTGTTAGATTTTTACAACAAAGATTCAGCTTTGCCACCTCTGCCTTCAGACAAAAAGCAGTTCCTGATACTCCTGTATTAGGCACAGAGTACTAGGAAGGACAAATTTGGTCTTACAGTTATCTGTTTCTGTTACTGCAAAGTGCCACAATAGATGTGTGATGTCTTGCATTATCTTTCTTTTAGAAACTTGCCTGAAATTCAACATTGCAGCAATTTATGCCATACGTGGTGTGTTCAGGCTATAGAGAAATTATCAAATGAGACCAGCAGTATAGAATACCTCTGTTTATCTACTTTCTTCATAGTTTTGACCCATCACCAGTTCATCTGCTAATGAATTGTAATATAAAACAGGCCAAAAACCCCAAAGCCTCCAGCTTCCTAAGCGGGACCATATTTCTAAAATATACTTACAAAAAGGCAAGTTTATAAAATAATGATTCTACAGCTATGCAGTCCAGGATGGCATAACTCTTTTGAAGCAAAATATTACCCATGCATTCAGTGCCCAGTCCCAGATGTAGGAAGGAGATATTGTAACAAAGAGACTTAAAGGATTCAAAATATATTTCTATAAAGTAGAAAGACATCTTGCAGACAGTGTTTCCTTGTTCAGCAGGAAGAGTTTGTGTTGTGCCCAGGACTGCAGCACCTGATAGAGAGCCCACTGCCCCTAACGAGCTGGGAGCTAACAGGCTTTTGGTATAATTTACCTTCCACATAAGCAACAAATAAAGCAGCCACTCCTTCACTGTTCTTAGCACCCCACTGAGAGCAAGGTGCTGAGGTGTTTTGAAGATTTTTGGCCATCATTCTCAACACCAGGTTGCATTGGCAGGTAATCAAAAAATAGCACTTTGATTTTGGTGCATGCTGAAGTGTTTTGGTCTAAATGTGCATTAGTCTCATCCTGACATTCACACTGACTATGGGCTACAGATTCTAATGAAATGGGACAGATGGGAAAAATTACAGAAAAGAAAAAAAATACACTGTGGGACTTGTGTACATTAGGTTTGAAATTTAAAACCTTCAAGTTGATATCCAGGGGGTTTTTTTACTGCCAGTTTTGCTCCAGCAATGAACAGTGCTTGTGAGTGCTGGTTGCAATCTAAATGTTATCATTTTTGTCCATAGCTAATTCCATGCACAGAATTATTCCTCTTAAAGTTGAAGATATCTCTGCACATTTTATAGAGTGCTAAGCTTTTATCTCATGAAATATGGTCCCTTAAAGTAATTTCTGCTCTAAATATTTCTTCTGTAAATAGGAAGGACAGTGAGTTCTATATTTGGAGGAAAGCTCTTCCACGATATGCATAAATTGCTAGCTCTGTCCTCCCAAACAGTCTGACACAATCCTAAAGGACTTCATAAACAACACTTCCTGTTGTGATATTTTAATATGAACATGGCCAAAAGTCTTACTATTACATTCACATTCCCAGGAAGAATGCAACGGCAGAAAATACAGAGCAATGACATGTCATAATGTCTTGCAGTGTAATTTAAATGTTTCCAGCGAAGAAACTAAAAAATGAAGCAAAGCTCTATACAAAGCATCTAATCTAATTTAGTAGGAATACAGTGTTTGGGTTTTTTTAGTTTGTTTAGTTTAATCAGTGTGAAATCTGGTGTTCATTCTATTCCATTGAAAACTCGCCCAGCGTGAGAGTTGGAAAAGCATCTATTGGAAATGAGCACTAATGAATAATACCATGTATCCAAAACATGCTTATATTTGCCTAAATACTGTGGGAAACATGCCCAAAACAGCTTGGTATGTAGTCCTGTATATCCAAAACAGGGTATACACTCATGTCTAGTTCAGCCTGCAGCTTTTAAACAACGAAATGGGACTCCAGTGCTAAACATTTCCACTGGCACAATAGCTGGAATGCAAAAGTTTGGAACTAGGAAATGCGGAGCCCTAACCTTTAGAAGTACATGTAAACCTTTGCTGGTTAAGGTGTATGATTTTTTTCCCCTCGTTGTTTTTCTAACTAGCAATGGCAGATTTTTCAGGAACAGAGTTATTCATTGGGGGTCTATTTTCTTTAGGTTTGGAGATCCTTACTTTGTTCCTTTGTTTTGCAGAATAAATTAACCTCCATAAAGCCCAGTTTCTTCCTAGTCTGTCAATGGAAGTTTTGTAATTTACCTAAATAGAAGCCAAACGATGTCATCTAAACATATACAAAAATGTACTGGTTAGTAAATTGAGTCAAGGCTTGTAAAATCCTCTCCAGAAAAGATAGATAAACTCACAATTTTCCACATAACTCTTTGTGAGAAAGAATATGTAAATATGCCTCACAGGGTTTTCTGAATATCAGCAAATACCGGCTGTGTCAGATGGTCTGAAGGGTGAATTTGAGAATAAGAGTCTGTCCGGGCTGCAAAAACAAACTATGTTTGGAAATGTATTAGCCAGCAAATTTAAACAAGCAGTTTGAAATACAGGCCAAGTAAGGCAAGTTGTGTTTAAAATCGTGTAGGTTGACTCTAAACTCCCCTCCTTTGCTGCCAAAGTTCAACTAGCATGTTTCAAACATGGCTTGCTCTGTTGAGTGCTATTGCACAAAATTGTGTTCCAATCCTGTTTGAAATGTCAGTTGATACAAACAAAGCAGTATCAGCAGGGTAATGTCTCATGCTGAGCCTTTACACAGCACCTGCATTTCAAACACAGTGGTTTAGAGGAAGATGCTACTTTAACTAACCAGGTTACCTGTCTGGAAGGGTGACAAGAACTTGAAAATGTCTCCTTTAACCCAGCAGCTTTGCTCTCCTTTGTGCATGGACCGACTCTGTGCTAAATTCCCTTTCATATGTGTGACAGTGATGTGCTTTGCCTTCCTCAGGATCCAAAGCATAACTGTGCTGACATGTCTCACCCTTTATTTTTTATCTACTGGACTAAATGTAAAGATCAACTTCATGAAAACCTCTTGGGGTTGCTCTGCATATGTTAAATATTTTGGATAAATGCAGAGAAAAATTCAAACTACCACAGCAGAGCTGTTTGCATCCAGCATCAGGTAGTCGTATTCAAACATCACTTTTCACACTTAGTTCAGGTTGTTCCCAAGTCTTTGAGTTTCACTTTCAGTTTCAAGTTCCAATGAATCCAAAATGATGACACTGAGACTTGAATTGAAATCTGAGAGTTTTGATGGACAAGGGCACAAACTTAAAATGACCAGGCTGCCACATGTCATTACTAAGCCAGAGGTAAAACTACTATTTGTGCAGCAGCAGAAGCCTCCTTGTAAGCATCTGTTCATTTTTACTTTCAGGGTACTGATCAGAAAAAGAGGACTGAATTTCCTTTGAAGTGCCTGGAGGTCTGAGTCATGCAACTTACTGCCCTTGAATACTAGAACTGTTTGGTTAAGTTCCCAAACTCAAATTACCAAGACTTTGACAGATAGAAACACTGAGTTCATCAAATTGCTGTTTGGTGTAGGTAGCAAATATGCTGGGAATAATGTATCTCTATTGCAAACAGATAGTTTTATGAAGTCACATCACGACTGAATTATAAATCTAAACCTTTTTTAGGACAACTCCATTAAATTACTGTTGCAAAAGATATGCCTCGTAAAGGATGTAACTTCATTATATCTAACAGAGTCAGTATTGCTAAGTACTAGTAGAAAAACTTACAGAACTTTCTATTTTTTGTACGTACAGTTTTTAAATATTTTAAATTAAAATCTGTGAAAAAATTTTTAAGAAAATACCACTATGATATTAATAAAAAAGCATTCTTTTATACACCTTATGGTGGAAACAGAATGGACATCATGTGTTACTTTGCTTTTATATATCTTGAATTCTTATCCTTCTAGGGCCACAGTTGCACTGAGATTCCCCAACCATGTCCTGCTTTGGGAAAGCTATCCTACATCACTGACATGGTTTTAGGGCCTTGGTAAGTGAGTGTAAAGCCAGTTTACATGCATCCACTGCTTTCCTTAGCTTTATATTCCTGATAATATTTTTTTTTTTAATAACAACCATTTATCAGATATCCTTCTTAGCACAGTATGTTTTTTGACACAGCATTTGAAATAATTTCTTTTAAAATCCTTATGGTAAATGGGGCCACTAGATAGAATACATAGATTCTTTTTAAGTGAAAATAAATTTTTCTGAAGTCTTTACAAGATCAGTGGAAATCCCAAAGTAAGTTGGTGTACGGAGCCAGGGTTCGGAGAAGGAGGGGTGTTAAACACTTTGTATGCCTCTACAGAAAAGGAGTCAAGTATTTTCAAAGGTCATGTTTTGAACAAGGGTTGAAAATGGACAAGCAGAATGATAATTTCTGATACTTTAAAAAAAAATCCATTTGGTGCAATCCCACATCTAACAAATTACTGAAAAGTCTTGAATCTAATTTAGTGGTTGTAAAAGTATTAACCAATGAAGATTGCCTATTTTATGTGCTGGTGAGAAAAAATACAGAGATGTTTTTTGGTAAAAGGTTTGTCTCTATCTCTCCATTAACACTTTGCATGATAATGGAAGATAATACTTTTATTACAAGCAAAACTCGTGGATTTTAGTGAGAATGCTACTTGTATATATGCTTTAAGAGCAAGGCTACAGAAAATGGGGAGATGGTTTACATATTCTTTATAAATGTAATAAAACTTTTTTAAGAGGCATAAAACAAATGGTAAAAGCTGATTCTGGCAGTGAACTGCAGCGACTTATTCCATTTGCTTTGAAAGCAGTATATGTCCTTTATCAAAGAGTAGATAAGTGTGAATTTGGGATTTTTGTATCCTGCCACATTTTCATGCATTATCTCAGTTCCCTCTGTTTCACATCCCTGTCCCTTTTAGTTCTGTATCACGATCACTTCCTTGCTCACCACCAGAGCCTGAGTGCACTTCCCTCTGCCCTGGTTGTATCAGCAATGAAGGTGAGCCACCTCTCTGCAGCCTTCCCAGCTGTTCAAACTGCTGTGCTTTTTGCTTTTGGTTTTGTGTAATCAAGGCCACTTGCCATTTACTCTGACAATTTTTTAAGTTCTAGCTACAAGTTTTCACTAGATGGCAGGAGTCCACTGCCCTCTATTATCAGCGGCTTTACTTGCAGTGCAACACTTGCCCATCGGTAGGAAAAAAAAAGTAAACATGTTCAAGTTTTGCAAAATAGAAAAAAAAAACAACAAAAAACTTAACAATAAAGCGAAAAATTATTCATAGCCTCAATAAATCATAATTCTATTACTGAATATGGCTAATATTATGGACTGGAAATCATTGAAAAGAATAGTGAAAGATGTTCTCTTCTTGACAGACGAACTAAAAGCACCGTCTTTTATAAAACGAGGTAAATTTACTGTTTCTACTTTTGTGAAAAAGTCAACTGATCCAGTAAATTAAAGTTAACTAATTAAAAAAAGATATTGACATCTTAAGAAAATTACAGCTTAAGTCCAAAACTGTTGATCTAAAATACTATATCAAAGTGCAGAAAACTTAACACTCAATGTACTGCATTACTAAAATACTAAAAGGAGAAAAGATATGGTTTAAACTCTCTCTCTCAACTTAACAAGGCAGAACTCATTGTGTGATGATCAGTCCCAGTGTCATTTCAGCCAGTGGCATTTTGCTGACCTCAGAGCTCTGGACAAAATTTGTCCCTCTTGTCTAGGAAAACAGAATGCAGCTCCATACAGTTACATAAGCCTTGATAACCATGACAAATCTTCATTGTTGCACCAGTGGAAAAGCTGTTGCACTGGACTGAGCACCAATTTTTTAAAAAAGTACTTTTGAACTGTTGTTTTTTGCAACTTGGGGCTACCAGTTCTTATATTTATTTCTTCTGAATTACTACTGTCGGTTTTGCCCTCCTTCTATACATGCAGATAATTTATGAAGTGCCCAGTAATTTTCAGTGTTGCTCATGAAATATAAGAGGGGATGTTTGACATCTATTAAAGCTGTTTCTAAGACTGGATAACTTTCCAAAACCAGTGTAATGCTTTCCAGGATTCCCAAAATAGTAAGAACATTTTCTCATGACAAAGCTGTATTTATTCCATGACTAGAGTAGAAAAACTATCATAAATAGATGACTGAAACAGCATTTCCTAATATGAGATTGAGTTTTGAGATGTGCTGAGTGCACTCAAGACCCTGCAGACAGAGAACCAAACAGGAGCTGAAAAACATATACAATCATGTCACAAGTTGAACTTTTAATGTTTAAGAAGATGTTTGCAATACTTGCAAGCTACTAAAAAGTAATCATTTCTTTATATTGAAACCCACATCCTCAGCACCTGTAGAATCTCTCCAAAACAAATCAGCGAATCCAAACAAGCATCACAACAAGAGCAGCTCCAACCTTTTCCCTGGAAGCAGTATTTAATTAGTATTTAAACAAACTGCCCTCCTCACTCGTGTTCACAACACACCGATAACATCTCTCTCTCGTGATCCTACCTTGGCGATTTGCAAAGGCTGCTTTTGCTCCTTGCCACCTTGCAGTCTAAAGCCCCAAGGCGCCCCTCCGCTCATAGCAATGCAGAGATAATCCCCTGTTCCCATTTTTCCGGTGCAGTTAGGCAGCATTCACATGCAGGAGAACATGAGAAATTTGTCTTGCAGATGTTCAGCGAGCTGGAGATTTCGTCTGCCAGGCAGAGCTGGAGACCCAGAGCACCACACTGTTGCTGCTGCTGGGAACTGCACTAACAAATGTAGTCATTGAGAAGAGTGTAAGAGCTCCGTCGGAACGAGGGCACAGCCCACGCTTTCGTCAGATTTCGACGCTCAGCCCCCCTTCAAAGTAAAGTAAGTAACGTCGAGGAAATGCACACAAAGAGACTCGGCCATGAGGCAGAGAACGCTGCATTTAAACAGGGCTCTCGTGACAGCTAATTCAAAACAACGTCCAAAAAAAGTGTAACAATTTAGGGAATAAGTTTATTTTAGTAAATTATGCTGGACATTTTAAACGAATTTACCCATCTCAGGTCAAACATCATGTACATCCTTTGAATAACTGATACGCTTAGACTGAACTGGGTTTAGGATTTCCATGTCTACCCTGCAAGCACTTCCTGCAGCACTGCAGGTGTGGGGGAAAAGAAAAGAGGAGAAAAGCTTTATAATCTCCCTGTCATGAAATTGCTTCTATTCTAGTTCTCTCTAACGTTAGTATAGTTTATGTGGACTGCTATTTAGCAATGACCTTATTAGCAATTATCATTGGACCCTATATAATACCTGTTCTTATGCAGTCTGTTGCCTTTCCTACCAGAGAGGGGAAGAGGATTAGTGGAATGAAGTATCAGATCTCTCTACATATGCTATCAGTGGATGATTTGCATTGTGGCATTAAAGGGAAATCTTACTATAAGCACAAAAAAAAAAAAAAGATTCAGTGAGAAGTTAATTTGGTTGGTTCTAAGCCCTCAGAGATGTCAGGGCAACAGGAAACACTCCGTTAAATTGCATGACTTCACATGTAAGCAGCTGGTAACCATGGAGGCTTTAAATGTAACCAAAGTGTCTGTCAATTAAGTGTCCCTGAAGTGATGGTTGCTTACCACTGCAGCATTGTTCTTTAAAGACACAGACAAAAGATCAAGGTAGACACAGGATCTTCTGTTAAACTGAAATATTATGGCTGGAAAATAGACACTTTTAGGCATGGGCCCTCCATCAGGCCTCTGGAGACACTAACACTGGGTGGAGACAAGATCCCTAATCAAACAGAGGAAAATGTCACTCTCTCAATAACAGGATTTAATGGGAGGAAGAGTCTTGCTTTATTGACTACAGGTTAAAAGCTCTGGAGAAGCAAAACAAGCCCAGGTTGCCTTATAATTAAATACTATCAGAGAATCCATACTCGGAAAGGGAATGGCTTTAAAGGGACTTTGCTAGACAACCTCTGAGTGCAGATGCCTCATTTGAAATAGTTCTGTTCACGGTGTCTAACTGCTTGTTATCCTCTGCAATTTGGTATGTTACTACAGCAGACAGATTTTTGGTCTTCCCCTAGGCAGAATCTTGCTTTAGGCAAAATTCTCTCCTTTTTGCCTAATGATGCATGCTTTTATAGATACTTTTCTGACAATAAAATTCTTAAATATACAGCTGCAACAAATGCCCTATTGACACTGTTAAATACAAAAATTAAAAATTTATTTTAGTAAAATGAATCACAGAATTATGAGCCCTTCAAATACTATCAATTTATAGTTAAAATTATACGTTTAATTACCTTTAGGGTGTTTTGAGCTTGTATTAGGCTCTCTTTTATCTTTTTGGTAAAAAGGAATAATCAAAACTTACCTCTGTTTCTGTACTTCTTCATGTACTTACTGCAGAAAACAAATTAAGGAGAATCACCTCTGCATTCAGATGGTCATGTATATGATGGGAATTTGTACTAGATATAGATGCTTTTATCTCCTTTGACCATAAAACAAAACTGTGTAAAATATTAAACTGGAACAAACGGCTGAAAAAATAACCAGTCATAACACCAGGATCTGTTTGATTGTGTTGGATGATCAGTAGTTGGTTCACTTCAGTTCCTTGAAGTGAAGTTAATCCCCCACCAACTATTTGACATACTTGAGGCAAAAGAGCAGAGAGAAACTCTTTAATTTGATTGTGTCATAGCAAAAGACAGCAAATAATACTGGCAGTGGTCTAGGCTTGCGCTAAGAAACTAAATTAAACTATTCCCATGATGGGGAGACTCAAAACTTCCTATGTCTTAATCTAACTCTATAGGCCTTAACAATTCCCATTTGCCTTATGTGAATTTCTTAAACACTTATAAGGCATATTTTGCAGCATGTTTTGGTTTTTAATGCAATTCTTATCTTATTGTACATTCTCTGCATCCTTTGGGATTTCTAATTGCTGGTCAGAAACTGGATGTCAAGAAAATAGTGGAGTCATTCATGGGGTTTATGACTTTTTGGTCTCTGTAGTTTCTACAGCTTAAATAAATTGCAGAAATTCTGAGGTAATTTTTAAAATACACTGAAATATTTAAAGCTAATGGCAACCACGGCCGCTTAATCACTGCCACTGTCTTCATTGTTTCACTAAAACCTAAAGGCCCAAATCTAGGCCACAACTGATAAAACTTCTATGTCACAAAAAATACCTTTGTAAACTCAGCAAGTGACAAATGGTAGAACTCACCCAACATCTCTCTGTGCCCAAATACAGGGAAAGCTTTGGCTTGAGTCTGATCTTCTATGGTGAGATCTTAGCACTTACCATAGGAAGTCATCCCTAACTATGTTGTGACACAAAGAATCACCTTTTCTTCTTTGATTCTGGATCCTACAGATTCATTTGATGTCCCCTGCTTCATGGATCAGAGGAAACTGTGACCAAGCAATCCCCAGGCACACGTTCCAGGCACTTATTTTATAGAATTCTTACAAATCCACCTTTTTTCAAGATAACAGAATAATTAGTCATTCCTTATACAAAAGCTGTCTCATACCTTTCATTATCCTCCTTTTCTTTCTCCACGGCTTCTACAGTTCTATGTCCTTTTCGAGATGGGGGCCTGCAACACCACACAGTCTTCAGAGAGCAGACAAAGTTGGGATTTATACAATAACATGATGATATAATCTATTTTGTTCTCTAGTTGCTAACCCCAACGTTGCTAACACCTGCTTTGCTTTTTCAGACACTACTGAGTTAATGTGTTCATGGAATTATCCTCTAAAAGTCTTGTCTGATCCTAGTCAGTTCAAAGCATACAGTTTTATATGTGAATTAATGTTTTTTTTCCCCAATGTGTATCACCTTATACTTCTAAGTCATGTTATGGTATGGCTGCTTAGTTTCCTTAAAAGCCTTTGCTGGAGGAATTTGTTGAAAGCCTTTTGTAAATCCAAGATCAATCAGATCACCCTTATCCACGTGTTTTTTGATCCCCTCAGAGAACTGCCTTATGTTTGTAAGGCAGGACTTCCTTTTATGAAAACCTTTTTAACTCTTCCCAGATAAGTCATATTTATCCAGATGTCCACTGTTCCATATTATAGTTCCCACCTCTTTGTTTTGTATAGATATCAGGCTGGCATGCTTGTTGTTTTCTGAGTCTCTCTTGGAACACTTCATTTAAAAAATGGCACTCTCTTATCTCACTAATACTCAGCTATTTCTGCCTTGAATTCCTTTAAAGCTCTGTGTGGTCTTGGTGACTACTTCTTAGTTTTCTTTGCCTCATCTGCTGCCGCTTGTCCATGTATTTTCTTTTCTCGTTGTAATAATAATTTACGATCCTGAACAGTTTTGCTACAAGTGGATTTATCTAAAGTCTAATTTAAATCAAGTATTTCTGTAGCTCAATTCAAAAGACATTCTCCAAAAGTAAGAAGAAATAACAGGTATGTTTGTCTTTGATCCGGCAATAAAAGCAAAGCTGTCATTTCACCTACAGTTTCCTACAGTGCTATCCTAGGTCTGTGTATTCTTTAAAAATGCAAACATTTCCACCCATTCCTTAGTAATGAGGAAGAGACAGAGGGAAAGGGGATATCATGATCTCTAATTTATGGGCAGCATTTTACTGCTGTAAATACCCAGGTGGTCTGACTTCCTTCTTTTTCTGCATTTCATTTTCTTTTCATATCTGGTTTTTCCACATTAAAATCAACATAAGCTAGTTCCCTAAAAATACCTATTTGAACAGCTTTTGAGTATATCCTAATAGTGTCACCTGTAAGCAATTTAATAAACTACCCAATTTATTGTAAGATGTAATTTTAGCCAAATGGGAGGATCTGCATGGAAAAAAACTTCTCAGTGCTGATTTGTTTGGGATTTTTTGGTTAATTATGTGGGACCCCCCCCATGTAAGTATATAGCTGGTTTGATGGAACAAAAGATAAAATCACAGCCATGCCACTTAAGAAAACATGACAAATGGTCTGTTCCAAATGAAGAGAAAATGGGTTTTTCCAATATATCCCTTCAAATGATTTATTCTTAAAGTGGCTTCTGCAAGCTGGGCAATGTCAAGCACCTCAGCATATGTTACTGTCCCAGATCCCTGCCTAATAACATTCCGTGTTTCATAGTTGTTCAACTCAGTAGTTACATAAAGTAAAAGCAAATTTTGAAGGCAAAGCTATACATCATTTTCCCCAAGTCCAGAAGTAGAAAAATACATTTCTGCTTAATTGCTGCCCTTCAGTTTTGTTCTCCTGACTTAAGAAGCAACAAGTAACAGAGACACATGGAAAGGATTTAATTTTCAAAAGAGGTATAGAATGACTCAGCGAATGAAATATATTGATGGAAGGTTCAAATGCAGGCTCCAGCAAACATCCATTAAAGCTGATTGCTCTTCATTTTTCCCATCAAATTTCTCTTGTCTTACAAGACAAATGAATAGAATCCAGATGTTTTGATTGCATGAAGAACTTTGCGATGCACTGCCAGCTAAAGAGGGCTTGCTGACTGAAAGTGCAAACATGGAGTGGCAAAGACACTAAAAAACAGTAATATAAAATTCTTGGTGAAGACAAAAGAAATTAAAAATACAGGTCAAGGATAAATGTCTACCTATAAGGCCAGACAGGAAAACTCTGCTCACACTCAAAGGAGGAATGAACAGTTCTTCACCAGTAAAGGTAAAGGCTTCAAATTTTAATCCTGAATGTGGATTATGTGATGGGTTGGAATTTTAGAACTAGTCCTGTTTCATTGGTTTTTTTCTCCAGCTGCAAAACTGTCAAATGAATTGTAGTGGAAGAAGCAGAGCAATGTACATGAAGATGTTTCTTAGCTCTTAGGTTACTGGGTGTCAGCCTAAATGCTTTTAGTAGCTTGATCATTAGGATTTTTATATTTATTATGGGGAAAAGCCCTCCAAACAAACAGGCAAAAGAAACTACTTTTCTCCAAAACATAGAAACAAAGTTGATGTGATTAGCATTGCTGAATTCTAACACGCCAAGTAGAAATTGCTGCAGGGAATGTCACTGCGATTCACCCTATCAGGAGTATGATCACATTAATGATCACTCCCGAAGCGTGTCTGTATCACACGCCCTCCACAGCCATTAAATACAATGTGTAAAAACATACGGAACCAAAGAGCCGAGAGTTCGGAGAGGAGAACTCTAATGTTTCTTTGTGTACCTGGTTCCACACAGCCAGTCTCAGATAATCAGGAAATACTTTCCTAAATTACTGGCTGAAGAGAAGTAAACTTTTTTTCTTCCTGGACTTCTTGGACAAAAATCTTTTAAGAAGGTTTTTCTTCATGCAAAGACAAAGTTTTCAGATTGTGTCCAAAAATTAACACATAAAATAGCTACAAAATTTGGTTGTGAGAAGAAGTAAAATACATTCACTGCAAGGTTTGTGAGTGTGTAACAAAGATTTTATGATACTGGAATAACTACCTGTTTCTTGTTAATCTAGAAGTAAGGATTTGGGATAGAATTCATGTTTCCAGGTGTCATTCCACTGCTGGTTTTACTTATCCCTGAGTTTTAGCAAGCAGGAATTAATTTTCTCTTGGGACTTGGGGAGATTCTTAGGTGTCTATTCCCTTTTTGTTTTGATTCCCAGGAGATGGGATAACTACATTTTTGGCTTCAGTAGTTAGAAAAATTCTGATAAAAGTAAAAAGAGAACTATTTATGTGGTATTTTCTTTCTGGTTTTGACAGGGAAATGTTGCATCACATTCTTCTTAATAGAGCCTGGGAATAAAAATTAATCTTCTGTGCCAAAGCTTTTGAGTCTTGAATGGAACATGCATGTAAGTAATGTAGGCAGGTGTCACCTCTGCCCTAATGCTTCATCCTGCTCTTCGAATTGGCATTTAAATGTAGTAGTTAAGGACCACAACACCTTTTCTCTATCTGTTCATCTTAGACAGTAAGATTTTCTGATCTCCCCTCTTCCTACTGAAAGAACCCAGGGCAAACATTTCATGCCAGTTTATCAGGTTAAAGAAATACACCATGCTAAGCTCTCCTCTGATGTACTACAGTGACAAGAATCTAGAGTAACCGTATCGTTTTCAGGTAGAAAATATATTGTAATCATAGCTGAGATGTGAATCAGGCCCAAATAATCTACTACATTTTGAAGTGATTGTTTAATGTGGAACTGAAGAATGAAGAGATCTTGAAGTTTAACAGCCTGAGGAATACTCACCTGCATTAAATTTCATCTTTTAAATTTTGTTTCCTGTTTAAAAGTGTAAAAGTGTTTAACTCCCCTTGACTTGTTGCTTTTAAAGAGCTCAGTTACATGCATGGCAGCAGTCCAGCATAAAAATCAACTATTTCTGCATTGCAGTTTAAAGCAGATATTGTTTGTCACTTGAAAGGCTCATAAGAATTAATTTTTCCATACTAAAAACAAGAATAGGAGGAGCAGAGGAAGAATTGAGTTATAATACAGGAGGGGTCTTGAGAAATCTGTGTTCTGTTTTTACACTGGCAAATGCTCATATTTTGGTCTGGGCCTGTGAAATGCAGAAGGTACCCACTACACAGCATGGGCTTGAGAAATCTGAAAACTTCTGAAATGCTTGTAGTTTGATAGTTTGAGTCCTCATGTAGTACCCTGCCCTTCTCTCTTTCCTCTGTACTACAGAATGAGATGTAAGTTTTGTGAAACAGTTCCTAGCACTTGCTTTACAAGTACAGTGAAGTATTTTGTTCAGTATCTGCCCCAGTGAGTCTGATGTCAATGGTTCAAACTATAGCATCTAGCAAAAGGACAGTGTATAAAAAGTTGCTTTGGCATCAAGTTTTGCTTGCAAAAGGGAAACAGCCCTGCTCCCTCTTTCCTCTGGATGCTCCTGCTTAGGCTTTACCAGGGAAGCAGAGGTGCCACAACAAGGACCTCCCTGTGTGAAATCTTACCCCCACCCATGCAAGTCACTGCACTAGATTAAAAAGTCATCCAGCTATCTCCATTCCTGGCTATAGGAACAGGAATTCCAACTGTCTACTTTGATAAATAATCCCTTTCCAAGGGAGCAGATTATATTAGAAAAGCCTGCCCTCCAAAAACACCTTGATATTTAACCCTTGCTGGTCCTTGCCTGTTGCACTGCATCTTCTTGCCAGGAACCACTTTCCAGACTTCTCAGCTCCTTCTGTCTTTGCTACAGGCTTCTGCTTCTAGTGAAAATCTACAGTTTAGCTGGTGTTGACGTGGGTCAGCCTGTTTTCCAGACAACTGCCAATGTCTGCAAATGCTGAACAAGTGTTTTATGTGCCTCCGTGGTGCAAATCTGGTATGTGTGCTGTGACACCAAGCATGATGTAGGACTTTGCTCCTCATGTTTATTTTCATGCCATCTGCATCTCCTATGCCTTTGTTGCTGCTATGATATAAAAATAACATGATGGATTTAAAAAAAATTTAATTCAGATTTTCTTTGATTTAATTCTAATGTTTATTTTTGCTGATTATGAGGAAGGCATCTATTGGTTTATATTAAAGGTATCGAAATAGCACAAACGTAGTATTTTGAAAAATAGTTTTGTAACCAAGACTGATATTTTTACAAATGACAGAGCTGCTTTACTGGTATGTACTACTTCTGTCATCTTTCTATGCTCAGGTAGAGGAGTTTTTACTTTCCACATTAATGGTGGTGTAAGTAAGAACACACGTAGAAGTATTTGCATCCTAAGTAATTTCAAAGTGATTTGAAGAGCTGTTTTTTCTTACACAACAGATTCCACAGTTGTGAGCATTTGTCAGAAATTATATCATATGAGTGGAAGTAGACAATCAGTTACATGGAAGAAATATGATTTACTAACAGTAGGACTATGCTCACAGTGTGTTAATGATCACTAGCACTGGCTAAAACACAACTGTATTATTAAATTCATGCCATGTCTTCCAATGAGAAAACTGTGTAAGTCAATCAAATGTCTAGTTTGCTATGAAGTGTTAACTCTTTTACTCTTTTCTAAATGATAGTAAGTTTGAGTACTGTTCTATAGCAAGTCTCCACTAACACATCTGATATTTTATACACAAGCAAGAAATGAAATCCAATGAAAGTAAAGCTGCTTCAGATGCTTTTGAATGTAAAAGTGAAATGTATCTATGTTTGAGACAGCAAGCAAACACATGAAACATAATTTAACTTTCTGCTGTCCTTTCTCAGACTGATGGCTTAATGTTTATTCACAGTACTTTATATGTGATACATTATTCATCAGATTATAATAAGTTGTCATCTCTGTTTTTATGTTACAGCTCCTTATGTAGCAACTACTGCAGAATAATCAAGTCATGGGTTTTTTTTTCCTTAGGAACAGGTAGTACAATCTTCCACTCTCATGCATCCTAGACAATACTAAATTAATTACAAAGATAATTGAAATTCCCCAACTGAAACATCACGACATTTTACTCAGAACACCACATCTGTCTCCTGCAAATGCTCCAGATCAAGTTGCCAGAATGTTGATATCATTAGAAAACCAAAATAGCAACAGTCAGCAAGAGTAAGCAGAGGAGCCTCAACTATCCCGAAAGTCTTCTTTTGAAGAAAGCAGGCACAGTCAGTTTTCTAAAGCACATTTGCTTTTGTAATGTGCGACTTGCGTAGAACTTACCACATGTGGACCAAGAGAGCATTCTATAAAAATTTCTGGTTTACTGAGTTTCAAGGAAAGAAAGTTGTTTTATCTAGTAGGGACCAACTCAACAAGAAATTGGAACCTTGGCTTTAAAGGCAAGTGCCCTTTTCACAAAACCCAGTCTCTCCTAGGCAAATAATAGCATTAAATCCTCTTTCACTTGCATATAACTTTTCATCCCTAAGGAGAATTTTTGCTATGCAAATATGCCAGTAAATATCCTCTGAGGCAGGCAATGAATGCCCTCTGTGGTGGTTGATTCCTGTCCTCCATTTGGGGGAGTTAGGGACCATGGAGACAACAGGGTCTGGCAGGGAAGGAGTGAAGCTCCTCTCCTCTGCAAAGTACACAAAATACTTACCAGAAAATATGAACAGCAATGAATGAATGGCCAGGATTTTAATGTTACTGTATTACTTTCCCTGAATAAGTGCAGCTACATCAGTCTGATAATCTGAAAACCCTTTGCTCTCTGTGTTTTCATTCTGCTTAGGGCAGTGCTTAAAAGGTGTATTCCAAGAATATTTGGTAATCGCCACTGAGACTGTTTAATCAAAATATCAGTATTCACTTCTGCTGTACCCTCACTTAGGTCTCTGTTGTGCTTAGTCTTTTATATAAGAAATGTAGCTGAGTCACAACACTGATGTATTTCTTCTTACAGTAGTTCCGAATCCTGAAATATTACTTCTTTTCTTTTTTTTTTATGTAGCATTTTTTAATCTGACACACTCGTTTTTTCAGAAGAACATAATCCCTTCAAAATTTCATTGCCTCTTTTTTTACCAAAGTCTTTCTTTAATTTTAAATACATGCAACCTTTGCCTATATTAATTTCCATTTTTCTTGTAAAGCGCTTTACACTAAGCTGTAAACTGTTTTCCATATATCTCAACTATACAGTAGACAAAACATTAAAGAAGCTTTTAGTGCTTATATGTAAGCAAGACAGGAAAAGAAAGTAATCTTTTTATGTAAACAGCTTTTAGGACCATTCCGAATTTGCAAAAGCAAACCTCTTGCTTTGTCTGCAGGACATACAAATGAAATTAAAAGGGGAAAAAGAGTTTTAACAAAAGAAAAACCTTGTAAGATGTAGAATCCTTAGAGTTTTATGAACTATTCCTTGTGATGAAGTAGTCTTTTCTTTAAAGAACATACCCATTTTTGCCCACATCTTCACCTGGAGAAAAGTTTATAATATATATTATAATTTCAAAAATAAATTCGTATAGCATTGAACTACAGATATTTGTCTTGTCACAGCAATCTGTTACCACAATCAATGTCAGCTGCTACAAAAACTGTTCTATAGGCATCCCATCATCATGAGAAATACATGCCCATAGCTCAAATGCGTTGTGGTGTTGTTCTGGTTCTTCCTGGAAACTTGTGCCAAGGCCATATTTTAAGGACATCCTGTAAATAAAAATGTTAGGATAGGACTTGGGTTTCCTGGAGTCACACGTTTTCTTAATGTGATGTGCTGTGAGACAGAGACATGAGTTCTGCATGGTTTGTCCATGAGGGGCTTTTATCTCCCAAGCCAATGGACTATGTGTTTCTTCAGTTTCAGAAGTAGTAGAGAAAATTCTAGTGAGAACTTTAGAAGTGAAATTTTAGAGGCAGAGGATTTGTTGTTTTTTAATAGGGCTTTAGACAAATTCTTCTGTTTACTTCACCAGCACTGACTCCAAATTAGGTTTGAAATGTATGAAATCATGTTAGTTCTCAGTAGCATTGCACAGGTACCATTTCAAGATAAACTGATTGTTAAGAAAGGTAATTTAGCCTACCAGATCATCATCATCTCCTTGTAGCTTTGAAACATCCATACTGTGACATGCTGTATGCCTTTTCTCTCACTGTTAAAGGACAAAGGACAACAGAAGCATCCTGGAAAAATAGAGGCATCTTGATCTATTTCCAGAGCATGCCTGAAATAAGGGAAGAACTGCCAATGCCGTGGCTTGTCCTTGCTATCCTTTGCTGATCTCATCTTTCAGTCTCACTACAGCTGATTTCGGGGAGGAGAAATCCGATAGTAAGGATTCAGTGGCCAAGTAAGTGCAGGGTTCTTCAGGGGTGAATTATCCACAGCTGCCTACTGTTAATAGCTCCAGGCTAGACACAGTGGGACTGCCTGTCTCCACAATAAAATAGGGAATGTCCAAACCTAAAACCATTATTTTCCACAGTGGCATGGTATTTCAAAAGAATTTTGCATAATTTTAATGTGTCCATGTAACGAGTGAAAGAGATAGGGATGAGAGGTGAAACTACAGCACAGTATTGATGAAAGGCACTGGTTTGCATCCTGCTTATGAAAGAGTCACTGATACCCTGAAGCCAAGACCACACCCAGTTTAACTGATGCTTGTCACCTTGGGGATGAAATTTTCCATTCTGATTAGACAGTTGGGAGAGATTTGAAAGGTTTTAGATTTTTCCCTGACATATCCAACAGTATTGGCTTCGATAACATGTAGAAAACCAGCCTGTATTATTTGATGCATGCGAGTTATGCAGCTGTCATGGTGTGATTCAGGGCTGTCCTGTGCAGGGCCAGGAGCTGACTTCAATCATCAGGGTAGGGTTCCTTCCAACTCAGCGTGTTCTATGATTCTATGATTCTTTGAGTGATGGCTTTTTGTCATGTTGTGAATCCTCTGCCACTTTTCTCTACCTTTGTTTTTACTTTTACGCCACATTTAATGTTTGTTTGTGACTGGGAGGAAGAGTAGCTTTACAAATACATCTTCCTCCTGTTACCACCAGTCTCTCTCATGTTACTCCCATGTTTCTACTTTGTTAATTAGAAAACACATTGACTATCCTGTAACCAAGGTAGCCTTTTTAAATGCACCTGAGCAGTAACTAAAACCAGTGCGTGCAAACTGGTAAAGTACCTGCATTGTGTTTCACTAGATATTCAGGTGGCATAATTTTACATATATATATGTATATGTTACATATATATGTTATATACATATGTATGTGGTTTATATATCTATGTATGTAATGTATATGATACATAAAAAATAATATGTACAGAGATATATATTTTATATATAAATAGATAATAAATATAGGTAGAGATGTATATGCCTCTTCTCCCAGGCAACTAACAGGATTAGAGGACATAGCCTTAAGCTGCGATTGGGGAGATTTAGGTTGTAAATTAGGAAGAAATTCTTCATAGAAAAGGTGATTAGACATTGGAATGGGCTGCCCAGGAGGNGCGCTGCCCCGACCCGCGCGGATCCGGGAGCCCACGGCGGCGGGACGTGTCCCGGCGCTGGAACAGGTCACAGGTACAGCCGCGGGACGCGGGGCGGGCGGGGGGACCGACCGAGCAGCCAGACCTGTTGCCAGCTCACAGCGACTTAAACCTCGTAGATCATGGGGATAGAAATGCTGTATGCACAGAAAAATACCGAAAAGCTTTACACTGGATGGAGAAATCTTCAGCTCTTACTTTAACAGCTTAGTTAAAAATGTGGTACTGAACAAAAACCCAAACAAATCCAAGCCCAGAATACATATACCGATTTCATTCTGTGCATATGTGTGAGGGAAGATAAAAGTGCACATCCCCACAGATTTTTTGCCAAATTGAAATTGCCCGGGCAGGGACAGCACCTCTCCTAGAAGATGTGTTGCTGAGCACAGTGCCTCCAAAGAAATACAAAGTTAATAGTTCTCCTTCAGTGACCCAAGGTCGGGAGCCTCTCTTTTTGAATCTGTTGTCCTACTACTGCTTGCTCATAATACAGTTTTGCATCTTCACAGAGATGTCAGAGCATTGCATAGATACAGCAGTCTTCTGAAAGAGATGACAGTCTATTCCGTAATAGCAGTAAATCAAATTCTGGAGTTGTTCCCCAGTGTTAATGTTGTTCCCCAGGCGATGGGGTATAAGGGATATCGTGTTGACAGAGACAGGGAGAAAAAAGTTTTCATGTCCTTCAGTGTAGAGACACTTAGAGGGAACAAGCCCGGGGAAAGACCTGGGTTTGGCAGATCCTCTCATCTCATGCACTTTTCAGGGTGAATGTCTGTGTCTGTTGTTAGAACCTGATCGCTAAACCCTTAGGTGATTTTCTGCTGATTTTCTCTGCCTCTGAACTCTTTTCCTGGCGTGTTGGTATATATACCAATCTTGAGAAAAGATTAAATATGCTTGGTGTTAAATAGAATCTGGAACTGCGTTTGAGAAACTTGTATTATTTTGCTTATGGGTATAGTTCCTGTCTCACTTCAGCACAACCTCTGTGTGTTTGTCTGTGGGAAGTTTGACGTGGCAAGATTTTTTTTTTTTT
>WEIV01006350.1:268959-329056 GCA_013390005.1 Calyptomena viridis | reverse complement strand
CTCACTTCAGCACAACCTTTGTGTTTTTGTCTGGGGGAAGTTTGACGTGGCAAGATTTTTTTTTTTTTTGTGAGGGAGAGTAAGCTGTGGAGGAAATCATTTCCCCTGGATGCTCTTGCAGCTTAAGGTGTTAGCTGTTGCAGCTGCCTGAAAGTGAAAATCTCTTCCTTTATATATATAATATATATGTATGGCTGTGCCAGTATGTGGGTAATTTAGTGCCGAGTTTGTATCTTTTGGAGCGACTAAAGCTTTCACTGCCACGTCTTTTCTGATGGAGGCGGGGGAGGGAAGAGAGTACAGCTGGCAGCACCATGCCTCTGATTAAACTTTTTTTTTTCCTCTCCCTATGTTTACCTTGTTAACTAATAAACAGAAGAATACTCGTAAGATTAACGCAGTTTAATACTACAGCTTATGCTGCACTGAGGTCTGTGGTTCAGAGGGTTGCAGAGACAGTGTGTATGGAGGGCTGGGCCCTGAATATAGCTCACAGTGGTTGTCTGATGTGGAAGATCAGTAAAGCTGTTGAGGTTTTTTTTCTTTAGAAATACGTGTTTAATTCAAGAAGCTTAGAGATGGGTTTTCTCATAGGCATAGTTTTTCTGTACTGATGTGTGCCAGTGCAGCATGAATTTATCTGTGTGTTCTTGGAGTTGTGTGTAATTTTGAGGTGCCTTCCTCAATATCCAGTTTGCATGTTTAAAGGTGACTCCATGGCTTGAGCTTAAAAACGTGTAGTATAGGTGGTTGGGGAAGTTGTTTCAAAGGAACATTTAACGTCTAAAATGCTGGTTTATATGGTGTGTCTTTAGTTCTTTGGGGATACCTGACCTATGTTGATTGGGACTCTACAGGAGTAGTACATACTCATTAATGGTTTGGATCCTCAGGGCTTTCCTCCAAGTTTTCCAAAATTTTATTTTATCCTGTTTAAGAAAATCTGACTACAAGAGAGGAATTACATGTCTTGTGAATGGTCTCATCATGAAAAAACGTTTTCTGAATTGCTTTTTTTTTTTTTTGTTTCATTTTCTTTAACAACAGGCTCAAAATGTGAAACCTTAGGCAAAAGATGGCTGATAACAGCAAGGACAACACAGAGTTCTATTGAGGCCATACTGCCCTCAGAGAACAGCTTCTCACTTGTGGAATAACCTTGTGCTCAATTTTGTCAAACTGTGGAGTTCTGGAGTAAAAAGGCTGCTCAGGCTTGGGACAGTAGTGCAGAAAACAACTGGAAATAGGATCTCTCTCTATCTTGTGCCTTATTCTTTGTTTACCCAGCATCAAAAGCAAGGAATCTTTCTTCACTTGCTTGGAGTGGGGCTTGTGTAGAAGGTTTGATGGAAAGCTGGTGCCATGTTGCACACATCCTCTAAAAAAGTTGTTTTAGGACAGGAGAAGGGTTTGGTGGGGCAGTTTTATACTTCGGACACTGTGCCTTTCCTGATTTTTCAGTGTGTCCATTGGGATGGCTGGCATTTGAGGAGTGGGACTTGCAGTGTGTATTTCAGGTGTATTTGAAGTCAAGGCTTTCCTGGTAAAGAGAGCAGTTTGGGACTTTCCTTGGAGTTTTTTTTTCCACCTGCCCATCCATTGCTTACAGTTTTTCTCTCTGTGGGCCTGGGGGAGGTGAATCCCATTCAGATAAATTCAGTGGTTAGTTTAAATTCATGCAGTATGTGGTAGTGCTGAGGAAAGCAAGCAAGCAAGCAAAGCCACTATTTGCCCCAGACTTCAGGTCATTTTTTGCCTTCAAAAGTCTGTTATTTTTTGGGAATACAGTTCACAGCCTTTTACAATGCAGAGAGTGATAAGCAGTAGCAGATGTCACTTCCTCTTTTGCAGATCCTTAAGGAGGACCTACTACTTGGAATGAGAATATTGCCATAATGAGTCAACAAGGTTATGTTGCAGCTCCTCCATATTCCCAATCCCAACCAGGAATAGGTGGTTTTGGACCACCTAATTCTTCACTTCATTATGGACATTATGGGGACCCTAACTCTTCATACTCAGCACCTCAACCAGGTATGATTTTGGCTTTAAATTTCTTTTCACAGTCTACTTTTCTGTGATGGTATTTTGCATCTCTTTTTCTTGTGTAAGTTTTACATTGCTACAGGAAACAGAATAAAAGAAGTTTTACCCAGTTTCTCTAAAACTTTTTACTAAAGACAGTAGGAGTTGTGTTACTTTAATGGACAGTAATTAAAAAGTTCTGGTAATTGGCTTATTAGAGTACTTGGGAAAAATACCAGTTTTGGTATCAAACAAATTTTCTGTGTTGGAGTAATTTGAAGGGAAATAATTCAAGAAATACAGGTTGAAAAGCTGTTTACTCAGCACTGCTGTCTGCATAAATTACAGTTGCTGTGCAGTGCCTTTCCTAGGTCTGAATTAAGAACCATTTTTCAGTTACAGGCTTACATATGGAGGTCCTTTTGTTTTTAAATGTTGTTCCAAGTTTTTGGTGGTGGTCTCTGAAATCAGAGGGACCTCTTGCTTCTACCTAGAAATATAATTAGGTGACAGGGAATCACCAGTATCCCAAACTGGTAATTGCAGCGTCTCTTTGTTCATTGCTTCTTTCTTACTGTCCCTCTTGGTTCTTTTGCTGGAAAGTTACAAGCTGCTGTTTGTTTCCTTTGTACCATATGTTAGTTTTTCATATCTGCTCTATAACTGAACAGAAGTCTCTGCTTTCTTATGGAATCCCAGAGTGGCTGAGGTTGGAAGGGACCACCCTGCTCAAGCAGCATCACGTGGAGCTGGTATTCTTATTGCTGGAGCAGGGCTGTACACCTGCAGTGCTTGGAGATATTGTGTTTTCTTCCAGGGTTCTACAGAAGTGCTTCATCTTTTGCAGGTGTGTCAAAATCAGCTGTGCCTTTTGGATCTTCGGCTCCTGCCGGGCCTCCACCACCCGGCACCCATCAGTTCAGCCAGCCCAGTTTCCAGAATGGACCTGCTACACCAGGGCAGCAGCCACACAGGTGACCTGACTGAACTAATACAGATATCTAAGCTATTTCACCTCTGTTACCTCTCTGTGAAGGACACAGGAATGGGGAAGGGAGAAAATAGGCACAGAGTGGAAGCTGTAGAAAGAAATCTTTGAAAAATAATTGAATGAGTGAATAATAACCAAGCTTTATTACACAGTGCTTATGTTGCAGCTGGTTATAAGTGGATAAATATGCAGCTCTTTTAATTCTGTCAAATACTAATTATTTTGCTCACCTCCCAGGAGTGTCAAAATGAGTTTGTGTACCTATATCTATTTCAGTTTTAATGAACTTCACACAGTTTAACAACATTCTTCTTGTAGGTGGTTAAAGTCTTAATTTGCTTCTGTGCTTTTTAGTTGTTGTATAGCTATTTATGGTCAAATAAAGATGTGTATATGTTTTGTTATGCATCAAAATAGGCAAGTCTGTTATCACTGTGTGAAGGAGGACCCCAAAAGACTGGTGAACAGTTGTAAAAAATTATGCACTAATGCAAAGGGAGAAGTGGTGGTTGTCCTGAAGATGAAAAACAAGGTGAACAGTCAAGTTGACATGACCCAGCAAAATAGTGGTTCTCTTTCTTGGCTTCCAGTCATTGCCCTGAGCTGCTATTCTAGGCCATGAAATTTCCACATGAAAATCTCAAGGAAAGTGAATTCTGCTTTTCCTGAAATAGCTGGGCCCCTCCTCAGTTTTACAAGGGATCATAGGAAAATCAGTGTCGATCTTCTCTGGGACATAGCCTGAGATCTTATTTTAGCAGAGTGAAATAATCTGGTAGAAAATACCTTTATAAGCCACGTGTGTTTCTGCTTTCTTTGGTTATTTTGCTTGCATTCATCTTTTTCCATATCTGAGTGTCATGAAGCAGTTTTTCCCTACCTGTGTCTTCTTTTTTCCTCTACTACAGAAAACTCCTCAACAGTTTCTCACTTCCTTTTCTTCTCTCCACAGATTTTTCTGCTAATCTTCTTCACCCACCCCTGGTAGGGAATCTTCCTTCATAAGCTTGGAAAGGGGATGGAGTACTGTGATATGTTCAGAAGCTTGTGTTTCTTAATCTTCAGGCTTATAGTTACTACCACTCTCACTTTGCCGTGGCATTTGTTTCTAACAAGGATGCAAACAAACATGTACTGCCTTTTTTTATTAACAAACGTGCAATCTCTCTGTGCTTCTTGTGCTTTATACATTTTAATACATTTTCTGAGCAGAATGTGGGCAAACTCTCCTAGGCTTTGTCTTAATTAATTGTTTTGGCACCACTCTTGAGAAGGTATGAGATCTTCTAGAGTTATGATTGATTGATATAGTTTTTTTGCATAACTGCACTAGTTTTTCCCTTTAGGTTTCAAGGTCCTCCACCTCCAAGCAACACAGGACCTTCCTATCCTCCCTACAGTCATCAGTCACAACCAGCCTTCCCAAATACTGCATCTGCTTCATCTACAGCACAACTTGCTGACCAGCTCAACACCATGCAGATAAATAGCTATGGTAATTGGTTTTATCTGATTTGATTGACTTTTTCTCCGTTAAAACTTTAAGGCTGTGATAATTAGAAACTTACTGAATTTCTGTATAAACAGCAAATGAAATCTTTTACCACTACCATTTGCTTAAGTTCTTAGAATTTTTTTAATCTCGTGTGATTCTTTAAATTGATATTATTGTGTTAATTCTGAATTGATATTTGATGAACCTTCTGTAAAAGTCAGATGTCCCATGAGTCATTTCTCATATTACTTAGTGAGCCTGTCAGCAACAGCCAAGGCATGAGCAATAATATGCAGCCAGGGTTTAATTTTTCTCTGCTTTTTACAGTTTCAGTTTTGAAACTATCTTTTGTTTTGTCTCAATATTTTAATTTAAACATTTATTTTGATGTTACAACATTTCAAACCTAAGCCAGGAAGATGTGTGCATGTGATGCTTCCATGTAAATTACTTCAACCACTTATTTTGATATGTATGTAAATGATGTAAAATATAGTGTTCTTATGTTCTGTGCTGGAAGGCTGAGATACCCTTCAAGCTACTGAAGAAAAATTCTGTACAAATCTGCCTTTCTGCTGGGTTTTGTTCTTGTTACTTTTCCATAGCTGTAAGACTGAGTTGGTTTAACTTTACAGAGTGAGAAAATCACAGCTTGAAAAGTGATGTTTCCGTGTACCAGCTGAAAACCTGAGCTTCTGTTTTGCATGTAAAGTCTTTTTTGCACTTGACAAGTCTGACAGAAGATGCATTTCAGTGTTTGTGTATGAACACATTGGTCCTTTTGCTCCAAACCTAATTTTATTTATTTCTTTAGCTTCCTTTAAAATTATTTTGCTGTAGGTCTTTGGTGAGAAATTTGACTAAAAATTGTAGGTTTTGTAAAGTAATAAGTGTTTACAGCTTTTAATCTCAAAAAACTCCTATTTCCAGGGTTCTCTTAATTCTAATTGGAATCTGGATCTTATAAACAACAAACTATTCTTCCCCAGTGTGTACAAAATAATTTCCACATGTTTCATCTTTTAGCATCAAGTAGATTTAGTTCCCATCAAACCTATTGTGGTGAAATACAAAGAGCAGACTGACAAAAACATGCCACATAAGAGAAATTGATTATTAAGCAAAAAGAATGTTGTTTCACATTCTGAAATTAAATATTTCAAAAGCAAAGAGTGATCTGTGTGTGTTCTAATCAAGAATTGTGAAAATCTGGCTTCCCTCTCTCCTTCCCCATCCATCCCAGCTGCAGGGTTTTACTGAGGATAGAGCCAAAAGAAATAAAATTGAATATCCGAATCAATTCAGACTTAAACTGTGAGATCAGATTTGTAATGGGTACAGGCGTGTGGAGTCTCCATGAGAGATGCAGAATGGGTTACAATATAGTCTCTGTGTTGAAAGTGTATTGAGCAAAACCAGAGCACCTTCCACTCAGAGTTGGGAGGTTATAATTTTTGACTCATCTGACATAGTTTCTTGCTCAGGTCCTGGCACTACTCCGAGCTCTGGGCACCCAATGCCTTTTCAGGGTCCGCGACTTCCACCACCAACCCAGCAGCAAATGGTTTTGCCACCTGCACCACAGGTTCCTCCTCCACCAACAAGCAGTGTTAATGGCCTTTGTGCTCAGCCATCAGTGCCTCCTATGGCCAGACAAGGTCCAATCCCTGGACCTGTACCTCCAAATCCTAACTTACAACAGCTTCCAGAACAGCCTACAGGGCCTGGATATCATCCTCAGCAAGGTAGGGAAGGATGTTTGTTATGTAATTGAAAGCCTGCATGGAGAATGACTGGTGGAATTGTGTCCATTTGTGGTTGAATGTTCAGCTGACTTGGAAAAATGAAAAGTGAATTCTCTTTTTGTGGAATGGAAAGATTTGTATTGTCAGTCTGTACATTTGAGACAGGCTCTGCTTTTGCTCAAAAGTTTAGCACTCTGTTGAGGCTTAACAAAAAGAGATTAATTTGCATCAGAAGCAGAATTACTTGTTTAGTAATTGGTAAAGGCACAGCATACTACAGAAAGGAATTTTTCTTACACTCTGTAAAGGTATAGGCTGCTCTCTGTCTTATAGTATTGTCATAAGCAGCTTTCAGAAATGCTTTACTATAGAAATAGCAATTGTAACTGAATACAATTATTTCACCTGATGCTGGTGAGTAAAACAGTTACTTTTACAACTGAAAGTCAGGTAACTAGACCAGCTTGCATTGACTGATGTTAGGGGCTAATGTATGTAACTCACTAATGTAATGGCCTAGTTTGAGTAGCTGTGGTGATCTCTATTAACCATCCTACTTGACATACACTTGAAAACTTCAGAGCCAAAGTTGTCACATCTAGTTTTGGTTTTGCCTTTAAAACACACACTGTGTGAACCAAAGTAATCCATTTCTTTTAATTGCTGAAAACAGAAGGAAAGGAGAAGTTGTTCTTAGCTGAGTGAGAATGAATTGTATTGGCAGAAATTGATGTTAAAAGTTGATAACAGAACTGAAATGAATTGTCATTTGTAACAGCAGCAAACTACGGTCCTCAGATGGCAGCATCTCAACTGTCTTACCCTGGTGCTTTTCCTGGGGGTCCGGCACAGCTCTCGGGCCCACAGCAGAAGAAACTTGATCCTGACTCTATTCCAAGCCCAGTAAGTAATGTGGCACTAGTTTTTTATAACAGTAACTTTCTGCTGCATTTGAGATAAAGGAATGACAATGCTAACGTTGTGTTCGTGTTAGCTGGTGTGAGTTTTTGTAACATCAAATTGCATTCGTATGGCTTGGTTCACAAGATAAATTCTAGTTTTTGCAGTTTCCTGATTCAAGTGGTTTTGTACTCTGTGCTGTCAGTTTTGGATAAATTAGTGCATAAAGGTAGTTTGAATACTGAAGACACTATAACTTTATCTAACATGGGACATACTCATGACTCCAAATACTTTACTAGGAATTCTCAACAGGATTATTAATGTGGCAGTGAGCAGTACTGAAGGATAACTTGAATTCACTGGAGCAATCTTCCACTTCTTTCTGAGGCAGGTTTACTGTACGGGAAAAACATTTTTGCAAAAGCCTGACACTGTCTGGTAGGGAACAGTCCTGCTTCCTTAAATTGGGGTATTCTTTTGTCCTTCTAGAAAAAAATCTGTCTTATCCAGTAATGGTTTTGATGTAACCTCCCCTGAATTTTGGAAAAACACTTATTTATAATCCCTTAAGGGTTAATGTAACAACTGCAATTGCCTCTGTTAAAGGCAATTTTCAAATTAAATGTAACTGAAAACCATTGTGTAAAAAACCCTAAAGTGAGTGTCGGTATAAATAACAAATGTCTTTAAGTCAGTTGTTCCTACTGTTGCAGTGCAGTGCTTTTTACATCGGAAGGTTCATGTGGTCTTGTCTAATTTTAAAAAGAAAGGGCAGGAGAAAAGGTCTGGTATGAAAACGTGGCTGATGTCTTGTTTCAGTTATGCATGTAGCATAAACAGCCTTCACTACAACAGTGGTGTTAAAATAGGTTAAAAGGTTTGTTTAAGCTGAACAGAGAGCATCAAAATAACATGTTTAAAAGTAACACGATCTGGGACAATGTTTGTAAAGGACAAAAAGCTAATTCAGGATGAGGAATGAGTATGGCCGTGTGTATTTCTGTTGTTATATTTACATTCTATAATTACAGTAGTGTTGCCAGATAAATTCACTTCTTATCTGTAGCCATTGTTGATTTATGTTTCTCTTACACATGTTAGAGGTTGATATGTGGTCTGACAACATCTATGAAAACTAGCATCTGGGCTTTGTCAGCAGTTATTTCCAGGAACAATGATATATTTAGGTCAGTTAGCTGCAGAGTACCATGGTACATTGATCCTTAGCAGAGCTAGGTCTGAAAGTGGTTTGCTTTCTTCAGCCAGTGGACCTTTTCAGAGCAAAACCTTTTTGCTTCTAATGCAGAAGTTAGCTATAAGTGTACAAGCCAAGGAGGCAGGGAAAAGTAATCAAGCAGAAGATCTAACAAGCTCTCTAAGGAATGTCTTGTATATTTAAATTGCAGTACAAAAACTTTATTGGAAAAAAAATTACAGACTCCAGACTATTTCCAGTGTCTTAGGAAATACCTCCTGGACATTGATCAATAGACTATGCAATTAATTTTGTTTTTCTTTTCTGTTTGCTTTCCAACAGAGGCTTCTGAACCTCTCTAGCTGTTATTAGAAGTTCATGAGCAGTGTAAAGGTAGAAATCCATGAGATACTGGCAGCAGTGGCAAAGCCAGTTTCAGAAATTCCCTCATTCCTCTCACCTCTCAGCTGTTTGGCTGCACCCTAAACCAGGTTGTGAGGGAAGAGGAGGTATAGTGGTATCATCTCAGTGATCTGATTTCTGGTGTGGAACAAAATACAGCTTTATATAACTTTGGTTATGTCCTGAGAAGTATCAGACTTACATGAGTGAGGGACTTACATGAGGAGGTAACTGGGAGAAGGGTATAGGAAATGAATTTGGGGAGTAAAGCCAGCAGCATAAACGTTTCATGACGTGATATGGTAAATTGCTATAAACCAGGCTTCAGCCAGTGTCTTGTTTGGTGTAGGTGAATGTGGCTGGTTGTGTGGCATACTCATCTCGTACTGTTCTTGCTTCTTATTTGGCAGATTCAAGTAATTGAAAATGATAAGGCTGCCAGGGGAGGGCAGGTGTATGCTACAAACACCAGAGGACAGGTCCCTCCTCTCGTCACCACTGACTGCGTAATCCAAGACCAAGGTAACTGTCCTTAGTGATTTGGGAGTCCTTCTAGGTGAAGTCAGATATAATTAAAAAAACAAAAGACTCAATTCTCAGATTTCTCATCTGAAAATGATGCTCCTTATTCTAAATTGGACATGAAATTGCAAACTTTGTTTAAAGAAAAATAAGGGGGAAGTAACAGTCGAATTCTTACACATTGGTTTACCACCTCCTCTACCCTTCCTGGCCTTTAAAATAATGTGAATAGTTGAGACAACTTTTCTTTTTAAATTAGTATTTTTCAAGCTGTTACATTTCAAGCTGAAAATCTTTTTTGGATTCATCTGAAAGTTTAAAAGCTGGACACTAGAAGAAGTAGTGAGACTAGCACTGTAATGTTTTAAGATAAAAATTTTGGAAAGCTCTATTTGAGCAATAGGGGCAGTGTTCAAACTGTCTAGTTGACATACACTGGCCAAAGGAAAAATGTAAATGCCTGTGCCTTTGCCTCTGCCTGGAGCCTCGAAGTACAGTATTCCATGTGCTGCTCTTGACAGCAGACTTGATATTGTAATACAGGTTAAACTGATGGTATTACTTAGCCCAGCAGTAATTCATCAGTGCTTAGAGAAACTGTATAAAATGTACAAACACATCAAGATTTTTTGGCATTATCTGAGAATGGGATAACACAGTTCTGATTATCCAAGAAATTCCTTGCAAGAAACTGAGCAGAGCTGCAGCTTGATGGTTAAACAGGGAGCATAAGGAGCATAAGTGTCTCCTTTCAGTGCCCTTGTCTGCAGTGCACAGCAATTTCTCATTGAGGAAACTGAGCTAAGTGTGCTACTGGAAGTGGTGTAGTGACTTCAGCACACTGTATTTTGCAATATAAAGGAGCATGGTGATGCTAACAAAGGTGCACTGTTTTCTCAGTAGCTCATTCAAGCAGTTGTAACAGTAGGTATCAGTCTGCCTCATTCCTTTATATACAGTGTTGATATTGTGGGGATATCATCCATATTATTTTCCCTTAAGATCTTAGATACGATATGTTCCAAACTAATCTCCATTGAGATTCTTGTTGCAAGTAATTGTGGAGTTATTCTTGATATGTTTAAATCTCTTCTTTAAGCTCAAACAGCAGGAAAAGATATAACCAAAGGGAGAGGCAGTGGTCTGACATACATATGCAGAAGCCCTCATGCGAGGAAATAGAGCATTTAGTGTAGCATGTGCACTTGTTGCTCTGTTGTTGTTTTGATTTTTCTGCTTTGTGTGAGGGGCGGGTTCCTTTTCCCAGCCTTTCATTGTGCTGTGTTGGGTGTTCCAGGCCATGCGAGCCCTCGTTACATCCGCTGTACCACCTACTGCTTCCCAGTGACTTCCGACATGGCCAAGCAGGCTCGCATTCCGCTGGCAGCTGTCATCCAGCCTTTTGCTACTGTTCCACCAAACGAGGTAAGGGCTGACTGGGTATGAGTCCTCTGTGGTTTTGTCTCTCAAATATTGCAGACGTGCTTCTTTGATTGGGTTGGGGATGAGGGTGTTTTACTTCTGACTGTGAAGTGGTTAAGACCGTAAAGAGGTGGCAGAAGACTGAGATGCACTTGGGTTATACTGCAGCTTTGAGGGATAAAAGTCTTCATCTGGAGAAGGTACAGGAGTGGTGACTCTGTAATCTGAACTACTAGATTCCTGGTGTTCCCCCAACTGTCTCTAGTTTATGCCAGCTTTGTCAGTTGTTTGCTCTGCTGGAACTCCACAGGTGTAGGCAAAGACATCAAAAGAGTATTACCTCAAACTGTATAAAGTTAAATTTGAAGATGTGGAGAGTTGGATTCAAAGAATGACATTTTTCCATTGAGTTCTTTGCAAAATAATTTAATTGCACAACAGACCAAGAAGGTAATAGTATATTCTACTTGGATGAGCTGAGTCATAGAAAGAAGACAAATGTAAGCACCCATTTTTGGCACTCATTTGGAGGCACTAACCTAGTCAGTTCCTTTTCTCACATGGCCATCTCTAATGGCCTTTCATATTCTAAAAATATCCCTAGTTCTTCTACAAAGTATTTCTGCAGGGTGGCAGCATTCTATGGTCTTAAGACAATTACCCTGATATTCTGGCACCCCCAAAGGATTTTATCAATAGCAGGGATAAAACCAGTTTTCAAGTGCAGCATTTAGCTGCATCATCTGTGGGAGCATGTTTCTTGTTTTTCAACTCCCGTCTCATCCATTGCACAGCTTCTAAATCCTGCAAGGTCTGCAGGATACATTTCCTTTACATATCCTACACTGATTTACTTCTAGAGTGCCATTTATTGGGAGGAAAAAAGGGGGTTTGTGGAAGTTGTAGTATGTGATTGCATCTTCAAAAACTCCTCATAAAATGCTTGCACAGGAAAGCCTAATTAAAATTGCTAAGACATTCAGTGCTTGGTTTTTCAGTCTTGGATTTTTCTTTACCTTTGTTTTATTACTTGTAAATTCTTAGTGTTTGTTTTTTTGTTTAAATGTATGTTGGAAAAAAGCAGATGTTGTTCTTTATCAGGATGGATAACTTCCAATCCAACAGACCTCTGTGGTTTGAATTAAGAGTTATTTTAGCAGGGCAGTATGTAGTTATCTTCTTTGGTCCACAGGGAAATAGGATGTATTACTTACGGTATTGCAGATATAGAGTCTCACCATTTGTCTGCTAGACAGCAACTTTGGGTTTCATTCCAATTCTTGAGGGGAATGTGCAGACTTGGCTTGTTGCCCCCTCGTATTTTCTCCTAGATGAAACTCCTGCTGTTGTTTCTTGACCACTTTACCAGCCAACCCTTCCTCTTTACCACCCTTTATCCCAGTTTCTGTGCCCGGGTGGCACCATTCCACTTTTGTGTTGGCTCTTCATCTATGCCTCTTTCACTTTGAGTCTGCCTCTAGTCCTTATGTCTCCCACACGTGGCTTCCTTGTCTCCTGCCTTGTGTTTGGACAGGGTGATCAATGAGTTGCTAAAACCTAGATCTCTGCATACATAAACTAGCAGCACGTCCAAACACTTGTGCTTGGCCAAGTTCAGGGGGATTTTCCTGGGGCTGGCAAAAAGATGTGCTGGATGACCCACCCGTTCTGAAGGCTGAGTGCTCACAAGCTGTTGAAAGAGTCAGTGGGACTCATTAATCTGTAAAGAGCAGTGTTTTTCTCTAGCCTCTTTCTTGAAGGAGGCTAAAAAACCTCTGAAAAATGTCTTGCAAAATTGGCAAAAGCCCAGTGTGGAAAATTTTACACAGAACAATAACGGCTTGGTAAAGTTATAAGAACTAAGGAGATAGTGTTATATCTGCACTGGGCAGTCTTGGCTGAGGCAGTTTTTTCCAAGGCTTGCCTGTGCCCTTTTGCTTCATGACTGCTGCCAAAACAAGATTTTGCTCTTCAGATCTTCTAATAAAAATAGTCTTCGTTATGGGATTTATAACCACTTTAATTCTGAAAAGCCTCTTAATTTGAAAGAACTGGGCTTTTTATAGAGGTAAAATACATTCAGGGGCTTATTCATGTTTTTGAACTTCCTAGTATGGCCTGCTCTGCCTGAAACTGGTGACTGCAAGGCACAGAATGCCCTTTGTCTCAGAATATCTAGCCTGTCTTGTGCATAGTACTTTGTAACAGTGTCTGCAGGTGACACTTATCATGTTATATAAATCTGTCTCTGTTTCTTGATGAACAGCATATTGTACATAGTAACCTTAACATAATGTTGTTTTTCTTCTAGCCTTTTGTTTCCCTTTGTTCATGTTTATTGCAGCTTCAGCTGCAGATGTGTCTTTTTTTGCTGTTTCTAATATACTCAGTGTTAGGGTGGAATTCTCCCCCAGAGAATTTCAGCTCTGTTTCTTTTAAATGGAAGAAAAGCAATGGCTACAGGGGTTTAGTGGACCATGGATGGGAAATGGCCACAAATGCTTTGTGCAGCTGGTAATATGGGTGGAAACAGCTGAGACACTGACTCATCTCACTTGAACTGTGAGTCCTTCAGCAAATCTACACAGTATACATAGTCCAGTATGATGCATAATACACAGACTGTGCCTTTCTGGGTTGCTAAAGCCTTTTAAAAAACTATGAGCTATTGGGTCATTGAAGTGACTAGTACACTTATGAGTGTTCCATAAATATATTTTGCTTTGAACAGCACTTATAGATGAGGATGAATTGAAAGTAGTATATAAAGTACATTTGCATTTTCAGTGGTCTTTTGCCAAAGATTCATGTTTATATATATAGATTTTTTTCTATTTATGACATTGTAGTACACAGACAGTTAGAAACAAAGGAGAAAACCTACCTTGTTCCCATTTCCCAGTAATATGAGGACTGAGTGTTGTCTTCAGATGGCTTGTCCTCTCTTTCTGGAAGCCAGTCGCAAGTGTGGACTTGGATTTGTTGAGAGGATTGGTTTGATAAAGTGTTGTGTTCTGTCCAGGTGACCTAAATGACAGCAAGAGAACTGCAGATTATATTTTCTCCTATCTATGGTTTGTTTGACACTGGAATCTGAACTGCAGCAAAAATTTAGTAAAAAAAAAAAAAGAGAAATAGCTGAGTCTATTGACACTGATAAAATTAGATATGTGAATGAGAGGATGAGCATGGCTTAGCAGCATTTTCTTCTGTCAATTAGATACTGTTTATTTGTCCCTGTTCAGATTTTACTCTGAAGAATCAATAGTGCTCCAGCTGACAGAGCCTGGAACACTTCCTGAAATTTTGGAATTAATGGTTGTAATGATTTTTTTTTAAAGTAAGCTGTCAGTTGCATTCATAGAAATAGTAGTCACCTGGAAATTGAGCTCTGAGGATTTGCTCCCTTTGACTAAGAACACAGGGAGGTGGAGATAAAAGATCCTAAGAAGGGTCAACTAGAAGTTTTAGGTCTTGTGACTTGACTGTAGTTTTCTCAGCAATACACTTTCACTTTGAAAGTCTGGACTGGAAAAGGTAATTTGGGATTTCAGCAAGTCTGAAAGGCAGATTTATGTTCCTTAGTCATTCTGAGTTCTTTTCAGCCGAGTAGAATGTCTATGCACAGAGACTGGTGTCCCATCTCCAAAAATGAAGTGGGAATATTAGCATGCCAGGTAAATGTGTTTGTGATTGGTTGGTTTTGGGGTTGGGTTGTGTGTGTGTGTTTGTTTGTTTGAACTAAGATCTGAGGAAAAAGTATCAGGAGCTGAGAAATACACAAATTTGAACAGGGACGTTGTTGAAGAGGTGCATACCAGATACTTCCATATTCAATAAAGAATGGGATACAAATTGTCCATGAAGCAGGAGCTAAGAACACAAAGTAAAACATCATGGTTCTAGAAAAGGATGTTAAATGTAAAGATCTCATTCATGTTTGAGTAAGTGTAAGGTGGATGGAAGAACCCCAGAACAAAGAGGGTTTGCCCCTGCTGGGAGAGAACAAATTGAAAGTTTCAGAAATGGAACAAAAAGATGAAGATGCTGTTGCTCCATGTCCTGCTAAAAACTCTCCAAGCTGTTGAGACCTGATGGAGTAATACAGTATCTGAAAAAAATAGCATCTAGAAGCCTGATGGAGTTTCTTGACCTGAGGACACAAGTCCCACATAAGTGAATGCAAGACAAGACATAAAAATACACCTGTGCTAGTAGTCTGCAGTATCAGCCTTCACATCAAGAGAGGAGAGCTCAACTCCACAGCAGTTCATGGTTGAAAGGGAAAAAAAGTTCTAATACAGATAAGATGCAGGATCTGAGGTGCTCACACAGGTAACCTGGTAAAGCTGCATAATGAAAATGTCCTAGAAAAGCTGTTATCAAAATTCAGGTAGTAACTGGTCACACTGAAGCAAGGTCACAAATGAGGCTTTACTTCACAAATGTTAAATGACACATGTGAGTAAATTTAAGACATAAGTGGAAAGCTGTTGGTTGAGATCATTGTAGGGTTATGTTTGATATCCCAAGAGCAGGTGAATTAGCAACACTTGGCATGTAGGCACTGAGCTTCAGAAGAACAGAGTAAGTGAAAGGGATTTGTTCAGAGAACCCCTCAAGCTGAAAGTTAGAGGGACAAAATCCATGGAGGGCACACTGAGTTTGCTGCAAAAAACCTTAGCCAATCTAGAAAATGAAGAACTGGTGCCCATTACACATGCACTAGATATCAGTGGAGACAAAGGCTGTGAGAACACTCATGCCTTACCTCCCCTGCCCAGTGTCTTAACAGCACTAGACAGTTCAGAATCTTATCTTTACCAAGTCCGTGTTTATTATTTCTCACAAATAACAGTTCGTTTTCACTCTCCTGATTTGCATGATCTATGGAAAGTATTTGTTTGTTATGGATTGGGAATACAGTATCATTGTTTGACAGAATTTATTTTTAGTCCACCAGTGCTTTAGCAACAGTCTGTAAAAATAAACCAGCTCTCACAGTTATCATCATAGACCAAGCCCTCCATGAATTTGTTTTGGAGATGTATGAATGTTTCCAGAGCCTGAATAAACCATGTGATCTTGATTTAACATTTAATACTACTTGCTAGCTAAAGTTAGTTAAAAGAGTATTTCATGTTGTAAAATCAAATATAAACAACTCCAAGTAATTATCTCTAGCATTAAATATTTAAATATCTAAACTGATGCCTTCTCTGCTCCTTAGTAGTTTTGTGTCGTCATTCTCTGCCATGTTCTTTCCTATATAAATATATTTTTTTTAGAAATATATACTGGTAGGAATGTAATATTTCACTTTTCAGTTAATTGACTAGTTAAAAGAATGGAATTGCTTCTCAGTAATAGTGTTTGTGAGCTAAAAGCCATTTAAGCTTTTCAGAATAGCAAACTTTGATGAACACTAGTGCAGCTGAGCTGTTTGGAAACCCAAGATTTTTACAGGGATGATAGTATGGTTTCCTATAGGTAGAGTTGTAAGGTTAGCAGCAGCTAAAAATTGGGTGAGGTGAATAACTAGAAAGGGATGCAATGTTATAAATGTATTTTTTTGTTTCAAGAACAAAGTCAAGTAACAGAATGCAAGTTTTCTTTGAGACTTTCCCCTCTCCCATCTGCTTGATTGGTTTTAAGTAAGTCATTCATACATTAAAAAAGTGTGAAGAATTATGGAAATCCCCATCTCCTGCAATCCACCTTGGGCTTGGTGGGACTCAGGTTCTGCTGTCCCTGTTGTATAGCCAAGGAGAAGGATGAGCAGGCTGTAGCCTTAGTTTGAGGAACATGTTTATATAGACACACACATTTATTAGCAGTTCTGTGCTTGTGCAGGACTTCAGTTTGAGGGGAGTGAGGTCTGCAGGCAGTACAAAATGATTCCAATTAAACATCTTACCGGTGGCTTCTTTCTGTTAGGAATGTGTTAAAAAGCTCCCTCTGCAGAACAGATCCTTAAGATGCCTGCTGATAACTTCTGCTCAGTGTAAAAAGCCATCATTTGAATTTTACCCTTTGATTTTTGGTTCCCTATTCACAGGAGGCCATTGCCCCATATAGCATGAGAGTGTAGCTACTTTAAGAGCTTTTCATGAGGGATTCTATCAGAAGACTTTTTTCAAAAGGATTATGTTGCATGACTGTCACATGACTTCCCTATCACTGCCACATCAACTGAGCAATGCTTATTTACACGGTGACTGACTCTTGAGAGAACTCAGTAGATCTGTGTCATGACATCCCTCTGCAACAGCTGCGTGAGCTCTTCCTCTGTATATCCTGTTTACCTGTGTGCCTTTGTATGCAGTATCTACCTGTTAGCTTTCTGTGGAAACACGACTTACTCTGGGGTCAACCAGAGTTTCTTTGTAAAGTTTCTTTTTACATTGTTGCTTTCTTTCCTTTTGGGTGCTGAAGCTTAGTAAGCAATTGGGTTTATGTACAGATCAGCAGTTTGAGACTCTGTTTAGACAGGAGTATGCATGGTTAGACACTGAATCTGTCCATACTGGTAAGCTTTTTTTAAAACTATCAAAGGATGGTAGTTGTAAGGAAATTTTCTGAAGAAAAGGTTCTGTAATGAAGAACTGGTGACAGTTCTGTCCTGCTGACTGTTTTGAGTGTTCTGGTCTGTGGATTGCCCGGGATTCAGCAGAGAATGATTTTGTCCATGTCTTTGGGCCACACTGTCAAACTGTTCCCTGTGGGTTGTCATGTCTGTTCTAAAATATGGTGAGAGTAGAAGCCTTGCACGTGATACACCTTCATACCTGTTGCTGTATATCACGGTGTATCATTTAACCAAATGTGAGCCCAAGCACACATTTTCCAGTTACTAAAATAAAACAAGTTCCAAAACATTCTTGTATGGTGTCCTCATTTGGGAGAGAACTGTGGGACCTGGGGCTCAGTTCTGAGTCTGCATGCAGTATGGAGTGGGATGACAATCTTTGTTGCTCTGTCAATACTATTTTATTTTAATTTTCAACTAGCTGGTGGCAGATTTTTGTCAGGGTTTTGCTTAGCTCCTCTGAGGTGCCAGACTCTGCCATCCATGCTATGGAGAGCCCAGAACTTTCAAGCATCTCCAGGTGCCTCCTCCAGAAGGTTTTATACCACCCTGGAGGCCAGTGCCTGTAAGTTTGGTTTCACAAAGCCTAATTTAGAGATGCACAAATCCTGTATTAAATGAGGCTTTCTTTATGGAGTATTCCCTATGCTGGTCTGCATTTGGTAGTAAATCATTTGGAATTGGATTGCTTCCCAAGACTTCATCACGGAGGAGAAAGGTTTTTGTTGCCCTGTTGGGCTGTAACTGCATTCTGTAACTAGAATGAACATTCAGAGCCAGGTTTAGCAATGACTTCTGCAGCAGAGTTTTTCCTAACTGAAGTAAATTTTTTTATTTACTTTTTTCTGCCTTTTTGTTTTTAGTGTACATTAAAAAATAGTCTGAAAAGATACTCTTTTAAAATACTTGGTTAGTATGTTGGTCCATGCACTGCTGTTGTTATGGTAAGGTTGTAATTCTGAAAGAGATGAGGATAGTGAATTGAAAATCTGACACTTATATAAAACCTTATTCATATTGTAATCAAAGTTCCTGACCAATTTTATGCAAATCTGAAATTTAGACTGAGATGCCTTTATAAGGATGTTGTAATTAGTTTCTGCTGAGTTGGATACTGTGGCTGTCTTTCAAAATTGTAATGGCAGAATAAAAACCTGACTGAGACACACTACCTGTAGAAGGGAAATAAAACATAACAATTGTAGACACTTAATTAGCTGGCCAACAATAAATTGTTTTGTCAAGCAAAATGACACTGAAGTAAAAATTATCTTTGGCTATTGCTCTCTCTAGCTCCAAATGGCTGCTTGAGTGGCATTTGCCATTCTGCATGTGTGTCGTCCTCTATGTATTGCACATTGCTCTCCTGAAATGGGCTTTGTCTCATCCTAGGCACTGGCCAAAACTGATTGTAGCAACAGCAGTAAATTAACGTTGTAAGACAGTGCAAGCTCTAATCTTTGTGCTGTCAGAGACGTTACTCAGTTACCTTGGAAACTTCAGACTTAGAACATGCTGGTATTTAGTAAGTTCAGGAGGAAACATTTATATTCTGCTTTTTAAGCTGGAGTTGTTACTGCATTTTCAGTTTACACGTTTTACTTCTCCATGCATATTGCTGGAATGCTGTACTTTGGATGCTGCCATGTAAAGTGTGTTATTACATGAAAGTTCCAATCCAGTGCTTGCTAAGCAGAGGCACAGATGACCTCCTCAGCCCTAGAGTAAGGATCAGTAGAACAGGTTTGTGTGTCCTCCCCTCAGGTCATGGGGTAGCCCCAGCCAGCAGCTCACTGCCCCACCTATGGGATCAGGGAGAGGACTGGAATGCTAACAGCTGGAAAACTTGTGGGTTGAGGCAAAGACAGTTCAATAGGGAAAGCAAAAGCCACACATACCATCAAAGCAGAACAAGGAATTAAATTGCTGCTTCTCATGGGCAGGCAGATGTTCAGCCATCTCCAGGAGAGCAGGGCCCCATCACACCTAGTGGTGACTGGGGAAGACAAATGCCATTACTCCAAATGCCCCCTACTTTAAATACTGAGCATGATGCCATATGGTCTGGAATATCCCTTTGGTTAGTTGGGGTCACCTGTCTTGGCTGTGTCTCCTGCCAGCTCCCCACACACCCCCAGCCTCCTCCCCAGCGAGGCAGAAAAGGCCTTGGCTCTGTGTGAGTCCTGCTCAGCAACAGCCAAAACATCTGTGTCTTGTCAGTGCTGTGTTCATCAGAAATCAAACACACAGCCCCACACCAACCACTAGGAAGAAAGTTAACTCTACCCCAGCCCAAACCAGCAGCCCTCATAACTCAGTTCACACAGCCCCTTGTGATGGTCAGCTGTAGCTCAGTGTTAGTGAAAGAGAGGAAGGTAGTTGTGTACCAGTATTATTGATGTTTGGTGGCTCTGGAGTCTGCTTGAAGCATCCCAGGTATCACATGAACAAAAGTATTCATGGAAGAGAGACTCGGAGTACGAGCATTCCTATCTGATGTGGTATTTGTGAAGGAAATTGACCTTCAAAACTAACATTGTAAAAAGGACTTGACTTTTAGAAAGGGCATTAAACTCAGCCCAAGTCTCCTTCTACAGAGGTGAAGTTATTCAGTGCTGCCTTTTTGTTCACATCACAGAAATTCTCCTTGTACTTTCCAAGTACTCCTGTGGCAATTGGCTAGCTCTTGTTGGCTTGGGAATGCAGCATGACACTTTAACTATGCCCAGTTCTTTCTGATTTCAGTGGAAATAAATTAATTACCCTTAGAGGCATGTTTACTAATAAACAGTGTCCAAGTAAGACTGCAGATAAGCAAAACTGTTTTATTCATCTCCGACTAAAGCACTTCTGAATGTTTCTGTGCTTTTTTATCTAATTAAAAGTATCTTTCTTTAATATATTTAACTGCACAAAAACAAGAACAGGACAGTTCCTGTTGTGAAAGTTCTCAGAAATGCAAATGTGAGTAGCCAGTTTAAAAAGTCACAGTAGTGCCTTTTAAAAAAAGAGAAATAGTTCTATATTTTCAAGAAGGGAAGAAATCCTGCACTCATTAGACTTTCATGCATGATCTTAAGTTAGCAATTGCTTTTCTCTCATATGTTGAAATAGATGATGTATTATGTACATATATACATATCTACCTATATACGTTTGTGTGTATAAAAAGAAAAAAACCCATATATTTTGTCTCTAAAGTTGACAAAAATCCAGCAGACCAGAATGGACCTGAAATCCAAGGTAAGGTTTTGTTTCTGGTCTTGCTACAAAGACATGAATAACTTTGGTAATATTCTTCTGATACAGAATTTCATCTAGAAGGGTTGCTTCAGAGACCACTACACTACATTTAGATTTATAAATGAACTTAAATATTTATTCTCTAAACCTAGAGCTGCACATTCCATGAGTGCTGTTTGGAGTGTTGCTTTATTGCCTGTCCTAAGGATGTTCTAGAGCATGTTAGAAATGATCACCCCTTTGTTTGCATTAGGTGGTGTTTGGCCTTCTCAAACAGATTTGATGTGCCATTTTACCCATTATGTGTGTATGTTATATAGCCTGTGCCTGTGTTGTAGACTGTGCTGTTAGGTTTATTGTTTACTTAGCCTTCTGAAAAAGATTATGAGAGGATAAACATACCTTGATATGACCACACAGCCCCATATAGTGAGAGACTGGGCCTGTCATGAAGTCAGTAATAACAGTATTTAGTGCCCAGATTCAATCTGCTATTTTGAAGGTCCTCTAAGAGTCCTCCTGTGATTTGCAAAAAATAAAAATGGTGCCAGAATGAGGTGTGTTTTAGAGTTCTGTTTGCTTCTCTAAAATAAGGCAGACAGAGAACAAATCACTGAAAATAAAACTTCTAATTTTAATGTGAAAGTCCTGTGATCAGCGAAGCTGGCCTACCTCCCTTGTAATTATTCCTTACCATTTCTGTAGAGAAGCTTTCTAAAACTTGCCTGCCTTATTTTCTGGTGGTTTTACAGCTAGTGTGACAATCTTGCCTAAAAATCTCAGAAAAGGACTGAAGTGCTGGGCCATCTGTGACACTGGTATGTGGGAAGTGGAACTGTGGATTGGTACAGGGATGAACCTGTACCAATCCTCTGATGTGATTTAACATGTGCTTATTGCCCTCAGGGGTGCGGGGGGAAACAACGTGAGAATGTCAGTGCTGTCCTAGAGAAGTTCTGTCTGTCTCTTAGACCCTTGTTCTCCTCGTGTGTTTGTTCCTCTGCACCAGCTCCCTCTCTTGCTGGGGTGAGTGTAGAGTGGGCTGAGGCAGGTCTTGCCTGAGATCTGATAGTTTTAAAGCACTAATATTTTGGAATTCTGTTGTTCAGCACCATTTCTTGATTATCCAGTTTCACACTCCTGCTTACATTGTCAGTTAATCCTGGTTGCTGACCTTTACTTGAGATACAGCATGTCCCTACATCCAAGTAACAGTCAGCACTACAAAGCTGAGATGCTGGAGAGCACTGACTTGTTAACACTTGGTATTCCCATTCTGGGGTCATGACCAAGAGAACTTGTGGTGCCTCTCCAGCATTGATAGTGAATTTTTTTACTTTTTTTATCTTCTCCGCCTTCTGTCACCTGCATGATATGGAAGTTCTAAATTAAGCTAACTAGTTTTGCTATTTCCTTACATCAAAATTTTATCATTATTACATGTACTATCCCACTGTGCTCAAACTTTTAAAAATCCTTCTTCTCATGTTGAGTAGAGTAGCCTGTATTTACACTCGTCACGCTGCCAGCTCTGTTCAATGAATTGCAATATTCCCCTTGAAAAGCGAACGCTGCCTAAGGATCTCAAAAATAGTCTTAGGTATGATGCACTGAAATTGGGAGGTAGTTTTCCGTTGGTTTTCCTGCCCCCGGATCGTATCTGATACACCATGTCCGCTTGAAATCCAGCTGCCCTGCGGTGCTGTGTGCGCAGGTCAGTGTTCAGCCTGCGTCTGGAGGGCTTTGGAGCAAGGAGGCTCAAACATGTTTTTATGTGGCCTGTGGAAACCAGGATAGAGCCAGGAGATCCTGCATCACTTTAGCTGTGCTGCAGTCTTGCAAACAGACAGGGAAATAGATGGAAAAGGACTGTGTTAGGGAAAATACGTGAACCTGCTGTGAACCTTGCAGAGGAGATTGTCCAAATTGGCTTGAGTCATCAGCTGAGGAGGCTGATCATGTTCAACATCTACAAACCAAGAACAGGCAAAATAATTTCTGCCTTCAGAGGGAATGGCTTCTGATAAGAGACAGTGGGAATATCATAAAGGGAAATGCTTTCTTGACATTTTAATGTGAATCAGTAAAGCAAGTCAAAACCAGGGGATTATTTGTAGACTGGTTAATCTTTCTCAAAACCAATCTATGATGATAGAATAAAAGAAAACAAACCCCTTCAACATTGCTAGGAAACAGAGACACTTTGGTTCACGACCTAGTTTCTTTCCAAAAACATCAGTGTTACATTTCAAAATTCTTTTTGATTATCCAGAAGGGTTTTTCCTCATCTTTTTACTGTACTAATTAAACACAACACAGTTGTTTGCCTCTGACATAATTTGCAATTGAAAAGGCAACTTGTCTCACGTAACATACAATGTTGCATAGTGACCCTTCTTGTTTTCCAGTGGTAATATTCTTCAAAAGGATGTAGAACTGTTGGCAAGTTCCTCTTGTGGGGATGAGTAAAGGTGTTACAGAGACACTGATTTAACTCTTTATTTTGTTGTGTGATAAATGACTCACTTTCTTCAGTATTTGCATATGCCTTTCTTGTTCCCCAGAGGGTCTGTCTCTTAGGATTTTTCTCTTTAGAACTTTTTTCCAGAGATGTGCCGTGATGGTCTTGAGGTTCATCACAGTCCTTACTCCTACACTTAACATTTCCAGCTGTGGCCCTGGTGATACTTTGCAGGCATCACAGGAAACCCTCAGGACTGTTTCAGGACTTGATTTTTATAGCAAGTAATAGTAATTTAGCTTTTTCAGACTGTAAAGTGCAGGTTACAGTCCCTTTGGAAATTTTTATGGATGTGTTTCACCTTGGAGCTGTGCCACCAATGTCTATCTATTGCTTTGTAATATTGTTCTGACTCCTGAGAGATGTTCTTGCTGAAATATTTCCAAAATAAAACTCCTGCTATCGCTGCTATATTTGGGGTTAAGTTATGGTTTATCAGATTGGCTTTCAGAGGTTACACTTCACCAGGGCCTCAAGTTTTCCACAGCAGAGAAAGTTTGTGCAGGTCTCTTGCAGCATTTTCCACTCTTCTGCTCCGGTCTGCCTTCCCTTTAACCTAAAATTACAATGTTCTGCCTCCCAGCACAACTGATTCTTTCTGCCTCTCTACTCTTCCAGCTTACAGAGCAGGAATCCCTTTTGTGTGTCCTGTTCAGATTCAGCCTAGCGAGTATTAGTTGAGTCATTGGTTTTGAGAAATATTTATATTTAATAGTGCTGGAGTGCCAACAATCAATACCTGAGCGTTCCTTTTTGTCAGGTCCATCTCTCTTCTCTCTTTGGTGGTCAGAGGTTTGGGAAGAGGTGAGGGGGAAGAGAAGAACATAACAAGTCCACAAGTATGGCAAATGTCCAAATAATTCTGGTAGAGATCATTTATCTGTGGTAGAGATGTAGGAGAGGGGAGAAAGAAAATACTTCATAGGTGGAAAGGCAAAAGAAACAAGAGTATTGCATTTGCTTAAAAAAAACTAAGACCAATCTTAAAAAAAAAAAAAAATTAAATATGTTTTTTAATTTTCTCTCATTCCCCTGCTCCTGTGAGAGTTTTCCACTGACTTTCCTGCGACCATAAAGAGATCCCTCTGCTTTTTCTTCTGGTGGACAGTGACATCTACAGAGTGGAGCACTGCAAACAAGGCTTTCCCATTTAGTACCATGTCTTTTTCTTTTGACTGTTTTGCATTTATGTGTCATTCGTTTAAACTCATGGTCTCTTGCATTTTAAAGCATGTACAGTATTATTTATCTTTGTACATTCCCACAAAAACCTACCTTTTTTTTCTGTATTTTACCCTGACAGAAATTATTTCCACATTTGCAAATGCAGTAGCAGTTTATACACCCAAACAGAAATTCCTTTCTCTTGATCACTCGAATGTCTAGTCCAACTGCCCAATGGACTGAAAGATTTCAGCCCTTTTCAGATAAAGTTTCTTTCACAACTGTGTTATTTTCATCAAGAAGTGGGGTTTTGGTGCTTTTGGTCTGAATCCTTATTGTGAAATTATCATAGATAGTTTTGTCATTAGAAGTGTTTGTTATTGAGTTAATGTTTTAAATTATTTGAAGAAAACACTCAAATGTGAATTCCGTTTATTTTCAAAAAATTTCAAATTAATAAATTGGCAAGAGTACAAATAGGGCTTTTTAAAAAAAATTCCTTGTTAGACAAAATCCTGAATTCTATCATGTACATTTTTGGTTGTCTTAGTTCATTGGTTTATTTTTCTGGGGTTTTTTTTGTCTTTAAAAAGGTAATTGATTAAGTATGTGAAAGAATGTAGATACCTGGGCTCTGAATTTCATGGCATTTATTTCTTATTGTTCTTGTTCATGCTTTTTATGTAAAGGTCATAATTTCTGTATTTCAAAAAAATGAACATTTGGAGGAAATTTTTCTTTGCTCTTGGATAACATTAAATGTATCAATCAAGGTTTAAAATTACTGAATCAAGATGTATAAATCCATCAGGAGTTATTTTAGTCTTGTCTTTTCCCCCTACCATGTCAGGTACTATAATAATATTAACTGCAAACCAGATCCAGGTCTCATTAAGCTAATACAGCAGAATGGTAATCAAAAAATTGCCAAGTAATGAACAAAACCCAGAGCTTTTAAACCTTATTAAGAGATTGTGGCTGATGAGCAAGGTTTATAGCCAGGGCTTTCATGTCTGAAAAATGACCCTGAGAGTTTGCCAGCTGGCATTATTGGTTAATTTGGGGTAAACTCAATTTTCATGGAGGAAAGAACACAAAATAGTATCTCAGTGCAGCAGGAGGAAGCACTTAAAACCTACGTAGTAAGAATCTACTCCTGTGTAGAAACTCCTTGGCAAAATGCATTAAACCTTTGGAGAAATAAATGAGTAAAATAGTCTCTGTAAAATATAAACAACTATAAAATATATGTGAGCAGTTAATGCTAGAAGGCATGAATGATTTTGTAGGTGCTCAAAGACTTATGCTCCAATAAAAGATATAGTGTATAATAGATGAAATATATCCATTCCTTAAGAAGAGACAGAATAATTAAAAAAAAAAAAAAAGGGTGTGTAATGTTTTAGCATTGAAAAACGTTGTCAGCATTTTTCTTCTTGTAGGGGTCTGCTTTGTGTCCAGACTCTGGACTTTTCTTATTATCGTGTTCAGAGATGTTTTTAGTTGAGATTGAAGGGAGTAAGAAAAAGAAAGAAAAATCCACAGAGTTTCACAAATAATTGATCAAACTTCCATTTTTGTAGTAGCTTCAAGTATGATTTTTCTAACATTAAGAATAATCTCAGGAATCTTTGCTGCAGTTATTAGGGAAAGAGGCATCTGGAAAATGTCTTCCATTAGCTGTGGGTTTTGGCAGAGGCCATAAGCAAGTGTGGTCAGTGTAGTTAAACTGACAAGTGCTTGAGGTACTGGACTTGTTTGCTGGATGTACTTGCCTTCAATAAATATTAGTATTTCTCCTAAATCTCTTGCTCCAGCTGGTGACCTTGACATCATTTAAACCTCAGTGCAGCATGTGACATGGCAGCAGGGGGGCAGCATTTAGGACAAAATACTAATTTTCTTGAAAAGCTCAGTCTGACAGAGAAGGAAGAAGTCCTGACTCCAGGAGATTTCTCTCAGTGAGCTGTAAAAATTACCTTTTGCTGGAGAAAATCAGCCTGGAGCCCTAAGCTTCTAATGCTTTTCAGACTTTGTAGGCTTTTGATCTGAATCCTTACTCTTTTTCTGAGAGGTACCAGAATACAGCCTGTGAACTTGTAAATGTAGCCCCTGGGAAGGTCTCTGGGGTTGAGCCAAGCGACCACAGATTTTGGGTGAATGCTCAACAGTGAATGATGTCGTAATCAGTGATCTGTAACAAGAGTTAAATGTGACAACCCTTGGTAGCCCAGCTGGTTTCAGGTTTGTGTTGTTCTCTCTGTACCTCTCCATGTAGACACCCCTTTATCTTGTAAACCATGGGGAGACTGGACCGATCCGCTGCAACCGGTGCAAAGCTTACATGTGTCCCTTCATGCAGTTTATTGAAGGTGGGAGAAGATACCAGTGTGCATTTTGCACCTGTATAAATGATGGTAAGTCATGTTTCTCTGATCTGTGAGCTACTCAAATTCTGTAAGGCTAAGGAGAAACTGTGTCCCTGAAGTGATTTTCTTGACTTGCTGACTTAATGAAAATGTAGAGAGCTGCAGTAATTAGGGCTGTTTCACAAATGAAACAAACAAAACTCCTTCCCAAGAATAATACGCAGAAACATTTGTTCATTACAGTTTTGAAAAAATAAATGTATGAAAAATAATGCTGACTCATGAAGTCCAGCCTGGTATGATCAAAACTTTATTTTAAAATTTTACGTCAGTGCAGGATTATCAGGCTGCTTGTATTGTTAACTGAAAGCAACTTTTGTGTGGAAAAAAGGTAATTTCTGTAAGAAATGTAAATGTCCAGCAAGAAGCGGGTCCAGCAAGAACCATGTTAACCTTGACTGTGGATGCAATGGTTAAATAAGCCATTAATCTTACTGTGACAAGTGTTGGTTTTCACAGAAGATACCATGCCATATTTGTTCAAGTGTGCTGCATGTGACTCATAACTGTTCTTGTGCTCTTGGCTAAATCCCAAATCTTTGCCAGAACTAGCCTTTCTAGACATTTGTATCAAGTTGGATTTCCCCAGCTGGATCACAGGGTTATAGTGCCTTCCCTAATACAGTCATCTATTCAACTCTGAAACGTGAACCTTGACACACTCGCTCCAACTGCTGTTCTGCCTGGAGCTCTAATGTTTGTGCAGGAGTAGCAGATAATAAATTTCATAGTTTGTTAACTCTCATAAAGGGAAATTTAAATGCACACCTTAAGAAATATATTGAAGTTGCAGCATCCTTCTAAATCATGCTTTGTATTACTACAGTGTCTTTTATCCAAGTCAGAAAGCACTTATAAAAAGAAAAAACTTTGATGAGGACTAAAAATGGCCAAGAAACTATGATGATATTCCCCTCACTCACCACATACACTTTTACAGGCAAAAATGTGAAAAATGAGCATTCTGAATATGTATTCATTGAGGAAGGAGGAGCCAAAGCCCAGAGGGGACTCTAACACTGGCTCTTTTTTACACACTGGCTCTGTGTAAATTGTTGGTGGCAAACCAGCTTGATTTCTCACCGCTTTGGAGTTCTGGACATTTTACCTGTAGTTGCAGAAGGTTCCCAATATAACGGACCTGATGCACTAGTACACTAGGCCAGGGTTGTAATTTGAATTAATCTGTGGGTATCTACTGTATCTACTAATGAAATAGTTGCTGTTAAGTTTGTATCCTCAGGGAAACAGGCTCCTGCCTATGGAAATTACCTGGGTCAACCTAAAAGTGCAGAGGTGGGAGAATATGGACATTTATAGGGGGATATGCCTCAGCCTTCAAATACAAAAGGAGCTGGCAATTACTGGAATGTCATGGGATTTTGTTTGGTTGGGTTTTTTAAGCCAGTGTGGGGGAAAAAAACCCACACTGCAACCTGGAGAAGTGTTTAAACTCTTCCCTTGATGAGGAACAGAGGAGCTTACATTAGCACATTTTCTGCTGAAAGAATTGTTTGTGTTGGTTCCCCTCCTTCTCAAGTTATAAATGTTTTTTCCCTGTTATGTTGGCTTGCAGTCCCTCCATTCTTCTTCCAACATCTGGACCACATGGGCCGACGGATAGACTACTATGAAAGGCCTGAGCTGTCCCTGGGATCTTATGAATATGTTGCTACTTTGGATTATTGCCGAGTGAGTATTTCCAGAATGCAAACTAGTGTACAATGTTATGTCAAAACAAACAAGCTCCTTTAAATACTTAGTGTAGAGGAAATGCACTTGTCAGCTCAATAGCATCTGACCACAGCACGGACACATTTTTCTGGTTTTTGATTTGCTAAAATCAGACAGAATTTTCTTTCTGTGAGTAGAGCTGAGGTCATGATAAGGTTAAGAAAGGCTGGGTCCTACAAAATCTTGAAGTAGCTACCAGTGGTCTAACTAACTTCCCTAGATCATCAGATGAAGACCATCTGGTAAGAAGAAAATGAACAGGTTTAATTCTGCTTTCTTACTAGGGCAGTGCCCCAAAATCCAGTGAAATTCCTGAGACAACCTATAAGGATTTAATTGCAGCCTGGTTAAACCTCAGGACAGAATTGTGGCGAGGTGTTCAGAATCCCAGTGTGGGATGCTCAGTGTACATCCAGTGCAGCTCCATCAAACTGTGAAACCTCCTGAGTACTGAATGGCTCTGTGCCATTTCCATAGTTCTTTTTCTCTGCTCTGGAGTGGAACCCTGAGTGATGGGCCATCATCTCAGTGCAGCTTTCAGTGCTGCAACTTCTGCCACATACCTTAAATCTGGGAGTTTCCTTGAGAAGTCACCCAGTGTGGTCTGTTGGCTTGTTACAAAGACACATCCATAGACTTACTGGGATGTTACAAAAAAGAAATCTCTTGTGAAATTAACAGTCACGCTAGAAATGCTAAGTCATTAAATGTTACAGAAATCAACATTATTTTATAATTCACTTTTCATTTGGCTCTGAGTTGTAGAGGTTTAATTCTTTTATAAATCCAGTTCAGGACCAGAACTGAGAAGTCATTTCCTTTTGTGCTTATCAAATGACAAGGATGAACAGCTATAAAAATGTTAACAAATCCCAGCTGGTTTGCATTATTGCAGTCCTGCTAAGTGGATGTGCTGAGAGCAGAATTCCTTGTTTCTACCATATATTTGTCAGAAATTAGGCAGCGATTCTTTATAAATGGTGATCTGATACAAGAGTTCAGAAGCAGTGTTTGATGCAGTTTCTGAAATGAGAATCCAAGTAGCTTTGAAAATACTGCATGGTTTCTGTTCACAGGAATTAATCCTGATTTACATGAGTCAAATGAGTGAGATCAAGGGTATAATGTTAGTTTTGTTTAAAGTGTTCCAGGGACTAAGGATAAGTCATAATTCAAGGGTTAGATGAATTTTTCTTAAATGGAGTTTTCTGAGGTTTAGTTTAGCAAGTATGATTAGTTTAAATGGTCAGAACTCTATATGAAGGCAGTGAAATGCAGTGTAATGAAAAAGCTGTCCTGAATTTGACACCAAGTAATGACCCCTACACGTCTTAATGGGAAGTAGGAAAACTCATCTTAGGCAGCATGGATCACTTGATACGATCTTCCCAGGTACATTTCTAATCTCTACTTTTTTTTAAACAAAAACTCCTTCCTCTTGCTTTTTCTTACAGAAACCCATGTCAGTGGGGTGTGCACGATTTGTGTGCCACTTACAGTGTGGGTAAGAGGAGCTCCCAAAGGAAACCATACCAGGCCTGTCCCCACACTGCTGTGTGTGCAGCAGTGACACACATGGAATGTTCCACTCTTGTGCTTTGACTGTCTTACAGAAATCAGCTTATTCCTGCAAGTACAATTTGCTGTGCAGAATGAGCTGGAGCATGAGACAGCAGGACACACAGACAGGATGCAGGTGATCACCACTCAGTGCTGCTAAGAACTCAGATTTTTTAGTTCTGGTTCAGTACCCAAGTTGTACTTTCTGTTTCCAGATTGGTTAGAAATCCCTTAACAGTTGTTAGAGGCAAATGCAAACAAAAGCTGAATTTCAGTGTTCACAATAACAAAACTTTATGGCATCTTGCTATACGAGATGCCAAACCAGTATGGCTACAGAAAAATGCCAAAAGGAAAATTTGTTTAAACACTTGAATTCCAGCAGAAAATGTTTGTGTTTCACTTTATCTAATAAACTCTTACCCTTCAGATATGTTATTCCATTAGAATGCTGTTTTCCAGTGATAATGTTTTATTCCAAGGCTGGACTTTACCCAGTACATGTCAGCTTTCTGCAATAGTTACTTTTTATGATTCACAGCATTTTTCAAACAACTGAGCACTGTATTTACACTGCCTTATGGTACCACCTGTACATTTTTTCCTCATGACAGGACACTGTCTAATTTTCCCTGTGAATGATCTTTTTTTGTGTAGGACAAGAAGCCTCCAAATCCACCAGCTTATATCTTCATGATTGATGTATCCTACAGAAACATAAAGAGTGGCCTAGTTAAACTCATATGCGATGAACTGAAGACTCTGCTAGATAAACTTCCAAGGTAAACAAACACAAGTGTGCTTTGCTTAACTCACACACTGCACTGCAGTTTTCAGGCAGCTTTCCGTGTTGAAAGGCAAAACCCAGCTCCAGAAAATGTCAAAATCTACAGTACAGGCATTTTTTGAGTGATAGTGACCAAATGTTGGTTTTTAACACTGCTGGCATTTCTTGAACTTCGATGTCTGTGTTTGCTATAGGAACAGAAACAATCTGCCATACCAACTGCACATGTAGCTTGCATTCTTTTCCTTTCTTACAGTGAACTCTAGTGGTGTTTGCAGCTCAGTCACAGCAAGTACTTTCAGCTTTACTTGTGGTTGTGTTTATGGCAGTGCTGCTTTTCTCATTAAATCAGACAGGGAAATAAATAGCCAAACCACAAGATTCAGGAATGGCCAGTCTGTCTAGAGCTATACTGTTGGTCGCTTGTATGTTTAGCTCTTACTGTTAATTAGCAAAACTTCTAAAGATTCCTGCTGCACTGTGAGACTTTCCTGTCCTGGTTTGTATCAGAGAGAATAACAACTCTTGTAGGCAACAAACATTTTCTGAAATACAGCACATGTGCTTTGTGAGCATGAAACACTCAGTGGTAGTATTACTACTATCAATATTATTGGCAGTGTGTTATCTTAGTGTAGTTTACTACAGTTTGTAGTGTATTGGTACAGTTTTCAGTAAAGTTTACGTCATGCAGACACACATAGTGAAATGAGAGCAGTGAAAGACTGAAATACAAGATGTTTCTTGTCTACATATAAAAAAGAACTTCCAAAAAGAAAATGTGTTCTAAATAACAATACTTGTAGAGGGAGAACACACTACGGAAATGGAGAGAGCAATGTGAGGAAGGTTGGGAGACAAGATTCTTGGGATAGTCTGGGATGTGCTGGAAATCTTTTATGTCCTTCTGGGATCTCTGCATGAAAGTGTTCCAGTCCAGGGTGGGGGTTAATTTGTCAGATGGCCATGTTAGGCCATCTCTAAAGTACTTTTTCATTGAAGATTACACTGGAGACCCAAGTGTTTGATATTATCCTGAGCATATCTCGGAGCTTTCCTTCAGGGTTGCTCATGACTCTGAATATAGTAAGAGGCATGAGTTGAGTAATCAAAAGAGATGGCAATTCAGAAACACCTAAACTTGGAATAGGGAAAGTTGAGGAAGAGGGAAAGCAGGTGTATCTACATCACAGAAGACACATTCATCATTCTCCTTACCAGCCCTCTACTGGTGATCTGCTGTGAAATAATCTGGGCCAAAGTTTTCATGTCCACTGAAAAAAGCAATTAAAAAAAAAAAGCCAGGCCTTTGAGTTTCCTCAGATGTCTGTTGTCTTAATATTAATCTAAAAAAACCTCAGTATAAAGCATTCCACCAACATTTGTGATAAGACTTTTATTTTGTTGCTGTGACACAAAGGTCACTGTCTGTTCGTTGTCTGTTGCTGGACAAAGACACCTACAAAAATGTTCTGCTGTTACCATGTGAGGGGAAAGCCCTGTGCAGGGAATTCACTCTGTGCTTGTATCTTTGAGAGGAAGAACGTGGGGTGGCAAAGTGATCTGTGTCACAAAAAGTCCTTGCTTGCTCAAATTTTAGAGCAGTTGTTTTCAAACTTGTGTTCCAGAACACACGAGAAATGAGCTTATGAGTTCAGAAAATCAGAGTGTGAGTTGTGCAACTATGGTTTTTTGGTGGATAATTAAAAGAACATTAGAATGCATTTCTGTATGCATGATGCACATTTCTCCTTGTAAGACTTGAAAAAGAACTAAATAGTGTGTGAGCTACACAACTGCTACATTTACAGCTGGTCTTTAAACTGATGAGAGAACTTGGATAAGTGTGGCAGTGCAGACACAGGTAAAGCAGTATGTGGACATACACCTGCTGTGTAACACCTTTGGGACCAGGATGATGTGGATGCTTCTCTTTGAAGCAGCAGAGTGCTGTATGTATAGAAATAATAGTAACAGTACTTTGTCCTTATCGAGCTCTAGAAAGGCTCCCCTTTAATTATGTTACCAAGAAGGTGGTGCCTGAGTGGTTGGGATGATTAGGAATTTACATTCAGAAATGAGGCATCTGCTTGTGTACCTTGGGGGAATTATTGAAAATGTTTCCTTATGGAGTGTGTTCAGTATAGAATATTGATTCGTTTCAGATTAAAGTAGTCCCTTGCTCATCCAGCTGTGTTCCCATAAAACATGAGTGGTAGACCAGCATTCCAGACGGACATCCCAGTTGGTTTGTAGAACAGTAAATTATTTCTCTGCCAAGATGAAGGTTTAAGATAAATTGTGAAAAATTTTTTACCCCTCAGTTGTTGAGGGATTGGTTTGTTGTTTAGGAGACAAACACCCTGCTGCAAGAAGGTGCTGCTGTATTAATAAGTCCAGGCAGTTCTTTGACTAGATTGCCTTTGAGGGCCGTGCTCACTGAGCACAAGCCTGGTAAGGGGCTATCTGGTACTGCAACAAATGGCAGAGTGGGCTGGTGCTCCCAGGAGTCACCTCCACCAACGGCTTCTGCTCTGACCGGGCATCAGTCACTGGGGTCACTGAAGTACTGTGTATCCCAAATAAAGATGGTTTTCCCATCATATCTTGTAACTAATTGTCCTCTTCCCTCTTTTCCATGTTTGGATGACGACATACTTTAGTATTTATCTAGGGAACTTTTGACTGTTTGAACGGAATTGATAGAGTTGATGTAAATATGTTTGGGTTTTTTAAGTAAACAGTAGAGCAGTTGATTGTATCAGGGTGTTTGCATTTGCCCTAAGGCGAACATTGAGGCCATTACGTGCCTTGGTTGTTTGCTTTGTTGCTCCCAGTACAGATAATGATCACAGAGTGCCTTGCATGTGGAAGGAATGCTTTTATGGCAGGGTCAGAATTTCAGAATTATAACCAGTTGGTTTTTGTTTTTCTTACAGAGAAGAGCAAGAAGAATCCTCAGCAATTCGAGTTGGTTTTGTCACTTACAACAAGGTCCTCCACTTCTTCAATGTAAAAAGCAGCTTAGCTCAGCCTCAGATGATGGTGGTCACAGATGTTTCAGAAGTGTTTGTTCCTTTGTTGGATGGTTTCCTTGTTGACTTTGAGGAATCACGATCAGTTGTTACCAAGTAAAGTATAATTATTATAAGACATGAATGCTTATGATCTGCATTATGCCCTTCAGTCACTTGGTCTTTGGGGCATTCATGAGTATGTTGAAATACTTTAGAAGCCAGCAGGTGATTCAAGTCCTATGTTTCCATCTCTGGGGCAAAGAAAAAGTGATAGCCATCAAAACTTGTATTATTTTCTTAATATAAATTTGCATGGAAAATGTCTTCCTGTGTGAAGATGGACCGTTACAAGGTATGTTTGGGGATTCTCTCAGATAGGTTACCCAGTTGAGACACTGATCCTTTCTTTTGCAGCTTGTTGGACCAGATTCCAGAGTTGTTTGCAGACACTAATGAGAGTGAGACCATCTTTGCTCCTGTTATCCAGGCTGGCATGGAGGCACTGAAGGTTAGAACATTCCCCTCTGTCAGAGAAGCAGCCTGATACTGGGTTTACTAAAAGCCAGTCCCATCATGGTGGGGAACTAGGGAAAAACGTCATTGCTTCCAGCACTAATCCATTATTTTAAATTCTAGCTTTAGTCACAATGAGAACACTGACAAGCATAACATCTGTGAGTTGTGAATGAGCAAGGTGTGAACTTTGAGTAGATCCATTTGTTGAACCAAAAATACGCAACATTTCTCAAATCTGCTTCTTAAATATGGATTTAATACCTATTTTCTGTTAAATAATAATAATAATAAATAAAAGTAAATTTAATACCTGTTATTATCCGAATGCTTTTCCGTAATACTTGACCTCTACAAAACTAACTTAAGAGGCCATAATTGTAGATTTCCTTTGATGGTGGCTATAAAATGCAGCTCTTAATTTAGTTTTTTATGTAGCTCAGTATTTTTAAGTTATAATTTGTAAGGATTTTCACTGTGAATTATTCATTTGCATATATCTGTGCTCAAGAATGCAACTCTTGTCTAGAAAGAATAAAATAGATTGTGTTAATATTAGAAATTTTTAATGTTAGAAATTTTGTCAAATGCAATGTCAGTAATTCCTGATGCATATCAGGAATAACAGGTACTTGGGAAGTCTTTCAGCCTTCAGCAGAATGCTGTTTAAAAGGAATTGAAGAAACTGGCATTCATGATTAAAGGCAACTGGGCTTGAAATATTAGGGGTGAGATTTCATCTTTTACAAGGTACAATCTTCAGTTGCATTTCTGCCATAGCAGAGAGAATTCCAGGTTTCCCAGAAGAATGCCATAGCTTATTTTGAAATATGGAATATCTGTGTCTTGTGACCATCCTAAGATGTGGAGGAGAAAGAGTGCCAATGCTGATTTGTGTCTGTAGTCTTGATAAGTGTACCTTTGAATATGGAATTTAGTACAGAAATGTAATTACCACTTTTCTAGAAAAACTTACAGAACACTAGAGTGCCTGATCTGAAGGAACAATTTTTCTGTTGAATTACATTTTGTTTTAGTTTTATTCAATTTTAATATTTGTACTTTTGAGACTTGTTGCTTGTTGCATATTGCTTGTATCCATTTGGAAAGCTTCTGAGAGACTTTTGTCCATCAAGATTTTAGATTCCTCTGTACAAAGTACTGTAAGAATGGATGAGCCAACACACCTGTGTGCTGGAATAAGTTATTTACTGATATAAAAGCCCCAGTTTGTTTGGGGACTTACTTCCACTCATTTTTGAGTCTCTTAAATGAATTATTTATCTCAGAGGAACATGCAGAATGTTTATGGTGTTCTCTGAGACACCACAATGTATGAATATTAGACTTCTTCAAATTGCCATAATATGCCAATATGGTGTCTTTGAAACAGGCTGCAGAACGTGCTGGAAAATTATTTATCTTCCATTCTTCATTGCCAACAGCGGAAGCACCAGGGAAGCTGAAAAACAGAGATGACAAAAAACTGCTCAATACAGACAAAGAAAAGGTATTTTCTATTCTGAGCTAACAGAGGACTTCTGTTACACTGAATTTCTCTTAACAGGGCATTGATCTTTATTTGTTTTCTTTTACACAGATGTGTTGTTTGGTTTTATGATGCCTCTTTAGTGATTAATTCTCCAGGAGCATAGGGGTGGTTCCCTGCAAACATGGGCAGGGGCAGCAGGTTTGGAGCGTGGCTGTGTCTCACTCCAAACTTCCACGTCATCCTTTTGTCTTCACGTGGCCCTTTGGGTCGTGCTTGGTATCTAATGTGATGGCACTTGTATTTTTTATTCCCGTGCAGACGCTCTTCCAGCCTCAGGGAAATTGTTATGAGGCCTTGGCCAGGGATTGTGTGGCCAATGGCTGCTGTGTGAACTTGTTCCTCTTCCCAAATCAGTACGTGGATGTAGCCTCTGTGGGCCTTGTCACAATGTACACTGGAGGAACACTGTTCAAGTACAACAATTTCCAGGTAAGTGGTGCCTGTTCCTGCCTTTCAGGTATAACACCTGGGAGGTGGTTGTTTTTCATCTCATTTCAGTATATGCTTGGACATTTAACATAAAAGCAGAGTCTGGAAAACTTGGTTATCAACTCCAGGGGATAAAATTCAAATTTAGAAATGACAGATCAGGCTTAAGTTTCTGTCTTGAAATAACATTTGCATCTATATGATTCTGATAACAATCAACATTTTAAATCTCTATTAAAAGACTCGAGAGCTGTTAAATGTGAAGAGATTTGCTGGGGGGGCTGCAGGGGAGGGTGTTGTCACTGCTGTGCAGCTGCCCCTCGGTGCTGAACTGCAGCTTCTGCTCCGTTCACAGCTCGGTGCCGACAGCCCCCAGTTCCTGAGTGACCTCAGGAAGGACATGGAGAAAAAGATGGGATTTGATGCTACAATGAGGGTTCGGACAAGTACAGGTAATGGGATTCGTGGGAATGAACATGGGCATGGACTGTAAATAATACACTGCTGTGCAGATCATGTGTGTGATCAGGCTGTTTTTAACTTTGTTATCTACCTCTTGGAAAGCAATTGAATGCACTGATAAAATGTATGGCTATGTCTATACATCTACACACACACACATATATTTCCTGTATAGCCTCCTTAACAACTGATTTTCAAATCAGTGGAAAGCTTCTGATCACTGCACGTCATGGACTGCAGTAAGTTGTATAAAAAGGTGCTGCTGGACAGTTACATGTTCCTTATTTTCACACTCCAATGACAGTAATTACTGTGTCTGCTTGTCAAGCATTCTTTCATTTGTCCTTACTTCAAATGCAAGTGTTAAGAGAAACAGACACACAGAGAGGCCAAGCCAACAGTGCATAAGGTCTGGGTGGGCTGTCACAGGTTTTCCCTCTTGCCCAGCTGTCATAAATGCCATCAGCAAGGACAGTTGGTGGCACCTGCTGAGGCTGCAGAGCTGCAAGGGAAAATGCTTCCTGCTTCAGCAACTAATGTCAATTTGATTTGCCATTTTTAAATAAAATGCCCTGTTTTAATCTGCCTGCAGGCTTTAGGGCTACAGACTTCTTCGGAGCCATTTACATGAACAACACCACAGATGTAGAGATGGCAGTGGCTGACTGTGACAAGGCAGTGACAGTGGAGTTCAAGCATGATGACAAACTAAATGAAGACACTGGAGCCTTAATTCAGGTAAAAGAAATTAATTATAATGTCATGAAATGGTGAGCAAGAACTTCTGCAGCCATACTTGAAAAGATGTGATGGCACAGGATTAACGGAAGCAAGGCACAGCTTTCCATAGCACCACTAATAAAAGGTGTGTTCCCCTACACCTCTGTGCTACATGTTCTATTCAGGGATACCCAAATGCTTTCTATACACTCCAACAGACCTCATCAGCTGTTCATTTTTTCCATTTTAGTATAAATAAGTTTATTTGGAGTAGAATATTCATTGCTACTGATATGGCAATTGTTACTGCTTTGGCATTCCTTGTGCTCTCTGTTCAAGAGCAGTTGGGTTGCTCTATTGCTAAACATCACTGGCAATGCTATGGAGTTGTAAGATATGCTTTTAAAACAAGTAGCTTTTATAGTGTCTTATATACTTCCCTAAGAACTACAGGTGTGCTGGTGCTACAGCTGCCAGGCTGTGCTGTCTCCAGAAAGCATTTTACACCTTTTGTGCACGAAGTGTGTGGCTCTTGCTGACAGCAGGTTTCTGTTTCCAAACACGAAGTAAATGGTGGTAACTCGTGCCTGTGTTGCAGTGTGCTCTCCTGTACACCACGGTGAGCGGGCACAGGCGCATCCGCGTACACAACATAGGCTTGAACTGCAGCTCCCAGCTGGCTGATGTCTACAGGAGCTGTGAGACTGATGCACTCATCAACTTCTTTGCTAAGTCAGGTAAAGTCACAAGTCACCAATTCTGTTTTCTCTTTTACTTTGGGGTGGACGAAGAGGCAGGAAAGGGGCTGAAGTGATTACCTCATTGGAAACCACATTTCTGACTGCTGCTCCAAGCCTGAGCAACTCTTGAAGTATTATAAAACTGAAAAGACAAATAATTACCTAGTTTACAGTAACTGCCATAAAATAATGCTTGTATGTAGGCAATGCACAAACCTGTGCAGGCACAGCAGTGGCAGTGGATGTCCTGCTGTAGTGTTGGGGGTTGGTGGGGTTTTGGGCTGTCTGTAGAAGAGGCTAAAAACCAGCCCATAGGCAGTAAAGTCAGCAGCTATGGCATATAGACACTTTGAGAGGCTGTGTCCATCTGCACACACTCTTCTATTCTGTGTTTGTAGCTTTCAAAGCCGTTCTGAGCCAGCCCCTGAAGACAGTGCGGGACATCCTGGTGAACCAGACTGCTCACATGCTGGCCTGCTATAAGAAGAACTGTGCCAACCCTGCCACCGTCAGCCAGGTACAACCCACCCTCCATCCTCCACAGCCAACCTGTGTCACAGGTGAACATCAGCAGTGACAGAAAGGAGCATCTCAGGACAGATTTTCTTTGAAATGTAGTTAATGACAGGTGGGAGTCAATGGTTGCACTTAGAGCACATGGAGGCTGTTGTTCCAGAACAAAAGACAATGCCACTGAGGAAACTGATGCCCATATTGACACAAACAAGTGCAGCCAGCCTTCTTCTTCCTGCTGGAATTACGTGCTGACTCACAAAACTGTCATTTGTAATTTTTATGTTATTAAAGATGGTTGTAGTATGCTAATTTTTGACAAGCAAGACAGACTCCTTTTTTTCCTTTTAGTCGCCCACATTCTGGTGATTCAACTCAACAGAAGGCTCAGGCTTTTACATCCCATGCCGTTCTGTCAGTAGTCACAAACCTGGGCAATGAATTGTTTATTGTTAGTGAGGCCCAAATCTGTCAGAAACAAAACCAGAGGTGCTTGCTATGCACCTTCATTTCCCTCCTTAAGTGTTCATAGGAGTTCCTTTCAATGCCCAAAAATGAACAGTGGTTACAGGGAGATGATGACTACAGGTTATATGGCACATAATTCCTGTTGGATTCTTATTAAATATGTTGTTTCCTCAGCTGATCCTGCCAGATACAATGAAGGTGCTGCCTGTGTACATGAACTGCCTGTTGAAGAGCTGTGTGCTGGTGGGCAGACCCGAAATTCCAACGGATGAGAGAGCCTACCATCGCCAGCTGGTCATGGCCATGGGGGTGGCCCACACTCAACTCTTCTTCTACCCCCAGTTGCTGCCACTTGTGAGTAAGGGGTACCCACAGCTTTTCAGATTTTTTCAATTTATTTTTTATTGCTCTTAACCACTCCCATGTACTAAATGTTTCAGTAGTTACTCTGCAGTATCTAACTACAAGTGCTGTGTGTTTTGTCCCCCAGCACAGCCTGGACGTGCAGAGTGCTGCCGTGCCCGCTGCCATCCGCTGCTCCGAGGAGCGGCTCTGCGAGGGGGGGGCCTTCCTGCTGGCCAACGGGCTGAGCATGTTCCTGTGGCTGGGGGCCAGCGTGTCCCCACAGCTCATCCAAGGGCTCTTCAACGTGCCCTCCTTCACACACATCAGCACCGAGGCCGTGAGTACATGCACACTGAGAAACGTGAGGTGGTTTTGCATCAGAAAGAGGTGACCAGCACAAGGTGTTAGGACACCAGCAGTGTTTTGACTTACATTAATTAAACTTTAAGCTTTTACACTCTGAACACTTACAGGACAGAAGCTTTCAAAATTTTTAAATCTTAAACTTTGATCACTACAGACATTGAAGTCCCATTAACTGTGTATTGCTAAAATTGTAACAGAACACTTAGCAACAGTTATTTTCTCCTGACTTCATATAGTGATTATTTTCACTGAAAATTGACTTTGGCAGGTGAGGCCTCAGGATGAGATTCTTGTGAAGGAGATGGCATTTCCTGGTTTAGAATGGAATCCACAGTTCCTTACATCATAGCTATCAGCAGCTAGTCCTGTCTGTGTGAACTGTTAGGATGTGACTGGAATGTAACAACCTGCCACACTTTCCTTCTGACAGACATCCCTGCCTAACCTGGACAATCCATTGTCTAAGAAACTGAAGCATATCCTGGAGCAAATCCAGAGCCAAAAGCCCCACACTATGAAGGTAACTTGAACACTACAGGCCAAAACCTACCAGTAGCTGTAAAAGGGGTTTTATGTATTGTGAGTGTTCCTGCACATCGAGGAGTTCCAGTATGATTTGTAGGCACAGGCATCTCCAATGTGCTTACTTCCTAATCAAAACTGACTTTCAGAGGGAGTCAAGTCTAAAAGGTAACCATTGTATTCTGCAACCCTAACTGACATTAATCTCTTCTGTGTTCATCAATACAGCTACTGAAATGTGGGGATTTATTAGTTTTGGGGTTTTTCCTCATCTTAACAGCATCCACTAGCAGGCACAGGAAAACTCCTGCCATCTGGTATGACTGTACCCTAAACATACCTCTCTCTTTCCAGCTCATTATAGTGAAGCAACGGGAACAACCAGAGATGCTTTTCCGACAGTTCCTAGTAGAAGACAAGAGTATTTATGGAGGAGCTTCTTACGTGGATTTCCTAGTCTGCATTCACAAGGAGATCAGTCAGCTGCTCAGTTAAGGCAACAACTACAATTTCTCAGTTCCTTTTTCCTTTGCAGGAGGGACAGACAGTCATTGATGTGCCTGAAGGCTGGCCCACAGCTCCACCAGACTCAGGCCCTCTTCTGTGCTCTTTTTGTACAGTTTCATTTGACTTCGCCTCTCCCCAAGTATTTTGCTTACTTACTAAGCTGTAGACTAGAAAGTTCTGCACTCAGGTATTAATCTTCTGGGAGTCCTGACTCTTCCTGTACATCCATTGTCAGATTTCAGACTGTCAATGCTTAATAGCATATATGGTATGCATTTCTTAAAATACAATTTAGAAAATTCTTCATTATTCCCTTTGCTAGTCATAAGTTGTACAAGAGCTGGCAAAGATGCTCAGAATCTATACAGAAGAGGAAAAATACAAAAACACTGCTAAGCAAGGACATACAGTTGAAGCAGAGTGGCAGTGAACATGTAGTTCAATTTGAAGGATTTCAGAGTCCTTCCTGGAATGTGACTCCCTTTTTTCCTGCAAGGGACAAGTGTTACTTTCTACAGAAACAGAGCTCTGGGGACCCTTCTACAGCTGGGGTTACCTGGGACCCAGAAATGCTGCAGCTCTATAACTGGACTTAAGTGTAACAACAATGGGGACCACAGGAGAACAATAATCACACAATCCTTTGGCCATGTTTGGCAGATAATGCCACATTATTATGGTACTTTCTCTTCTCTTAGGGGCAGCAATTAGTTTTTCATAATTGCACAGGTTAGGTTTTATTTAGTACATTTGCTAACTGGAATACTCCCAACACAACTCGGAAAAAACTGTCCCTCAGAATTTCAGTGGCAGGTCAACTGTGAGACAGTTGACACATTAACCAAAGGTTATTTGTGGTGCTATAAAGCCTCTTGTTTAATACCAGTTCTATTACAGTGACCTCCTCTCACATGACTGATTTATTCAATGGCCACTGTTTTGAAAGCCAAGCCTCTGCTAATACCAGTATTGAAGGTAGAACTTAGAAAGCCAGAGCCTTTGGAACAGCTGTTTACCTCAGATACTTGATCAGTCTGTCTGTCTCTAGGACCAGTGCCTCTGTGGGGGAGGTTTGAACTTGTCCAAACTTGAGAAGCTATTATTAAGAAAATTAGTGTTTCAAAGCCAAAAAGACTCAAAAGTAAGGCTAAGCCTCAGTAAAGAAAGAAAGTGCCTTGAAACATTGTTCCTACTTGGTATTAATATCCATGATAAGCAGTCAAAATGTGTAATTTTTTTAGTTCAACAGCTTATCTGTACAGTCCTGGACTTGTCCATTGACTGAGAGCTCTTAAATAAGTGGCTGTATTACAAAAGGATCCTCAGCCTAAATTCAGCTGCCAAAACAAGCACTTTTTAGCTGTAGACATTACCCTGTAAAAAGTATTTGTTGCCATTCCCATTTGTAAAATGACACCAGCAACTCTTTGTGTAAAAAAATAAGCAATTATTAAATATAATCATTGTGTCTGTGCTTATTCTTTTATTTACCAAGTTCTCCAACTTTTTTATAGCCATGCATCCAACAATTAGTAGACTGTAGGTCATCTTCTAGTCTAAGGACAAGCAGCTTACCTGACATCCCAGCTTTTTCCACGTGTTTCCACTGTTGGCACCACTCCAGTTACAAAGACTCAATGGAACTGGAGCAGAGTGTTCCTGTCACTTACCTGAGTGCTGGCAAGGCCAGGTAAGGCACAGCACCTGCAGCAGAGCTCTGGCCTGGCACATGCAGTTTGTTTTACCTAAACCACCACATGTTGACAGCAGATGGTGACAGTTACATATTACAACTGGCTCTGCCTAAACAGCAGCACTGGTGTCTAACTCGGAATTACAGCAGGCAGGCCTTTTTCCTCCTCTGGCACTGCTGCAATGATTATACTCAATGACTTCCTGTTTCACTACCAAATGTACCTCCTGCTTGCTAATATTCAGCCCATGACAATGACCCTGTTATGGAAAGGATTACTACAGCTCTCCTCCATGTTAAATTGACCTTTAGCCCATCACACAGTTGCCATTTCTACTCAAGCAATAACGCTGCCACCAATTTTGCACAGAGAAAACATCTTTTTTACTATTTACAGAAACAGTGGGTTCTATCACTTTCAGTTACTCAATGTATTTTATAAAGCCATGAGGAAGGAACAAGACTGACAGATGTTTTTCATGGTAATAGGCTTGAAACGTTTGTCTATCCTGTTCTAGAGTGCATTCTAGACATTAAAATTCTTAGCAGGGCATAGAAAAAACAGCTGATTATTCTAAAATTAATTCTTTAATGCCAGTTAACTTCCATTATCAGATCAGAACTGCTCCTTAATTTGCAGCCTACATTCCATTCCCCTGAACAAAGCATTCACACCTATGAACACACACACTGAGCCTGTCCTGGGGAAGAACCTCAAACCTCCAAAAGCATCAGCTGCCACCTACACAGCACCTCCAGCATTCCAACCACCTCCTTGTAACTTACCAGGGACACAAATCTACAGGTGGCTGCTGTATCTTGGCAGTGCAACTGTCCAATCCTTCACTTCAAAGGATGTGAGATTCCAAATACTCTAAGCCTCTTCCAGAATGGAAAGAGATGACAAGATCTAGACAAGCATCCCAAATCAGATTGGTGGCATTATGCATTCAATAAAATTGGTTAAGAAGAAACTCGTTAGGCATTTTATTTTCAAGGACAGCATGCTCAAACTAAGTCTGCATTTACTTGTGGTAAATGAAATATTCATCAGCTCACTGATTCTGAGCCTTAACCTCCTGTTAAATTAACTGACACCCAGTAATGCAATTAAAAGCTTTTAATCTCTAGACACAGCTTTAGATGTGGTCCAAATAATGGGGGGGGTGTAATAGTGTCTCACACCAGTATTTTTTAAGTATCATCTCCACCACCACAAGGCCATGACACCAAGTTTGGGTGCACTGCTGTGTCTTACCTTTCACAGGCCACCAATCTGTCATGTCACTGCTGGACACCACCTTCTGATGACACCCAGCAGGCAATTGTTCTTCACGCAGGACAGGTACAAAGGTAGTTCCTTGTCTATTACCCTCAATTAAAAACAGCACTGAAGTATCAGCAACAGGCACAGTTAATATTCCACACACCAAAAGAACACGTCTTGCCTACAACAGCACAGAGGAAACCACTTGGCAATTCCAAGACCTCAGGGAGAACAAACCCACAAAATATTCACAAAAATATTTCAACATTAGCTTTGATACACGTTTAATAAATCTGCTACTTTACAGGACAGTTACTTAAAATTCCACACCTAAGAAAGTGAGACATCAACAGCCAGGTTTGTTCAGCTTATTGACCAAGACACTCAGAGTTGTGGTTTTGCTAAAAGAACAGACATTGTACATACCAAAATGAGTCGCTGTCTTTCCACACTGCACTGGAGCTGATCAGCAACAGCCACTTCCAAATGTATGCAACTCCCCCACACAAGCACTTGGTTCCACTCCTGTAGCCTGTTCCCAGGTGCACATACATCTCCTCACATTTCCAAGCTGACCTCCAAGGAGGTCGCAGGGATGGCTCTGCAGCAACACTGGTCTTTCCTCCCAAAGAACAAGGTGTTACCACACAGTGGGTGAGAATTCCCTCTCAAGGAGCAACCCAGACTTATGCATTTCTAGACTGCACAGAAATGCACAACTTTGTGCTTTCCATGAAGCACAACACACAACTACATGGAATTACCACTCTCCCCAAAACTGACATGAAAAGTGAGTGCATATACAACACAAAAGTTAACTCATTCCCCATTCCCAAGAATAATTTGGGAAATTTAAACCAAGTAAGAAAAAATAGAATTCTATTTATTCCATATGCTCCTTGGTTTCAGAGAAGATAAAATATGTGTCAGTACAGACACAGCACTTTTTCTTCCATAAGGCAGTAAGTCTGCAATTCCGAACTGCATTCCATGCCAATTCCACCATGTTAATCCAGGTTGGTGCAAACCTCCAGAGGAGGAAGAGGAATCCACGTTTTGGAGAAAATGCCGGTTAAAAAGAAAGCCCCCACCTTGCCAGTTCCCCAAGGGGAGAGACATATGTTCCCTTCCCTCCTGCCGCTGGTGTGAAGGGATGGTGCTCCCTGCTGTGCCCGACTGCAGTGCTGCCAGCACAGGATGCTGCCACAGCCGGCACGGGAAGGCCAACGGTCTGCAACAGCTGGCACCATAAAACAACTTTAAAAGTCACGTAACCTTGAGTCCCAGAGGAATTCACTTTAGGAAAAACAAGACTAAGGAAAAGTCGGAGACGAGGCCTAGGGCGGGGCGAGGCAGCCATGGCCTCATCAGCGGGTGGGGAAGCCCCCTCGGTGGGTCCCTCCACGGCCCCCTCGGAAGCCACCCCGCTCACCACGGAAGTTCGTTCTGTTCCTCTCTCTGCCCCTTTCTCCCCGTCCTGCCGCAGTCCCTCCTCTTCCTCCTCCCCTCGGAGCACCCCCGCCCCGGTCAGACTTGGACTTGGGCGGAGGGGACTTGGGCCGCAGCCGCTCGATCTCCTCGGTGCAGCCCGTCAGGTGGGAATTGGGAGCTGTGAAATACGAGGAATACGTCTCTGCATTGAAGTTGCTGTTTGTGAGGGTGGGTCCTACTGTCAGCCAGCCTGGGGAACAAAACCACAGTCAACAAAAGCAACGACAAAGTTCGTGCTTCAAGGCCACTGTTGTCCTTTTTCCACTCAATGAACACTCAAGTGACAGGGAGAGACACCTACATGTCACCTGTACTGGATGGGAATGAATTTTACAAGCAGGGAATTCTGCTACTCTGTCTTGCACGTGACAAACACATTGCAGTTTTTAAAGCTAGTGTGCAGTTTATTTCACTATTAAGTCCAGAAAAAAAATAATAGCAAGGAAACATTCAGAAAATGGAAAGACAGAAATTATACTTTTCAGTTTTCCAGTAGAAAACTGTGTAACTGCAGCATTTATCTTCATTTAGAGATGAGGAAACAAAAGCATTTAGGTCTTACTGTCTGAGCAAGTATTTACTTCTAAAACTGAGTATTTGTAAAACAAAAAGCCTTGTTAAACTGGAGTTATGACATAGTCTTGCTCCCAAAGGTGATAAGAAATTGTAACCTAACTAAGATTATTTACTAGTTCTCTATGATGCTCCTTCAAGACAGGCTGAGGATTCACCCCAAGACAGACATTCTTGTGAAGAAAATACATGTGCAAGATCTTTAGCTCTAGCATAGCTTTCTGCTTTTTGACCATGAGGAACAGAACATTACTTAGAGCAGAAGTCACTTTGCCACCATCTCAGTGCTGGGAGAAGTGATGCAGTGACATGCCAGAATACAGTTACCCAGGTGGTGCAAGTGCTGGCAAAGGATGCATTAGGAGTAGTCGTTATTGCCTCAGCTTCCAGCAGCACCCACCAGGTGGCCTCAGATGATGGCAGAGGGCTAATAAAGCACATTGAAATTTAACTCTGGCAAAAACCAACCTAAGAGTTACCTGGTCGAATTGTACTGTCCCTTCCAAAAAGGTGAAGTCGCCGCCGTCCGAGGCAGAAATGCTCAATGATGTGAAAAATCTCCACAGGTTTTTCTATGTTGCCGATTTCCGGCTCTTCGGTGATGATGAGGTCGATGTCGACGTTGGCATGGATGAAGTCCCCGTCGGTGCTGCGGCGCACGGTGCCCTTGATGCCCATGAGGCAGTGCTCCTATGGACACACACAGCACGGGCAGGGCAGCCTTGGGGCACACACCCTTTGCAACCTTCTCAGTCATAAAACACACGGCAAAAGTAACACGTACTTTTCCACACTCTAACTCTTACAAAAGCAGCCATCGCCCTCAGATTCCTTTCGAGAAGATACTAGTACATAAAAAAAAAATCCAACCACTATCAAACTGTCAACTCAACAGCACTAAAATGTTGTTGAGCTGTAACATGCACTGCTTCCCTTCCCTCTAAAACACTGCCCATCAATTTAAGTGACTGGTACGTGGCACCCATGAATGAGGAATCACCACAATTGTGACAGGACGAAAAGAGGCTCCTACATACTCATTTCAGAGCTCTGTTTCTGGGAATATCGAGCTTGGATGAGTGATGTTCCCCAGGATCAAACACAGTGAGTCACTAAGCGCCGCCAGATGGCTCAAGAAAAAGTTGCAGACAAGAGCATGTAATGCTTCCCAGATTTTGGAAAGGGTTTTCAGAGTTAGTGAGTGACTGTGAAAGGCACAACAGCTGACCTATCAAATCTATGCAGTTGGTCAACTGCACCCAAGCAACAGGATTTTTTAACCTTGAATTTAGCTAACTAAAAAGGCAGAATACTGCAAAGCACATTACCCACCAGGCACAAACTTGTAAATCTTTTCCTTAGAAGAACTATCCAAAACATTTTATTTCCATACCACACAGCATGTCCTTCACTCATACCTTAGAGTCTCTAACAGGTGGCACAGCACAAAGCATCCATCTAGAGATGCCTCAGCTGAACAGAATGGATTTGCTGCTGTCACCATTGGTAAGTACATCTTGCCCAGCAGATCCATTTAGTCAGAAGCAGCTCCATTTTCAATGTTTATTACAGTGACCTCAGCCCAACGTTCGTCCAATAAACAGAGAAATTCCCCAGTACCAGAAACTATTCTTCTTTGTTAAAGTGACAAAGCCCCCCCACATCCCCCCATGTTACCTCTAACCTCTCCCTCATGAGTGAGCTGTACATATTTGCAATACCATATGCAATAAACACACAATATTTGCACTTACAAATATTTATAACTCATACAACACACTTTCAAACAAACTTTAGATTAATGTAAATGCAAGTTAATGAAAGATTCCAGATATCTTAAAGGGAAGTTCAGACTCCTAAAAATGGCAAATCTGAGACCGAGCTGAGGATGTGTAATGCTAACAAATGATTAATGAATGAGGAATGAATCCTGAGGTTAACTGACACCTGAAATTATTTAATTGCAGCCAATTCTAAAACTACCAGTTACCCTCACATATACCCAAACCAATGATTATTGCCATCCACATTTCTCTGTTTTAAAGTTTTTGTTTTGAACCAAGCTGGCCCATTCTATCACTTGTGCTTTACAATCCCCTTCAGGGGGGCAAGAGATGCTGCCTGAGCTCTGGTTCCTAACTGTCAGTCCTCTCCCTGGATCTGGCTCATATCTGCAATGTGTGCACTTAGAACCAAGAGCCAGGCTTCTATAATTATCTGTTATTAGATCCATTTATAGGCTACAGATTTGCTATTAAATTTAGTCAAATTCTTTTGCTAAGTTTAGTTCCATAAAATGTGCTCTGCAGAACAGAACTCTGCAGTCCTCGTGTCTACTCTCCTGAAAGCGTGTCATCAACTCCCATGGAGCACCGGGTGTTTCATTAGCACAGGATGGAGAGAGGAGGAATGGACACAAACCCTTACCTTGGTTCTCTGGAAAACAGCCTTAGGGTCGAGAGTCTTGGTCTTTCCTGGATTGTTCTTATTCGTTTTAATCCAGCAAATGTCCTCACATCTTCTGTAGCCCCACTTGCGTAGACACTAAACATAAAGCAGTTCACACTACACCAAAAATTTAAGTAACCAAAACTGAACACTCATATATAGGTACTTGACTTTTCTTAAATCATAGCTGGAAATTTGTCACATTTGTCACAGATGAATGACAGTTTACTGGCATGACATGTGTTTTATCAAGCTACCCTTAAAAATTAAAGAGGTATGTGCACATTGACTTGTCTACACATCCTCTTGCCTTTTTTTTTTAGTGTCTAACAAATGTACAGATCCCCTATGGAATTCTGTGCTCCATTTTACATAGTGACACTTAAATGTAATCAAAATCGGTCTCAACAACACAGTGACCAGCTGCTTTGGCCCTGTCTGCACTAACACCTCAACTCTGCTACTTTTTCACGTCAATGTAAAACATAACTGTAAAATTCTCTAAGTGGGAAAATAAATAGACGATCAAATTACTTTTTTTATCCTTAAATCCTGTAAGTGTAGTCTTGGAGAGGAAAGAAATGGGGCATAAAGGACTCAACTCGTTTGGCTATTGCTGTATTCAAGGACTGTCCAGCTACTACAAGGATGTCTATGACCAAAACCAATCTATCAACCAATCTCAGAATGGAAAGCAGATAAAGCAAACAGATTAGTAACCACACTGGCCTTTAACATTTCTTTAGGAATCATCTTCATCTAAAGCACTGCTTGAACTAAATGAAGAATGTTTCAGCACGGCAGGAGCTAACTGGGACTTGTTACTGCTGCATCCCCAACACAAGCAGTACTACCCTGGCATGCAAAAAGGTTACAGTTTTATCTCCGTTTAGGAGACAGTAATACCTTTTTCCCAAAACCAATATTCCTGGCAGAAAACTATTAAGACTTCTGCTGAAAAGGTTGTGAAAGGACTCAACAGGGCAACCTGCTCCTATGGCAACACACATACATCAAACCCAAACCAGCAGGACAGCTTTCTGGATCCTACAGAATTATGTTTTCTCACATAATCAAGGACTCATATGGGAAATAACATTATCTAAACAGTTAATGCCACTTAAAAGTACATATCCTCTGCCACAGTAACGAAACATCCCTCAGTAGTTACAGCTGAGAATTCTATACAGGAAAAAGTCATCGATAAAAATAAACTCTTAAGCCTGTCCCTGCTAAATTGAATTAAAACACCATCTTACCACTCGGCCGAGATCCAGACCCTCGCCTGAGCCACACCACAGAAACACAAATGACCTTGGTGCTGCAATCTCTTCAATTTCCAATTTCATGATCTAATAATAAGAGTAATAAAAGTGGTTTGTGTTTCTGAATTCAATACAAAACACCAATTATATCAGGCATGCTGAGTCTTGAAGCATTGTCACAGAAAGCATCAGGAAGCACTTTTATTAGAGACTTTAGTCTGTACAGCACTCACAGCCAAGCTTTTAAAACTGTTTTCCAGAAACTATCTTGTAGAAGTTACCTTGCCAGTACCCAAGTGCCAGTTTTCAACAGGCAACTTAATTATTCTTTTTTATTAGTGTGCTGATTTTGTCTGGGGTAGAGTTAGTGGGGTTAAACCATGAAGCAAATATTCAATACAGAAGCAATAGTACTCTGCTTCTTTTCATTTCTGGAATTACTTATATGGAAGTTGTGAAGACTTTTTTTATAAAAATCCCACCTTAATTCCTACCACTGTACAGGAAAGACATTCGTCTCCATTCTCACTTTGAGGCAGAATTTTTGAGGCCAGTGGTTCAGCTATGACAAATGAGTAGCACCGAAGATGAAATAAGTAACTTCAGATGCAAAGCATCTGTTAGTCATTACAAGTTGAAAGGATACATCTTGAACTCACATATCAAATCAAGCTTCATTCAGTGCCACTATGAAGAAGAATAATGCAGTAATGCCATTCTGAGAGGACAGAACTCCCAACTATGGCTCCAGTCTCCACCACTTCCAGTTCTTCCCTTAGGATGGACTGTTTTTTCCCTGGGCAATCCTGCCAGGCACCATTCCTGCCCGAGGTACCGCACTGGCTGACACTCTTTAACCCACTCTCTGGTCACAGCAGTGGCAATGCCTTGCTTTTCAAACTCCTTACAGGGGGCTTGGACTGGATTTTGTACTCGTGACCCTTCGGTTTGACTGACTGCTTATCTGACTCCATGGAAAGTGGACAGGTACAGAAGAGACTATCAATAAACCTTCCATCTGACCAAACAGTAAGGGAATGTATAAAATACAAGAGTGAGGTGTTTTTGGTTAGGCTTCTAAGGATTACAACTGGTTTGACTGTTAACATTTCCTCCCCAGTCGATACCTGGAGAACAGAGGTCTGGCAGTGAAGCACACCTGCTATTCTTTTGAGTGGCAGACCAGCATATTAAAAAGTACCCCTTAAAAATCTCAAGAATTGCAAGAAACAAGGGAATATTTTCAATGGTCATTCTGCTTTTCAACAGCAAAAACCAAACAGAAAACTCACTGGATGGTAGGGTAGAGAGAAAACAACTATAATTAGATTTAAGTCTTCAGCCTCAGGGAGAAAAAGGTGTATTTAATTCATTAAATGCCTCAAAAAAAAATCTTTGCACACAAATAGTGGAAGCATGCATACAATATAAAACTTGGTTTTTTAAGAACCTAGAGTTTAAAGAAAACCCCCGTTTTTCTTTAAAACACATCTCAAACATTTTGATTAAATCCTGAAACTGCTTAAATGCATGTATGAAATCTTTTTTACAGCAAGGAAAGTACTTACATCATCCCAGGTCCAGCATTTCTCATTGGCAGTAATGCCAGTTTCTCTATAGTATTCTTCCAGTGGTGGTTCCAGGAGAATCACATCAAATTTGGACTTCAGTTCCCTAATATCAAATGCTTCCAAGTCTGCTTGTAAATACCTGTTTAAACAGAAGACAAGAGACTGTTTGGACAATTTAAAATTATACTCCACACAGCATTCCTGTGTAGCCAGTTAAGAGGAGGCTCTCCTGTGTGGATCACACAGCTCGAATGCTCTAAATTCAGAGGACACATCCTCATAACTTAACCTGAAGGTGGATGCTATTGCATTTAACTTGTCTTTCTCTTAATAAACAGTTCTTAGGATTCTAATTTGTGAAAAGCAAACAGATGCCCACACAGACTGTACAACAATTTCTAGTACAGAATCACTGAAGTTTCTGTACATCCATGGACATTTTGGAGGAAACATCAACATTTAGGAAGCAAAGACTCACTGCCTGGCTAACAGACTTTGCTTCACTTTGAAAAAGTGGCATGTTTTTAGAATTTCCATTTATTAAATATTATGACCAAAAGATTCTGAAGACTGGAAACACTGTTACTTTTCATACAGTAAAAATGTATTTCTCTACCCCTGTAACAAAAGCAGAATTCCTCCACATACTGATTAAATACACAAACATTCCTAGGACTCTCCTCCACACCTGCCCACCACTCACTGCTGGGTCACTATCAAAAAAGTTAAACTGCCCTCCCCTAAATACCTTTAACCTTAAGAAAGCTGATCAGCAAACCACCACTTTCCCCTTCCCAACAAGTGTTTGGAAGAGATTATTATTGCACCTGTGTATCTGGTGTCATCAGAAGGCAGCAAAAACTCAGAAGTAATGCCAAGTCAATAGGACAAATGACTTCCAGCCAGCCTAAACATTTTTGGTCTTCAACTACAAAGTAACATCTGATTAATGGGTACTAAGATAGAAGCTGAGCACTATACAAAAACCAGCTGGTACAAGAACAAGGAAGGTTATATTAAGAGTCCAATTTTTTAAAGCTTTTCTCGTTATTGTAAATGGCATGACAACATGAGATTCACAATCACAGGACATTCCTTTAGTTCCCAAATTAAAGCCTACAGGGCAAGCAGTTAACAGTTTGGTCATATCAAATATGATACTACATATTTCGATACTACAAATAATCATATGCTGGAAAGAAAATCTAGTTAATATACTATATTAAAAATCTAGATCAAAATAGCAAAAACAAACTAATCTTGTTCTTCTATGCTTCAATTGATTAATTTGTATAAACAGAAAGAGAAAATGTAAATTCTAAGCAGGTGCTGAAGATAGAGATTTGCAAAGCAGACAGCTAACTTCAAACAGGTCTGGAGAAGAAAGGCATTTTCCGCAAGAACACTTACATGGGAGGAGTGTTAGATTTAGATATCAGCTCATCCTTCAATCTGATGAGCTCTCTAAGTTTTGGATATTCTTCAAACCTATCTGCTAAGCCTAAGAAGAAGAAAACATGAAGTTAACAACTACTTAAGAGAGCATATCTGTATCAATTAAGCATTGTCCAGTATTCTCAATAGGTCCAAAAGTTAATACTTAGCCTCATTTTAATTGTTGTTAGAATAAACCAAACTCTTCAAAGCACTTTTTTTTCAGTACCTGACAGAAGTCTCCTGCCTTCTAGAGCTCTTACTGATGTAGGGCATCTATGCTCTCATCTTCTTTAGAGCTCTACAGTGAGCTGGGAATGTACAACTCCTGTTACCAGAGGGAAACAACCTCTCATCGACACTACAAGTTATTTTGTTATCCATATCCCTACATGTCTATTAAGGTCTAATTAACCTTCATTTACAGAATACTCTTGGTTTACCCTTTGAAGATTATTTCTAAGGCAGCACCTGGGGTGTGGCTGGTTCCCTGCGCCAACCCTTACATTGAGATTTGGTGCTCTGGTGTCACTCAAAGATTTCCACACATGTTCCTACACTCGGCTTTGTAACACCAATTTTCCAACCTTTCCTATGTACAGAATGCAAAAGAGAGAACCCTGATTAGGTCTTTTGCAGCAGGTATTTTTAAAAGGAAAATATACTTTTCAGTATTGTATGTTCTCCCTTCCACAAAAAGTAGAGACAATATGTTTTTGTTATGTTATTATTAGCAATTCTGTTATTGCTAGCAGTAGGCTCAGCATTTACAAGCCAACAAGGCACCATTCCTGCCTCCCAAGCAGTATTAATTTTATCTAATCTTAACTTTGGTAGGAGTTATTTACAAAGCTTCACGTTCATTTAAATGTATAACTTTAAATATTACTAATCCACTGGAGGGTACAATCCACTCAAACCCACAAACCTGCAGCCCTTCATCCCTCTTCTTATTTTAATTACAACTTCTGAACTCCCAGCCTCAGGGCTGCATTGATAAAACCAAAGTTCCTAGTACCTAACCTTTATTATCTTTTACTGCTCATACACGAAACACCAAAAGGTCATTTTCATTCTTCTCCTTATATACAGAATATCTTAAAACCACCACAGTGTTCTCCTGATTCTCTCCCGATTGTCACTACTGTGCTGCTTCCAGCCAGTGCAAGTCAAACACTTCTGCCCGGGAGAAACAGAAGCCAATTATCAGAAGCTAAGCAAGAGATGGAAAAGAATTTTCAGTCAAACCAAACCCAAGCCCGCAGGTCTCCTTGTCTTCTCCAACAGCAACATCAAAAAGAAACAAATGTGTGTTCCAGAACCACTGCTTCCTTACAGCTTTTCTTTAGGGCCATGTCCAATCATGAAGTAGCACCCAAGCAGAGTTTGAGCCCCATGTACAACACGTATGCTGAGCAGTATTGCCCTTGACCTGCTGCTGGCACGGTCATTTGCACAGGAACACCCGCATAACCATCGGCCCCGGCCCTTCCCAGTTCTTTAGGCAGCAGGGAAGTCCTGGTACATCACACTGGCTGCTGTGCCACCACCAACCATTGTACAGAACAGTGTGGGACTGCCTCAAGTACCTAACGGGGAAGCACAGGTACTTTTCACATAAAGATGCAATTACATCAAAACAGCCCATTTTTCATAAAACCATTCAGATGTGTTCCAAACAAGGACTCCCAAAAAACAGAGAAGAAACAAAGTGCCTCTGCAGGCAAAAAAGCCCTCTTTGGGCTGCCATCTCTAAACACAACCCACTTGCCCTGACAGTATTAACCTGACAAAACACAGAGAACTGTTGCATTAAAGCTGCAGAGGGAGGTGTCCTGCTTATTTCAAAAAACAAGTAACTAACAGGCACCTACTGTGGGAAACAGGACCAAATAGCACCTTAGTTTAAGGGATGTTTAAATTCAGGCCTAATGAAGCATCATTTCAATAACAAGTCCAGTGATGGCTGATAAATGCAAACTTCAAAAGATCACATCCTCTACATTTGGGCCTTCCAACCAGCAGTTACATTATTTAGCTGGCAAACATTATCCATATTGCTTACTGCCTGCAATGTAAGTATTTTCCATACTTGACATGCTACATGCATACTTAAGAGGCAACACAGCCCAGGAAACGTGTGAACTCTAAGTCACTTACTCAAACTTCAAGCGGTTTCAAGATCTGCTTATTAAACTCATTTACTTTCTGGAATCAAAAAAGCTTAGGTTTGAAAAAATCTTCTTGGTTAAATACTTCCAAGTACAACCAAGAGTAAGAGTAGCACAGGTAATAAAGACCTCCTAACTCATTAAAAACAACCTCACTCATAGAAATGTCTATAGTGATAGGTAGTCCCAGGGAGACAAAGCTATGAAGTCTATGTGTATCTGTATTTCCCACTAACTGTAAGGGATTTAGAAAGGGGCACAAAAAGAAGTGCTACCAAATAAAATGAGTTATCTTCAAACAGTCACTGACTCTGACATACCAACGTCTCTGATGAAATTCTGGGGTCTGTGTCCTGTATCCACAAAGTGCTGGCAGTAATCGTTGTGTGGATTTAAGCTCTGAGTACCCTGAAGAACAGAGGGGAGTTCAGCAAGAGCAACTGGACACACACACACACTATCTGTACTAGTCTGAGAAATGTCAAAGTGACAGATACTTTTCACCACACCTGTATAAGCTACAGTAGTCAAGAGCACCATTTTAGTTCCAAATCAGGCCCACCACTACTGCAGCTGACTCAGAACAATGCAAACACTAGTTACAGTCATACCTTCCACAGGAAACTTCCATGCTTGTGAATTCTAGTCCATCACCTCAGCTTTAAAGCTGTATTCCAAATACCATCAACTGCAGAAACAGTTTAACCCAACTATGCCAGCTTTGACTACACTTACAATTGAAAAGCAGCTCACCTTAAGAAAGGTACTGGAATCTTTGTAAATCTCTTCTTCATAGGGCAGGTTCTCTTCATCTTGCTGCAGCTCTACTTCATCCTTGGAAATAAAGCAGGTATTACAAATATGCAAGATCATGCTTCTTTCCTCCAAATGAGAAGTGAGCTGTCTACAAACAGACATTTCCTAAATCAGCAAACCATGAATGATTCCAGCTCCAGTTATGAAGGGGGAAAAAAAATTTCCTATTCTCAGAAAGGTCTGCACCTCTTTCATTAATGGGGAGAGTGTTGCTGGGAAAGGCCCTGAAAGATGAGTAAAGTAAGAATCCCCTATTTTCTGGCCCCTGACAGTGTAGCCAGTGCTTTACAACGTGTAAAACTTGTAATTTTTGTCCCCCAAAACTTTCACTCCTTAGACTGAAACAAATGGTACATTTTTGTTGAAATTCTTCTGTATTAGAACTTTTGAGCATTTACATCCACTCTATCACCTCTTACATTCCACCACTGTCAGCAAACTGCACACTTTGCAGAAACAGCTTACAGTACAAGTCAGTACATCATCAGGACTGTCTTTAAAAGTAATTTTAAAATTCCCATTCTATAACCCAAAAATTTACAGAAAATAAAAGATGTACTGGAATTTTTCCCCCCGCTGGCAAGTCACTAGCTGTTTATTCAACTGATTTCTGGAATTCAGAGATCTGTTACACTCATGTACTCTGAACATGCAGCACAGAACTCAGAACAGAAACAGAAGGGAGACTCAATTCTTCACATCACCTCTTGTTTCCTGATCCAACCCAGTATATAGATATATAAAATACACAAATACAACTCAAGAACTACTACATAATATCATCTACCATACTGTTTTAGCTGCATTTACCCTGTGCTACACAGTGAAAAGTGTGCTCTCTCTCTCTATTTGATCCCTCTCACTGTTGAAATCTTAAATAATCTTTCTGTTATTTCCAAACTGGAGCTTTGAATGATCTTCTGCAATGCCTGTTCTCCAGTACTCAAGTGGAGAATTTACGTTTGTTTGTCCAAGATTACTACCAGAAACAGTAACTGTTTTCAAGGAAAAGAAATGAACAGCAGACAAGCAGCTGTAAGTTATTCAGGAAAAAAGGCAGAAAGCTTGAGTTTTACTAAAAATTGCTTATGTCATTATTTACACCTGTTCCCCCCTTCCATCTTACTCTAAATCTAAATCTCTAAGCACCTGTTAGATAAGTACTTCTGAGTCATCCCACTTCTCTTTATGTCTTCGTATGTGATTTTAAAAGGGTCTTGTAGACACAAACAAAAGCCCACACCACCAACTTTTAAATGGAAAACAACACAGCCAAAGCTGAGATAGTATGACACTGGCAATAACACAAGATACCAGGTTCCTGTACATTAATTATCCCTGTTTCCAAATTTGGTGTGCTGTTGCCAAGTTAGGGAAACAAGAACTACACACAATATTCTAACATAGTTTCTTTCAAATTACTAGACATACATGAACCAATTATCATGATTCGACCAAGCAAGATCTTTCCAGCCTCTACAGCAATGGCATAGAAGCACCCCAAGCTCACAGGCCACTGCTTGCAGGAACAAAGTAAACCAAGGCAGTCTCCAATTAGGCTGGCAGACAGCAAAATTGACCCACAGGTGTTTCTGTACTTCACACCAAGTTTAACTCCAGAGAACAGACCCTCAGGTTCAAACGATTCAGCAGGATCAGCTGGGGAAGGTGGAGGGGTGCAGCACCAGCCACAGTTCTCAGGTGGTTTTAGCCTGGCAGTGGCAGCAGAGTCTAATGCCAGTGTCCATCACTTCCAAACACAGACCAGGGAGCTCAACTAACACTGGTACAACTGTTACAGTTCCACACAAATAAGAGTATTTTAGGAGTTCTTTAGAACCACAATTCAACTTTCGGACCTTAAAATATCCATTACTCATTTTTGCCAATAGTGCTTCTCTTCCCTATCTCCCACCCCCTGTGGGTGGCAAGGCAGAGCCAGGCTCCAAGGCAGAAGTCAAACTGCCAGCAGAAATCTTAACAATAGTCCCCCACTGCCCTTTGCTTTCACATCAGCCCGATACTTATGAAGAACCATTACATTACATCTACACTTATTCTATAGAAAAAACAAAACCAGACCCACAAAACCAGAACAGAATTAGCACATACTGCCTTTTTTTGGTTCTGTTTTTTGCATCAGAAGTTCCTACGTGGCTGAGAAGAGCAACATACTTCATCTCTTATCTCAAAAACTGCTCTCGTGCTTCCCCCTTACAACGAAAAAGTCAATGTCACTGTTCAGCCTTCTCAAAGCATCAGTGTAAGGCCTCTGGGAGTCATCAGCTCACATCAGCAATTCAGGGGTACAGAGACAAGTCACTTTACATCAGAAACACCTCTAATTTTCTTAACCGACAAATTTGTGATATTTTCCCAGAATACTAAAAGTTCAAGTCTATTATTACTTTTGTCTAAGCAGCATGAAACACAATCCAATAGGGCTTGATACTGTAAGGACAGAGATTTTTCTATCAGTTTGTATTACAAGACTAAATTTAAATGGCCTCAAAGTGCTAAGGAAAAAGTTACATAAATACAGATGGAATTTTACTGTTCTTATCTCCTTGCCAATAGGGAATTAGCAACATCCGCAGGAACAGCTGATGTCTCCACTATAGATGTTCTACTTGTGGGTTTCAAGTTTCATAAGTCTATTCATCTGCTCAACTGATTTTGGTATGAGCTGGTGTCATTAAAATACTCTTCAATTGCAAAAATATAGTAAGACCTGGCCACTTACCCTGAGGTGGGCTCTAACCACTTGCAAGTCTGTCCCACACTAATGAAGAAAATTCTAATCATGAGAGTCACGTACTTTGCCAACCCAAGTGACTTATTCACATATATTTCACAGGTAATTAAAACTTAATTCTATGCTTGGTGAAGGAGCGAAATACACCGATATGAACCGATCCTTAATGCAAGCTTAAAATCCCTGCTTCACACCCTTCTGTGAGATGGCGCTTTAATTGGTTTGTTAAACACGAGGTACACCAATACTTAGCATTAAAACTTAGTTAAAAACAGTGTCTTCCCTTTACAGATAAGACTTGAAAAATCAGTCACCAAAAACTACCCTGTCATACACTAATTTTTTAGTTTGTAAGACAAAAGATAGACATTACTACAAGATTTAGAAATGTAACACTATCAAGGCCTTGTATTTCAAAAATGACTATTTTCAGGCATCCAATACAACAGCAGACACTGCATTATTTCATAAACACACTGACATTGATTCTATTTAACCACAGAAGCAAGATTACTAGGACATGGAAAAAAACGTCCACCTGATCCTGCCTCCTCCTAGGAGCAGCACTAAATTAACCCTCCGAACACTGGGTTCCAGTGCTTGTGCCGTTCAATGCACCCACACCTAAAGAGAACCACGTAGCATCCATGTCCACCCTCTGGCATCTCTGCAGTGGAAGGCACCAAGGGAGATGTCACGGAGGGGCACACGTTATCTATACGCATCATATTTATTTTTATAGGCACACAAATGTATTTTCCAAGTCCCTCAGGGACACAAGAACACCAGAGAAAACTGTTTCCTTTTTTCTTACCTTATATTCTTCAATCTCTTCCTCATCAGCTTCTCCCTCATCTGGATATTTACGTTTTGCATTTGGTGCAGACGTATCATAAGCCGCCCTGTGAACAGCCCAAAACAATCCTCATATGAAGGTTTCTCTCTCAAAGAGAACTGTCCAGAAATCTTTGACAATCTGCCTTGACTATATGCTTCTGTTGCAAGTTTGAAATTATTTTGAAATTTGAGAAGACAAGCTGTTCCTCTCTTAGAATATTTGAGACTAGCACAAGTTATTAAGGACAGAACTCTTGAAATGAGAGGAATTCCCTTCCCTTTTTCATTTTTCTGTTCCAAAAGGTACAGCCTATTTTAACCAAAGTAGTACATCTACAAAATTAAGTCTGCTCGTACAACAGACTTACTCCTGCACATCAGAACCATTAAGCAGTAGCTACTCTGTCCTAGACGTGTCCATTTTTCCATAAGAACTTTTAAAGTAAACTGCCCCAAAACTGCTCCTGGCAAAAGCATAAAGGCTCTGGGACAACACAGGTGGCACTCTCTAAATTCACGCCTCGGTTCCTACACAGTAGCTTTTTAAACAGAAGAAACAAACGTCAGCCTAGATTTCCAAACTGCTATTACAAGGCANGCGGCCCGGTCCCGGGGGCGGCCGCCCGGGCGGTACCTGCTGCGCCAGGAGCTGCCGGCGGAGCTTCTGCCGCTCCCGGATCTCCTGCAGGCGGCTGTTCATCGCCGCCACGGGCCCCGCTCCGCTCCACCCTCCGCTCCGCCGGGCTCCCGCCGACCACGCGTCACTTCCCCGGAGCCGCGTCACTTCCCTGCCCCGCGATATCCCGAGGAAAAGGCCTGCCAGCCCCCCTGGAGTGGCGGGGGGGGCTCCTTAGCCGCCGGGGCGGCACCTCGGGGTTGTTCAAGCACCGATACT